>OY292515.1:7610078-7929745 GCA_958496365.1 Subacronicta megacephala | reverse complement strand
CGCCCAGCTCGCTCAGGCGACGCAGCTACATCTAATATTTAATATCTTAATAACCGATTAGGGTGTGTTTAGTATGCACTTTGAATAATTATACACTTCATTTTAACAAATCGATCTCGGATTATCTAATTTACAAATTAAGCCAAACGCCGCCCGCCCGCGGTGGGGCGTCGCGGCTCGATGCTGTATGTTGCGCAAGCAGAATGTCACTTGTAATGTGAGGTCATGGATTGTACAGTATATAATCTTGTTGTAGACTATAATAACGTTACGTAAATTAATTTTAGTCATATATCATATATCTTCATCTATAATTGATTAATAAGTATAAGTTCTTACTAAGATATTATAATTTCATTATTATGATTAAGTATAGCTTTGCAGGTAAGTAAATTAATGTTTGTAAACTTTTACAGTGCAATTTGAATGGAAGCGGTTCAAGATTGAAGCAATGACGTGACCTCCGTCTAATGACAAATGTTCATCGTAAGGGGGTCGTTAATGGCTGGAAAGTTCAGTATTGGCGGCGGGCGAGGATGGAGCCGCGGCGGCAGCAGCGGCGCGGGCGCGGGCGGCGAGCATACATCGGTTATTGAGAGCGATTTGGGCAAGCAGTCTCAATAAGAGTACATGCGACTGATTTACGAGTCGAGCGTGTGCCCTTTGTGCTCCAACTGACTAATGGACGGACGCTCACGGACATTTATGTAGATTGATTGTATGAATTTTATTCACAATGTTAATACAGTAACAGATTTAGATGTCATTTAGAAATGGCGCTTTAAAGTTGTGCAATTTAGGCCGTGAATAATGGATGACGAATGGTTAGTTTCTATACCGGGCTCGTGCCGCATGCCGAGGTGGGGCTCTTATTGTGAAGGTTGCCCTAAACGTACAAACACGATGTGTGTACCGATCTTAATGTACCTATACCTAGCTTATCTATTTATGTAACGGTTACAACACTCTGATTACGCTGGCGCTGCAGTCATTTGGATATATTAACGCCTGATAAAGATCAATAAGACTGATCGAGTTGATTACTGAGAATGTTCAGTTCGTGTGTTCACTACTATTATATTTAAATTATACAAATGACTGCCTCGTTAGTCTAGTGGTCCCAAACGCGACTGCTACGCAAGAGGTCCTGGGATCAATTTCCAGGTCGAGCAAAGTGTTATGGATTTGTGCCCGGATAATGGCAATAGGCTCGCCCCCTATTACCAACATGGGACCTAAACATACCGGCGAAATGTAGGTATACATGAGTGCACCTCTGCCTAATCCTTCGGGGAATACAGGCGTGATGGTATGTTATTATACAAAAATGAACGTGTAAAGATGCATGCACGCTGTATAGGTATCCTGTCGCAATTTTAAAGCTTTAGAGATTAAAGTTGACGCACCTTATCCATCTCATTTATCATCAGTAATATTTTACATTATATCTTGCACCTGCATCATAAAAAATATTTTGTCCAAAAAATATATTGTCCCTATAAAATATACCTACTTAAGGTATAATTATTTTTAAAAGTTATAAAAGGAAGTGAAATAAAAGAAGCGTCGATGCATTCCTGATATTTAAGGGCATAATATTTTAATATCTATCTACTGTATAAAAAGTGTATAAAACATTTAGTTACGGCTCGAAGAAAAAGGACAAATGAGAAGGACTTGCAACGTCATCTTATCGACACGCATCAAACGTAGTTAATCAAAAATTTTAATGACCATACCTAGTTCAGAAAATAATAACTTTTCTTTAGCTACCAGTACGAACACAAACAGTGATGTAGTATTTTTGATACTTGTTGTAAGTATACTTAGTTGAAACAGAAAAAGATATCTACAATAATATAGAACCCACCATTAAAATATTACATGAAAAGCTCATCCCAACGAAGAATAATTTAGACTTTAAAGTTAATTCTGTAAGAGAAAGTTATTTCTATTACAAATAAACATTTATGAACTCAAGTTGTGCGGCTCCAAATAAGTTGATGGGTAGCTACTATGGAATAGCCTAAACACTTCATGAAACTTTTTAAAAACATAAATGTAAGAACAATAGTATACTAATCATAGCAACACAGACCAAAATATTGTAGCCTAACAATTAGCGATACATAATTTGGCTAATTTCTTAAGTTAAGTATATACGTAGGTAGGTGTATAGGTACAGATAGGTACTCCTACTTCAAGATTTTTAAACCTGCATTATTAAAGAAGCTGCGTAGCATCGCAACGGAACATGCGGCTGTAGTGGACAGCCGCGTTCGGTTACCTACATTTGATTGATTTTCATATAAAGAACTTTTCATATTCATCATTTTGCTGGCGACGTTTGTCAGATATGAAAGATATGTATAATTGTTGCATCAAAGTACAATAAGAAAACCTACCGTTCTTTTTAGTCGCTGGAAGCATCAAGATTGTTCAGTGAGTCTATGGTCACGCGTAGTGGCGATGCGAGACAGTTCGGCATTTAGGCTTATTGTGCTCAAGTTATTGACTGTATTCGATCTGCCCGTCAAAGTGTCGCTCATCGCGATACGTGCTCCTGTGCGAGGCAGGATATTGACGTGATTTTGTTTTTTTGGAAAATGCATTTCAGATCTAGAAGGACGGGAAAAACCCATGTTTTAACATGTATGCTCGCAGCGAAGCTTACTGTGACACATAAGAAACTAAGAATCCTGTTTATTGCTGTGAAGTATGGCATGTAGAATTATATTATGTGAAAAACAAGTAAGGCTTATTCATTTGCAGGCACCAGAAGCGCTGCGCTATGTGGTAGAGTCACAATGAACATTCCAAATGCTTATTCGGCATAAAGGATTAACTTAATAATGATAATTTTACGATTTACACTCACCTAGCGTCATAACATCATTAACGATTTGTTCAGTACGCATTATATATTTCTTTTAATTGTAAATCATCGAGTACAGATAGCTTAAGAGCAAAATTATAATTACTTGTTCATTACGGATAATATAATTCAAAAAGCCGCTACTAGAAAGAGGTTCTTAGTATGTTGTGCTAAAGCACGTTATGGTCTGTTAAGGATTTTAAGAATGGTTTATGAGTAAAGCGCGAGATGCCCAGTAGCGTGGTGTAATCGATTAGTCACGGATGAGTATCGCCTGTGGTTCGATTATATGTCGACGGTTTAAATTGAAGATTAAACTTGTCTGAGACAATAATGCAACATCTCTTTCGTTTTATCACAATTTTTTGTCATTATTTACACTTTATTCTATAATAGTGAATTAAATGTAGGTAATTTATAAATATGTGGTTGGACTGCATTATGTAAGATGTCCACTAACTACCATTAAGTACGTGACGATGATGACCAAAATAGTGAACCTGTTTGAATGGAATATCATCACGCAGCGGGATCGTTGCGCTGTCGCACTATCAATACAATTTAAAAAAAAGATGGTCACGTACCCCACGAATTATATGGACGAAGCCAATCGACCACTTCAAAAATTATAAAAAGTTACCCATCCCAGCTAAAACGAAAATCTAAATTGCTGCGATGGTGAGATGCTTTTTTGTTTTCAAAACTTATCTGCCTATTATCCAATCACTGAATGTTCAAATTACGCACGGTTTACGCAGTTAGTATAGATTTTGTAGGGCATGACGAGGCAATATATACCTAATAGAGCTGAAGAAGATATAATGTTCCAAATAGGTAGGTTTTGAATAGAATCGATGGCGGTACTACGGCAGTGTTTCCTGGATGTGGCGCAGGCGAGGCGATTTTGATGTAGTTATCCGCAAATAATGGTGGGTGCGGCAGGCGACCGGCGCGCTTCGCTGCCGCTCGCATTGTGCTCTCTATAATAAATGGCAACAACAGGTGAATAACTAATTTCACTCATAAAATTAGATCTTCATGGGTGGAGTGCAATATTTAACTGTCAACAGCATCCGCTTGTTTATATACCCACTTACATTATTGTATTTTTTTACATTTAAAAAAAATTCCTAGTGTAAGAAAAATTCGGCTTCAAGCAGAGTTTGAACCTGCGTCCCTCTGGTTTAGTACACCCTACAACCAGCTATATATTCTCGTCAAATAAAAACAAACGTATAGTCCACGCGGGAAAAACCGCCGGCGGAAAGTTAGTATTAGATGAAGGTTCAATCCTTTAAAGTAATCCTTTTGTAAGCCATACCTCAAAAAAGTTTTAGAGCCATTTTATATCTGAAATTATCGCAAATTTCGTCAAACATCGTCCATATATCCATTGATAATACCTGAACCTGTTTCTGTTATGTAAAATCTTGATCTTAATTTGATCATTATTTTTTGTTTCGGAAAATAAAGCGTTTTATATAGGTATATATATATATATATATATATATATATATATATATATATATATATATATAACGTAGTATAACGTTTTTAGTAGGTACAGACAGAAATAATTCAATGAAAGTAATTGTCAATACAAGAATAAATCTTCATATACGCCTGCTAATATACGGGTTAATACACCTACTTACTAGCTTCAAAAATAATTCGATTAGGTAGGTATCATTTTTTAGGTTTTGGTCATTATTATTTCTCATTTACCTGTGGATACTAAGTATTACGTTTTAGTAACTATATTGAAGGTAAATAGGGATAGAATTATTGGTAATAGTAAAAAGAAGCTTTCCGATTCAAATAATTGATTTATTATGGAAAACAAATGACAGTCGCAAAGGAAGCGAGCGGTTCGAATATCCTGTAAAATATCCCCGGACATTGTTTTTGTCACTATTAAATATGCAAAACTCCGAATGAAATATTTGATGCGGTCGATGCCATTATATAAATGGAATTATTCATGGAGCCAGACGCCGGAAAAAGCCAGTGAAAATCGACAATTCATTTGTTTGTGCGAGTGTTGCGGCTTCATTGCCGTTTGATGCAACGCTGGCTGTATTAAATATTTCGAATTAATTTCACCTTCGATAATTGGGTTATCGATATCTCTTGACATTTGAGTGCATCCATAACTCAACTGTAATTAAATAATCAATCAAGCTGATTCCATTATTAACGTCAATAATTAAACGTTTAAGTGTCAAGTTGATAACTGTAGGTAGTAGTAACTTCACACCGACACTTCCTCATATGCAAAATAGGTAGGTAACCGCGTAACCCCACGCGGCTCTCCCCACAAGTATTCAAAGCGGGTGAAAGGACTAGTCAACCCTTTGCCGCTCACTCGCACGTGAAATCACTCAAATACTGAATATTTTAATCTGAGCAGATAACGAGCTCGCAATTCTATTAGATGAAACATAGCTATGTGAGGTTAAACACAGTCGGATCGGCCCCTAGCTGCATCGGCGCGGCCCGCGGTGCACTCACCCGCTTTTGATACCTTCCTATATTACGGTATATTGCTGCAATCAAACGTCTATCTATTAATGCTTTAATGATGGGCAAGGCGTATAATTTGATTCTAAAGTAACTTTTATATAAATGACAATGATTTCAGTTACATTTTAATACGCTCAATACTAGTGATCTTTTAGGTAAGTGTATCCACATCTGGCACAGTAAATGGTCATCAAGATCGCAAAAGTAAACAAAAACGTGTCGAGTTTAGGGTTTGTTGTAATTCTTAGATACAAAGTACATAAGTACTAGAGTCTACTTTACAACAAAAAAACATAAGTCATTTGCCCGCTACCCTGAGAAAATGTCCTTCCGTAAAAGCATTTCCTATCTAAACAATTCTAGCTTTTACACCAACTTTATTTTAAAAGCATGTATAAATATATCACGGACGAGCAATAAAGCTATCAAATATTTACTAATCTGAAACGGTGAGAGCATAGCGCGAACCCCTTCTGGGTTCGGGACTCATAAAATAAATTGAAATAGTCGCGCCGCCCCCCAAATTAAAATATTCAAATGGGACGCACGCGCAAGAAAATTGAAAATTGTCGTCTATCGCCCGCAAATGAAACCTATAACTCCTCACATACACTTGGAGCCAAAAAGGTGGGTAAACATTTCGCAATATTGAATTGTGAGTTGTGAGTGCAAAAATGTTACGTCGCCTAATGGATAAATGATGAATTTAAGGTTTTTATCGTTTTTATTGATATTTGTAGAGTTAAGAAAAAGAAAACCTTTTATGAAGTAATAAATGAGAAATATTTATTATATTGGATTTTGCACATATAAACAGTGTTTCAGTTATTATACTTATATTATTAAAAATGAATACTATAGACCATAGGTACCTACTATGTAAGATATGGTTATTGTTATATTAAATATTCTTTTACGAAGAGGAATAATTCAAACAATCTTCGCTGAAAACGATTGCTGTCGTATTAATTTATAATACGCACGGGGGTCAATTTCAGTGCTCTGCAGTGTAATCGAGTGTAGAAAGCACGGTTTCGATATGCCTTCGAATAATGCTATAAATGATCCACTTTTATGACTGCAATTTGGCTCAGACACTGAATTAGTATTTGTTTTATGCAAGAATGGATTTAATAAATAAATTACATTAAAATAAAAATATTTGTCATAAAAGTTAGTTTGAAATGAGGGTGCATAATGCATAGGTACTTGAAAAGTATTTTTGATAGAAACGCGAATGGTTTATGGTCTGTCAGAATGTAGACGTAGTGATTTCTGAGTGAATGTGTTTAATGTATTTAATGTTTGTTTTTAGTTAACTAAGTTATTCTTTAAATTGTACCCTCAAATCAATCATTCTAAAATTGTAAACATTTCGCGTAACTTGATAGAGACGTATACTCTACTTGCACATCCTTATAGTTCACCGCGATCAGCCAGTGGCGTACGATATCGATATTTTTATAATCGAATAATATTGCATCGTGCTAGGTAAAATATTAAAAAAATATCAATAGGTTCTTTACCTTCCTAATTAGATTTAAGAATTAACGTGATAATGTTTTAAAAACATATTTGGAAAAAATTCATGCTTGCTTTTATTTGGGGGGGGTATAATATAAGGGAACATCTAGCCTAATGAAGCTACAGGTTAGTTTGACTTTGACAGCAAGGTAGAAAATAGGTGCCGTCGTGAACAACATACACCAAGGTCTTCACTAGTTCACTGCAATATGGAACGCAAGTATGAAAATGTTTGAAAGTATGAGTAGTTGTGAATATCCTCATGGATGTCCTTCACCTCTCAAAAGGAAAGCCGAGGGTTATGTCGGACTCCTACCAACTAAAAACACACGGCTATCTATAGCACAATACCGAGGGGAACTCCGAGATCTCCAATGAACACACCGGTGACCCTCCTGTGCCTTGCTTGGCACTGCTTGCTCTTGGCACGTCACTAATAAACCTAAGCATAGGTTTAGATACGGTACTATACCTACAATTTTCATTAAAGGCATACTATGCGGTACCTGCTATCGATAAGAATGATATTTATCGAATGGTACTGTGTAGAATTGCGTCCTAGTGAGCGGACAGCGTCCGGTGTTCGTGCAAGTGATACCCTGGGAACCGATCTCCTTCCGCCGGCCGTCGCCATCGTGCCAGCCGCCGCACTCGTACGTTACCCCTTTACATCACCCCCGACACCATAACCTCCCACAGTATAACAACGCGGTAGGAATATTGCCGAGCACCTTATTACTTTTTAACACCTTTAATTTACAAGGAGACGACCTCCATCGGCCCGTCGGAAATGCTTTTTATTCATTTCATCGCATTTAAAGATTTAAACCGTTTGCTTCCATTCATAAAATTATTAATGTGATCGTAAAATGGGCAAATTTTATTGTCTCGAAGGCATAATGGGAAACTAATGTAGCGTGTTATTATTCAGTTCGGTTGTAGCCGTAAAATACGAGTATTTGTGAGAGTCCGTGGACGACGCTGCGTCGCGCGTCGGCGGGGCACTGCGTTCCCAGCGGAAGCCCCCTCTGTTATTTGAATATCAAATATATTTTTTTCATATTTCATTACACAAATTATGATATTCTTCCTTTACGTTTTATGATACGTGGATTAAATGCTAACAGATAGTTTTATGATATTTGTGGACTGTCAACCTCAGTTCCAATATTAGATGACGGAACGAGGAACGTAGGTATCTTTCACCCTGAGGTATTGATTGATAAACTGTATCATTTTTATTTCGTATCATCTGCAGTTATGTCCCATCTGGTTACCAAAAAATGACCACGCTTTCCAATCCTTAAATTCCAGTCGTAAATGTTGGCTTAGGTGCTACGTCAAGATCAGCAATTTTTTTTCATCTACTAAACCCAATAATTTTATTTTAAGGTAATTTCCAAGGACTGGAAGTTACCTATTCCAAACCACTTGATGGACGCTTATGACGACTATGCAGACCGATGAATGTTAACAGGTCAGTACTAAATAAGTCTTAAAACTGCGGCATTGTCATATTAAAACATAAATGATTTATTTATGACTTGACAAACACGTGAAACGTAATGGAAAGATATCAAACAATAATAAAATACGCACCAATAAGTATTGTATGTAAAATACAATAAAAAGATTACTTAATTGGCCTTAGTGGAATCAATGTAGTAATATGGAATTATTTACCGTGTTATGAGTAAATAAGGCCCGATGCTTGTGGTCGGCTCCGTACAAATGGAAAGGTTCACAGAAGTGCACAGAGGGCCATCTGTTCCGCGCATTACGGTCACTGAGCGCCGCGCCGATATGAAAATATTATTAGAAACATATGAATTCGCGGAATTACTGGCCCTTGGCTCATAAAAACACAAGCTTATTTTTTTAAATCAACCGCTAGCTTTAAGAATAACTTGATAATCATTATGAACCTTAGATGGGTCTAAGGTCAACAGATAATATCGTACTTACAAATCTCCTGAGGTAAAAGGGACTTGAAACGAAGTTCCATACTTACCAGACAATTCAGGTAAGTATATTTAAATTCGAACGTAATCGACAGGGTTTAAAGCCATAACATCATGGAAAACCCGTTAATAAATTGGTGGGTAGTTGGGTACTAAATACGCGAGGTGGTATTCGAGTGGCTGAAGTATTTTGGACACGATGAATAAATATTAATAAAACAGCACCAATGTCATTCTTTTCGAAAGAAAATATGCACGGGAAGAGAGGAGACAATATGCTTTTGTTTTTCTTTATTGTTATTGCCGTAAAACATTTAGCGAGCAGCGTTGGACGATAAAACACGTTATTTTGTGTGACAAAACGTCGCGCTTCATGAGAAAATATTGACCCGCAGATAGTGGAATAAGCGAATTATTGGTGATACCCATCACGGAACGGAACCAACCACTTCGACTTATCTGCCGCCAACGTAACGTTTCATTTTTATTATGACGATCAACACACACTTGTAATAATTGGGTCGGGAGCGCTTTTGTGTTAACAACGTTTTTTAAATATAATTGTAAATTGCAAAGTACTTACTGTGCAGGTGATTATTTTGTAAATGTATTTGAATTTTTCTTCTGTAAAATTCAACTAAAAATAAACAGAACTTTATGCGTGTAAACGATAAGTAATACAAATCAAAAAAATATTCAAAGCTCTATTGTGGTGACGGAGTTGTATTATAATACAAGTTTTCTATTGTCGGATGGTTCCCTCTAGCTTGTCTCATCCATATGTTAATGTGACGAACGATAAATTGGCCACTAATAAGATAATTGGCCGCGCTCTATACCCACGTAAATCAACATCTTAACAGCTGCGCCGGCGCAGGCAACTCCCGGGCACAACAGAGTGTCCAAATAACCGAGTACTTAACACAACTGATAGTAAAGGAGAACTTTATTTTGTGACCTTTGTCATATCTACGTGATATTTTACCTACTCATGCTGATGCGTTTTTCTTGAATCGAACAAAGAATACTTTTGAATTATGAAATTAAAGGTGACACCCGTCGTTACAATCGAGTTGGTATGTTCTGCCAAGGTGTCGGCGCTTATTGGCAATGTTAAGTCTGCTAAAATATATAATTCATTTAAATAGTTTCAGTGACCGCCTCTAAAATCAACACTATTGTGAATCAAGATACATTTTTTTAAATCACTACCACAAAGTGTTCTTAAACATATACTTACGTCTTAAATGTTTATTTTTAAATATAGATTTACTACGTTTCACTCAAAACGTTATTTTTTGCGATATGCTCTTGCTTCAATCAATGACTTTATTTCAGGTTGCATAAAGGTAAAAATAATTTAGTAATATTTGTATTTTTTGTATTTGAGCTTAGTATACACCCTGTGCATAGTATGATTCACTTCAATGTTTTGGAGCTATTTGAAGTAAACAATCAATTAGATTCGAATTACAGTACGACCAATAATAGTGGATATTTATTGTCATTGTAACATTTTATAACCATTTTATTAATTTAATTGATATTGATGAGGTTCACTGGACATCGCGTGGGTAGATAAATTCAATGCTCCTTTTGTGGATAACCTCATTGTTCTAAAACAAGTTGGATATGATACAAGACATTGGTTCCGTAGCTATAGTTATACATGTAAAAATTTTACTATACATAATTTTTAATCTTTGTTTTCAACATAATTAATACCTACACGATTACATGTAATTTTAGCATTTACTGATTAGCAGCTGACGCTTTGTGTATTGTATTCAATCGGCAAATAAATGTAAATAGATGTTTGTCACCTTTTATCGAAAACAAGCTTATAATCACTGAAAAATTTTGTAATGAGTGTAAATATTACGCACTTGCATGCGTACCTACGTCCGCTGTATGACAATTCGCGGCGCGGGCGCATCGATACCGTCTACATCATTTGTCAACGCTTGACTGCGTCACACAAATGCTTTTTAGGTCAACAGTTGATTGGGAAATGATCTGTCCATGTAGTAAAATATAAATAATTTGTTTAAAACGAAATGAGGGCCATTTAGAAACATGAGGGTAATATAACTAGTGCGTGTCATGTAAACTCGGTCGCAGGCCTACGTACAGTGCATCCATATAATAATGAGCCGTAGAGGTTCCTTGATCGGTTGCTCTGTTGGGTTCTGTACTGTGTGGAAGGGGGGAGGGGGAGGTCTCGTTACATTGTCACGGTGTGAATTCGTTCGTGGATATGTTCGGACGATTCGTAACGTCATTAGCATTCTAGACGTAGATGGAGATACGTGCGCTGCGGGCAGCGGGCACTGCTCGATCTACAACAATATCCTTGTTTGCGTCATAGCGTATTGATATTGCACATAATTTGTCTACATCGACGTTATGAGAACATTTATTCATGTCGAAGATATGCGTGCGACTGCTTTGTCTAACCTGTGATGTCTAGTCTACAAACCATCTATTTTCAGTCGTAAAAAACATCCAAGTTTTTTTATAAGCAAAAGTATGTTTAGTCGAAGAGAGAGGTATACCCATCATCAGCGTTTAGAGACTTGCGAAAAATTTTGAAGTATCTTTAAAGAAACTTAAAAATTTTACTGACTAAATAGTTTGATATGTCTATATCAAACTTTTTTTTGTTGACTGTACAACAGTCATGACCATACATTCATACATATTATGTATACATACTGTAAAATTCAACAAGGATTTTCTCGGACACTATTGATTGCAATTAAGTATGAGATGTTGTGCTGACATAGCATTTTAACACATACTTTAGTGATTTTTACAATATTACGACATTTGAATCTATAGGTACTCTAGAAGAAAATTGCTTTCGAATTTCAGTGAATTTGTACCTACATATTTTTGCTCGTGACTGTACATACATTGTAGGTTCCTATTTCTAGTCTATTATTCAACATTGATACACATAATACCTAATGTAGATATGACGAAACGTATAAATTAAACTAATTTCATTGTTCTCTATTAGGTTATAGGACAATTTTGTATAAAAATGTAGAGCACTGTAACTGCAACAACAATGGTGAAATAATATAATTTAATCAGAATAAATGATAAGTAAGAACTAAAGAAAGGAACATGGTCCAGTTTGCGACAACTACCCACATCTGAAAATATTTTGTTCCTGGAAAATTGCAAATTACACTGTAGGTACGGTTTTTGAAACATTGACGACTAAAACACTAATCATTAATTTATTAGTTGATTTTTGGTGTAAATCAAAATTAATTGACATTTTGATTTTCACCAAAACCAACTACCTACTTAAGTAAGTCTTGAAAAGGGTTTTCTTTCCTACCTCATAGGTTTAGTGATTGCAAGCGCGGCTGGGGTGCGAGAGGTCCTGGACGAGTCCCAGGTCGTTCACTGTTGCTTTTCTTAAAATTCTCAGTAGCAGCCTTGAATTAGCATTTGTTTCTTTTTAATGGCATAGTATGGGTGTACTGACATCACAGTAGTATAAAGGTGTACGTACACCTTTATACTAACTTTTCTGTCTCTGCCTAACACCTATGAGTTTCTTTCCTAGGTAACGTTTTGAAAGTACCTACCTATACTGTTGAAATTCCGGTATTCTGAAAATCTGATGAATTTACGGTATTAAATAATTTAGGCAGAGTTGTAATTTAATTATCTATAGCATGATAAAGTAGGTAGGTAGCTAGTTACATACATTATTTTTAAGAATAAAGTGGGTACCGACCTGTTTTGGTTGCATTATGTAAAGTTACATGACAACATCATTTGATACCTGTTGACTTCTTAAAGGTCCATCTAGAATAACTATCAGTGAATGTTTGATAAAGGTTTTATGTAAAACTGAACTGTTTGTCTTATTTCACATTCACCATAGGTCTTGTAATGCGAATAATATATTATCACACAATGACAGGACTGCTACCAAAATACACAGGTAGGTACTAAAGTAACTGTTACGCGCTTCAGTGTTTAAAAATCATTCGGATCTTTAATTCAAACATATTTTGTTTTCAAATAAAAAGTAAATCTGATCTTCGTTACGTAAAATCCTCGTATCCTTTACAAACAAAGAAATTACCAATTTTCTAAACGCGACTATTGTTATGCACAAAAATATTCAATGTGCACGATTGCTTAGGATTACTCGTCCTGCAATCCAATTGGTGTCGGAGGATTAGCAAAGATATCGTAACAAACTTTCCCTTACTTAATCTATTCAAAAGTGACATAATATTCTGAATTTCCACCGATATGTAGGTACCGAATCTACTTTGTAGCAGCAACTACGAATATATTTGAAATTTGTATGTCCTCTGTGAACATGTCATTGAATAGATGTTATGAATGCATAATTGAAAGGCTGACAGATTGTTGAACCAACTTTAATACCTATATCGGAATAAAACGACTTTTACGGATTCTATCGGAATCACTATCTATGTATGCGATATATTCTGTATTTTTTTTATTAATATTTATGTAGAAAAGTCTTGTTTATAATTTCAAAGACTCGGAAAAAATAAGGTCCCCTCCACTTATTTGTTAATAATAATTGAGTAATACTTAGGTAAGAGTAAGGCTGAGTTATATTTTTAGAATTGTTGACCGTAGCAACTAAGCGTCTAATATTCGCATTAGTATCAAAACTAACATTAATATTTATTTAACTTAAGGCTATATCCAATGTTTTGTGTGTTTTGAATGCAATTTTGTTTTAAGTTCAAATTAATAAATTTAAAACGACTTACTTAAGATAACTATCAAAACCTTTAACATATTTGGATAAATAAATAATATAAAATGTTAATAGGTATAACCAGAACGCGAAACAAGCAGGTTTGTTAAAAAGTTGATAACTTCGAAAAGAAAACATTATTTTTAATAAGCTTTATCACATTCTGCAACCTAAAGGTTATAAATTTTGTTGAGGACGATCGTATGATAATATTTTTATAAACACAACGAGGTCGCTTTATGTTTTATGAAAAATAATGCAGTAAGTTTTATTAACTATCTACATAAAAACTTAAGGTCACTAAAAATCTCAAATCATATTTAAAATTTAAATAGTGGAGGCTATGATGGGTGAAATATACATATATTTTTATATAATCTTTGGCTTGACTAATGATATTGAAATAAGTTCATATTGAATATGTGACGTATTGACCCACGTTGGCGCCCACGTGATATTTTGAAAATCATATGCCGTTATTTTACAAATGCATGAACATCATTTTAATATGAATCTGAAACTGATCTTATAGTAATGCCTTCATTACCATAAAGATTTTAACTCATATAACAAGGTCTCTATCTGGTCTAAATTCAGAACAGAATGTGTTAGAAATTATTTTAATGCATAGTGTTTTTGATTTTGTTACGGCATACCTATATTTAAAAATTGGTATCTGTGATACCAAAAATAGATGTAATATTCCCATCTTTTTTAGAACTGGGGCACAAAATGATAATTTTTTATCTTCAAATACTTGATATACCATTTTGTATCCACGTTCTTGAAAAAATATGGGAATAATAAATATATTCATGCATCCGGCTCAATTCATTCTGCTGACACGTTGATAAAACCCCAATTTATTTACCTTTCATATTTCCATATAATGTCCCTTTTATTTATTTGTGAACTGTCAAATCAACGTTTGTACATACAGACAGAAATACCTACAATAATAATTAATTACAAAGCTATACGGTCAGCGGTTCATATAAATCTTCGAGCGGTCGTAGATCATTGTGCAGGCATTCTGGCGCTAATTAATTTAACGCTTTCTTTTTCATAGCAAACGAGGGGGGAGTGAATGAAATTCCAAAAAGCGTAAATGAACGTGTTGTGTATAAGTTAGTACAGGGCTCATTAAACGCATTCCGGTGCGGCTTCATAACCGCTAGCTCATAGAGTTGCGCGCGCGCACTAGCACGGCCGCACACGATACAGGCTGATCTATGATGATTTGTATGCTAACTGAAGCCATACTTATCATTCAGCTTTTATCAGCAGTTGATGTACTGACATTATTATGTGCGAGGTAAAAACTAAGACGGCATCTGTATGGTGATGGATGGTTGAGTAGGTATAGTCACTTTTATAAGAAACCATCTACCGAAAACTTAATCCACAAAATGTTTTACTGATGGAAAAACCAGTACGTGATGTGTATGCACATTTATTTACAACAACTATAAAATCGTACCTACTCAAACTACATTTAATCTATATTGTCATCAGTGGAATAGGACGCATCACACATTTCAATCGGCAGTTCATTAATACTTTGACACCTTTATAATATTATGAGTAAGTATATTTAAATGTTTCAAAATATAACCAACAGATGCATCAACTATTGTTGGAAAGTATAAGCCAAATAACATATTTCAGTCGCAGGAATCTTGTAGGTGGCTGTAACAATTTTAAACGAATTCCTATGTTTGAAAATGGCGAAATGCGGAATACGGATAATAAATTTCAACTGTTGTAATTACGAAGGAGCGTTGTAGCTGGAAATATTACAAGCGGATTTAAATATAATATGGTTATAACCTGATTAACTACGTAGTGTTTTGGATCATAGCAGCGAAAGAAGCATTTTAATATAGACTTGTCAGAATATAATTAAAATGATTATTGCTTTGAAAAATTTAAAGTTAAATAATATACTTATGTAGGTACCTTAGAGCAATACGGGAATTCCGCTGTATTGGAATGCTCGAAGGTAGGTACCTATTTGAGGCCTCTGCCAAAAAGCTAAAAAGGACGGCAAATGTGTTGTATTAATACTTAAGAGCCTCGGTCGTCTAAAAATGCTATACCTACCATTACTCGCGTTGAACTACAACATCAAAGAATTGATTCGTTCTACCGTTTAAGCCCAAATCACGCACGTAGGTAATCAAGTTTCATATTTGAAATCATCCTGTGAACAGTACAAAATACTTGTGTATGATGGATGGTTAGTCCTCGCTTTGCAGCATGCTCCAAGGATGTCATCTCATGATATACTCGACACATTGTGTGGTAATTTCGCTCGACAGTTTAATTGCCGTTTCACTGTAGTGTGACAGGAGTAAGATTAATTTATAGAGACACCTTGAATAGCCATGTTTTAAACTATAATTTATCATCATTAGAGACAAACCAGTCATGTAGGTATTTGATGTGCCCTTCATTAATTCCGGTAGTTAATATCTAGAATTTTGTAAACGTAATTTACGAGATAATAATTATTGCGAATATGTAAATCGAAAGAAATCGGAACGGTCACTACTAAACTACTCAGGGTCACTTGTGTGGCTGAAAATAGACTGAAAATTTTCATCGAAATCTATCCCGCCATTTTGACGACCATAGGGAACATACATACTTACACTGGCATTTATACATATAGATAGATGTTTCAAAATTATTGACAACAACATCGTAATAATACATTCAGTTTGTAAATTGGAAGACACTTGTTTGTTACTACCATAATTGTAATTTCAAATCCATAGTTATTAATGGGTATGAAGCCAAATTCATAAATATTTTATAATTCATTGAATATATATTATGTTATGTGAAAAGAATAGAATATATTCAGGTCCTGGCTACTTAACAGACAGGCACTCATCACAAGGTTTAATTACATGTGCATGTATTTTTAGATAATAAATATATATTTATAATTTTCAATACTACCCTCGCAGTATTGATTACTTACATACAAGTAGAGGGATCTCATAAAACCTCTAAATATAGTTTGAAAACAATGGACTAAAAAGTGTTTAAATAGTACCGATTAATCCTGGCACTCAAATGCATGTTCTAAGTCTGTCCGTTAAGCTGCACTATAAATTATGTGATAAAATTAAGTGACTAAGACAACAGAAGTCGTCTCAAATATGAAATGTGTTAAATCGCATTTAACAGCATAATGCGAGCTTTTAGATTTTTTGTTGACACGACTCCACTGCGGTATTTCCTGCTACCACACATGACACGTGTGCCTATCCTCAAAACAAAACTTTATTATTCTCGGATTATAGTCCACAATTCAACAGTTTAAAATTGAGTATTCAGCTTCCACTAAGTGGTGATTAATTGTGATATAAAGACTTTTATATTTCTGTTGTTATACCGTCGCGTCATTTTAAAACACGACAATAGTTTCCATAAAGATATTTTCGTTGTTATATTTAGCGTGTTTGTATTATCCCTTTCCACTGAATATGGGTGAATAAATTAAAATGCAATATCGAAAGGTATAGTATACAAGGAAATGTCCAATTAGCCAAAGGCAATGCTGCGATAATTCTGCAAGCTGAATTGATTCCACGTCTGCAGATAAAGCGAGTGGATGTTGTCTAGAGGGATGTTATCAGATCGGTGTGCGGCTGCCGGCACACGTCGCCCGCGCAGCCCGCACACCTCACCACGTGGGAAATCTCTGCTGCTTCCAGGAAAATATTGTATGACGAGCAGATGACGATACACAGTCACGAACTCAGTCGATGTTATCTGTGCAAAGATAAGCTCACTTGCGAGAAATATCTGACGCAAGAACTGCTGGCTACTAATGAGATACAATCTCTACAACCCTTTTTGTGCTCTAGAAACGAGTGTAACTAGTAATCGAGTCAATAGTTACTAGAAATTATTGGCATGAAAAATAGGCTCAATGCACTGGTTTAAAAATAGTTTAAGTTACATGCTTTGTCAGTGACAGTTTGACCCATAACGTTATGCACTCTAAGAGTATATTTTGTATCATTTAATACGCATCCGAGAACCTCGTGTCATTTAACTTTAAATTAAGCAACATAAACAAAGACTTTGTTTCACTAAACATCCAAATAATTTGTGTTTACAACGAGAAACATTCAATTATGCTAATCTTTATGACTATTTACGGACCGTATCGACTTAAAAAGCCAAACAAACGTACTCTAGCTTCATATTTTACAATCATAAAAAACGTATATGGAGCAATATGTGCATAAATGTCAATATTTGTGAGGCAAGTGAGCGCACTGGGAGCGTGAGCCTCGATTTATAAGCAACATTTAGTTCCTAAGCCGCGTCGGCGGGCACCGCGCACAGCGGTATACCTCGCGTTATAACGTCCAGCATCGTAATTGTCGATTAATTATCTCGATTTCAATAAAACATACGCCATACAGATAAAATTGTATAATTTTAAACGATAAAACGTCACTAATAAGGTATTACTGCGGCTTCGCCCGTCGAGAATTTTTACGCCATGCACATAAAAATGTAACAGTTGTAAACGAATTATGGTCTCGAAATATTCGGGTATACGCGAATACGTGATCGCGAGCCATTGAACGGATCCGCGTGCCATGTTAGACACCGAACAGTGTACGTAGCTATGTGAAAGTATAATATTTATGTGTTCATTAATGCAGGCCTGCGTTAATAACGACGCATCACGTCGTCGGTTCACAAGGCACAGGATCAGGCCTCGCATTTATATTCCGTCAGCTAAGCTGTGGCGTTTAGATATGGATTATATTTGGTCATTGTTATTCAGTAACGGTCCCTAAAGTTTGTATCATTTGGGAAACAACGATAAAACAATTTAAACGAAACTAATAACAATAAGTACCGTTTTTAAAACTAATAAAAATATACTTACACTGTTTTATTGTATAAGGATATAACATCATAATCATTATTATGTTTAAAAGGACGTATGGTCAGTTACACTGTTTGTGGTAATTAAGCCTTTCTTACCATTTTGATTGTTTGGATTCATTTTTAGTAAACACCTAATTTAAATAAGTACATAAGTGCTTTTGTCCGTGGCTTCGTTCTCGTGGGCTAATAAAAGAATTTCATCAGAAAACTACAGTGATGATTTCGATGATATAGTAAAGACGTTATTCATAGGTAGAGCAAGTTTTCAAATCACACTTCACAATCCAGGCTCATAACTAATTTGTTTGAGAAGATTTGGTTAGAAAATATGAGGTTGGTATAGTCTACATTTTCTCAAATTTCCTTCGCTCTATTACATCCATGTTGGATGGTAACAGTAACTAAGTAGTACAGAGATCCAATTGACAGGAACTAAGAACGCAATGTGACACATTCACGTCTAAAAAATATTGATAAATAAAAGTTAAATTTGTATTTAACTTTCATCTTTCAATATTTTACATACTGGCTCTACATACGACCTAAGTTAGACATGTAGGTATCATTTTTCGCCAGTTGAAGTTGTGCTACGAACTTAATAAAACATTTTATTAAAATCATAGTGCTGAATCTCGTAACCCCCGCCTCTATAACTCAGGGCCACGGAATTATTATCGGCCCGAAGCCATACATGTAAACTGGAGACCAATGAGGTGATTAAACATAAGATAGAAGGAACCCCTATACACATACCAATTTAACGCCATATTTAGCTTGGCAATTATAATTATCAATTTTATAAAGTTCATCAGTGTCGTACTATTAACTACACTTAATTGACACATTTGCCACCACAATGTTCATTACAGAATAGAAAAGCCGTGATAATTATACCCCAACACCTTAAATTAGTCATCAAAATGAAAAAAAAAACACCGTTCAATGTTAATAAGCGAGCTATAGCGACCAAAATGATAAAAGGACAAAGTAGAATGAGAACAAATGACAAATTATAATAATAGGGCACACCTGCTATTCTTTTGATCCGACATTTCTCTCATTTATGACGTTAATCGAGCGGAATGCTCGTGTGTTAACATAGTTTTGTCCCCAACAAAGCACAATGCTCAGACAATACTCTATACTTTAGTAATATTTTTTGTATCAAATATAAATTCTCTTTCATCTCGCTTAATTTTAGATCAAACTATAGTTCTTACATGTAGATCACGTCATTATTGTCTCTGCGGGTCGCACTGACAAATTAAGTAACGTCGTAATGGTCGATACAGCTAAAGAAATCGAGACTCTAAAGAGGACAACAAAAGGTCTATATATAAAACATTAGGAGTCTAACTTGTATCTGTTAATTTGTGTTTAGTTGACAGATAAATAATAAGCGGCATTGCTTACAAGCAGAGTATGGATGTCGTATGAGCGCTTACGTTGCAGTCGCGGGTCGAATTAGTGAATTGTTGGTTGCGTACGCGCAGGCGGCAGGTTTTGTCTAGCGCGCTCGGCCTCTCTCGCACATTAATCTCCAGGTCCGAGATGAAACGATATGCATTTGTCATCGTGTCTGCGATTAACTCGGAGAAACTCTTTCTATTGTATTGAATCAATTCGATTATCATTTGAACGGCTACATGAAGCAATAGCTGTATTCACGAAAATAATAAACGCTGTTTTACACTTGGTGGTTTAATGCTCATCCTGTATATTTGCAGGTGTTCGCCGATGAATTGTATAGGTGGCTGAAAACAGTTACGTCATCTTTATGGATGAAGTTAAAAATAGTTGTGCGTAAATAAATTAGTCAGTCGTTAGGCGGTCGGCAAATATCTCAGAAATATTATGTGCATGAATAGCGCTCCGTATGACGGACAGCAGAAAGGGCTGCCCTTAAACTTACCTTGTATTATTTTGTCATTATTAAATTCCACTGTCACCGGCTTGTTCTCATTTCGCCCTAAGAAAATATTGTATGCAAAATTATATGACATTTGAATGAGCACAAAAAGGTCGTATTGGGATTTGTTTAGAAGTTGGTCCAAAAGAATATTTGTATTTGAAAGAATGTATTCGTGTAACCTCAACAAATGCAAAGTAACGTCTACTTATCTTACAAGTCATTGAACTGATGGAACAAGTGAGTATTCTAATTCTGAAGTGATCAATTCACTTAATATTCGACATCGCACCGCATGAAGCCCTCAAATGTCCGATCATTCGTAGTTAATAGCGCAAAATTGATGAAATAAAGTGTAACATAAGAGCAACAACACAAAGGTACTCGAGAAGGCAATCAGGTTTGACAGTGGAAACGTTGAATCTTCAGGGCGGCCCTCAACAAGCCGCAAAATGAAATTTCTCGACGCCGTCAATCATTTTCCCCTCGCTGAGGTCGCCCCACTAGTCAGCTGATAGATTCTGGTTCAAGTCACAAGCTTCACGGAAATACGTACTACAGCAGTATTCTTACAAATCTTTTTTGCTAGTTTCCTATCTTCTTTTTCCGTTCAACAGATCACTTATAGTTTATTAGATTTTTTAAGTTGTAGTTCAAAAGTACGGACCTATGGAGTTAGGTACAATATCCATGAGTGAGTAACACTCATAGATATTGTACCTAACTACAGCAGTAGACTTATAGTATAGTGCTGTACTTCAAATACATTTAAATGTGACTGGCAATAGATGGTAGGTATATCACGAACAAAACTTAATCTAGTTGTTTCTAATTAGAAACAAATAGCTCTGTCTACATCTCAGCGTAACTAACAGACAAATCCAACTTTAATAAAATGAGGATAAAAAATAATATAAATGTTATTAATATCCACTTTATATCCCTTTCAAAAATTTTCTTTGCTGTACCGGCTAAGTAACCGCTGATTGCTTACAACTTGGATGTGATAGTAATCGAGACATTATTCCGGTGCGTAAGCCCCGACCATCCGTCTCGAAGATGTTACGTTGAAACTACTCACATGACGGCCTCTTCCCATCTTGCACCTAAGTGGGTAATAATGGTGCCTATCGCTCTCAAAATAAAAATCATATTTTATGGAAAATAATATCCACTAAGTATTTGAGTAGAGACGACAGTGCGACAAGCAAAAATAACTTAAAATTATTTTGTACACCAAAGCTGAACTTAACAAATAATCACTGAAATTTTATGAGACTCGAAATCTGAATAAGTAAAATTGATGTTGTGTCAATACATTTATGTGTCAATCTTCAAATAACATGAAACCTTTCAATATTCTTAAAAAAGGTAGGCAAAACTGCTTTTTATTAAACGAATTATACTGACAACACGTGTAGCGCTAGAGATTTTTTTATGGAATAATTCGTCATTAAAACACTGCTATAGAAGGTAATTTTGTAAAATTTGCACATTTGCGACACTTGCGACAAATGCGACGCAGGCGCGCCTCATTGCGCCGCAGACGGAAAAATATTTCGGAATTGAGATTGATGTCGCACGCATGTGCAGACGGCTTGTCTGTATGCAAAACAACGTGCCACCAAATATAGAACTAATTTATGGTCATACTCGGCGATTATGTGCTGGTAAAAATAACTACCGTAGCTCCCCGTTTCCATAACTTATACAATTCCTTACTATACTAAATATGGGTAGTATACGAGTATATAGTAATGTCTTAGTATTTGTCGAAAGAAACTGTTAGCTAGAAATATTTAATACAAATTTTAAAAATACAATTATGGTTATAAATATACATAAGTATAAGTCCCTAGGTTATTTTGCAGCATGCAGTTTTATTATTATATGTTTGTATTACCTATCTCAGTATCATCTAACAAAGATTTTAAAGGACACGAAATGTTTTCAATGAGCATTACTGATAAATATAATTAAAATAAATATAAATAATTAAAATATACTTAAGTATAAGTCCCTAGGTTATTTTGCAGCATGCAGTTTTATTATTATATGTTTGTATTACCTATCTCAGTATCATCTAACAAAGATTTGAAAGGACACGAAATGTTTTCAATGAGCATTACTGATAAATATAATTAAAATAAATCCCATTTAAGGGTAAGCTCCCACGCGATAAGAGGTGTTATTTATACACCCTCATCTCACAAAGGAACCGCTGCCGAATATCACCCATAAATATTGGGCTGAGGTGTAATTTTTCACATACCACGTCTTCTCGAGCGTCGCACCTTTAAAATAAATGCAAACAAAATTTAATAGGGAGAGATGCGCGGGATCGCGAGCTTCAGGTAAAAATAAACGATAGTCAACTCGACCAATCGCTGCAAGATATTTTATTATAAGGCTTTAGTCATCCTATTCTCATGTAGAATAAATATTACGGCTAACTTGCTATTACAAACGTCCCTTTCAAACGTCCACAGAGGCATTTTTGTAAACAAAAATACTAGAAAGAGCATCTATCGCTGGAAGAAGTTCCCCAGAGCTTACAAAGTTTTGCAGAGAGCATTGTGCGATTTTTGTTATAATTTCTGTGAGTTACAAGGAGGCGCGGATCGGGCTGCGTTTATTTACGATTATTGGTTATGGACAGAGTTGATCGGCGGCCGGCGATTCCCGCGAGCCTCGTAACGCCTCGGACTTTGGCCGAGCTCACTGAGGGTGCCGCGTCTGACGGATATATCCGTCTCCTGAGAATACTTCGCCGTTTGCAAAATTATGAATCGCAAAAGGGTGTTGTCTCGACACCTTTACAAAAGATAGACTGAATAAACAGAACGAACATTCTTGTCTCACATCAAACAGATTTTATTACGACGTGAGTAACAAGAATAAAAAGCGCTGTAAATAATAAAACGCAACGCGAAAAGCAATAACCGAGTTCTTATCCGATACACATATCACAAAAGATAGCCAATAAATAGTCGTATCTGTATTTGTCACAAAATAAGAATTCCATCAAATAATTCGGCGGCAATAAAAAACGGATAGAGACATTGCACGCATTTGTAATAAAAGTCTCACCATAAATAACGATCATGAAATATAATACACCTGCAATCTTCGGAAAATGGGAAAATCATTTTCCGAGGGCGGGCGCGGTCCGGCGTAATATTGTTATAAATGTACTTTTCTGAGGGTATAAATAATAATGGTGATCGCGCGCCGGACGCCCGGGGAAGTGTCTGCACTACGCTCGCACTACACAGTAGCATTACTGAACTATTTAAGTGATGATAACATCGTAGATATGGTGTTTATTTTTTAATAAACTGTTCTAAGCTTCTAATATAAAAAATTAAAAGTGTGAACGATTATTTTATTAATAAGTAGTGTCATTCATTTAATATAGCTATTTAGCATATTATTCAACATGACAATAACTTACATTTAAATAAGCCATAACCATACATAAATAAATCTCCATAAATTTGGATTATAGAAAGTAATGTTAAAATTAATTGAAATTAATATTGAAAATAAAGGATAACATGTGATCGTATAGCGTAGATGTATGCCTGAATTGTGTCATTAATATTAAGAACTTCTAAGGTAACTTAAATCAATAACATTACGCTGCGAGACGTCTACATTATTATTAATATGGAAAAATAAAATAAAATAAAATAATACCTAAATAAATAAATTTATCCAAGTTACAACAAAAGACTCGCACTAGACTGGCTGCTATTTCTTACAAGATTTCAGTTACACCATATTCTTCGCGAGCTGTAGTTGTGGAGTAGTGTCGGCCGCGCCGTTGGGAGTCATTTCGCTCCGACAGCCTGTAAATTCTCCATTACGCGATATGAAATATGCTTTGCCACCCTGTACGCCGTTTACGAGCGCCTGCTATGATTTCTTATCCATCAGACGTCCATTCTTTGTTTCAAGGGAGTGTACTGCTTTCTTTCTAATGAAAATATAGCGTGAAGTTGTTCTAGTGACTGGTGAATGTTATATTTATATTAAACTACGACGCATGACGACAGGAGGCATTTCGTACTCACAGCATAGTAGTTTACAATTACACTTGAGAGAAATAGAGCTATAGTAAGGATTACAAATATGCGTAGCACATCACCCACGAGAAAAATATTCTGTCAATCTGCAATACCTGGTGAAATCATTGTACACAATGAGGAAGATATGATCCTTGTGGGTCGCATCGTCTCCTTTCAGCTTCATGATTCAACAATGTAATTATACATTTATATCTCACATTACAATATTTTGTGGTTTCAACACGAAATTCGGCTTTTGTTTTCAACGCGTTGTTTGTTATGTCTTTATGCGGCCACTAACGCGATATTATTTCAATTAAGTGCCTGATTTAGCTTCGCCGGAAAAACTCAAAACAATGAAGAGTCGACGATTGTGTCGAGAAAATAATGCGCAATCAACCGTCTGATTTGTGAGCGTTCCCACATAAAACAGTTTTCACAGAATAACATCCGAAATGAAAGCGCACTCGTTTATTAAACGCTACATTTTGTTACAGCCAGTCCCCACAGAGAACGGTAACTAATAAAGTATCGCTCAAAAGCAGTTTTGACTAAGAATAGGTAAGGGTATTAGGAGACACGTCTCAACAATTATACACGTCGTCGCTTGTCTTGTAAGACATCAAAATAAAATCACTACTATTTATGTATTTGAGAGCGTATTAACGGCACGCACCGCCACTCTTATAATGTAATAAATCGTCTGGAAAATATAACCGTCAGCGCTGTGTCATACGCTTGTCGGAGATGCGCACGCGTTGCACCGCGCTGCGCCCGCGTTGCTGTTGACTCGCGCCCAGCCTGCACCGATGTCTACGTCATGCATCCATACGCCATAAATTGTAAGCCGTAAATAAAATCTGGCGTTCCATATTTTAAAACTTTATTTTAATAGCCCACTATTCAACGAGAAATTAAGACGTGTTTATTAGCTGAGCGCTCGTAATACAAACAAGTCCTTCCTTCATGAGTTACTTTGCTCGTGATGTCATAAATCTGTATTCACATCAAGTCGCAACATAAACCTATTAAAGTTGCTACATATCTCTGTATCAAGAGGTTAGTATAGATACCTAGATACGTTAGTCTTCGATTTTTTATAGGAAAACTTTAAGTAAGTACCTAGGTACATAGGTACCTAAGTAGGCAGACGATGATTGTGTTATTATTAATGATTATTTAATTTTTAATATTAAAGAATTTTTTGCAACCTGTCCAAGAGCTTCGTGATGTTCGATTCATGTCTTTGTATGGAACAGATGTTGATATGATAGCCCTATATTATTTCTGGCTCATTATTGAATTTCGAAGAGGATTCTAAGATTAAGACTAGAATAAGACGGCATGTTATTTATCATCGAAGTCAGTAATATTTTGTTTTTCCCATAGAACAATACGATAGAAATTGTATATTATCATGTAAGTAGTAATCTGGGTTCGAATTTATGTATCGGAAGAAGTGTATGGATAAAGTTTTTTGTCGAAAGCGTATTCAGAGCGTTCTTCATGCGTGCGCCACCCTTTCCAATCTTTTGTAACAGTTTATTTTGTACACAAAAATATCATAATAGACAGGTACCTATTTCATTATTCTAGAACAATGTTAAGTGGCGCATACTAAGAAAACCCACAACAGCTGTCCTACTAATCAATTATGCGTCTCCATGATATGACTCTTGTCTTGACGACTATAAAATAGCCACACATAAAAAAAACTCTGTGCCAAAAATCAACATCATCTCGGACGGAATGTTAACAACATAATATTTTTCAGCGTGATCTTAATCTTAACAAATTGTAGAAAATGAAATTTTTTAATCGCCTTTCAAAATAGAGAATGTGACAATTCACTATTAACAGACATAGAGGATCTGGCGATCATCTTAAAACAATAGTTGAGATCTTAAGATGGAGCTATAAATTATTTTGCCTCTCTTTGACTCGCTGCCAGAATGACTAATTCGTGCCAACAAGTCGTGACTTTCGTATTATTGCAATATTTTCCGCTTAATTGTTTAAATTCAAATATAAGTATAGTAACTATTAAATGATGTATCACTTGTTCGTGTCTAAAACTCGCATATTTTGAGCAAAATTAAGACTTACTTCTCATTAACGTCAGTACGTCACATCACACTACAATTTACGAATCGTCCATTTTATTACGACCACTGTGCCCTTAGGTATAGGCCTAATACTGTTTAAGCAAAATAAACTTATTTTAGCCCACCATTATTTTACTAGGTAGGTACTTATTTATCATTATTTTTTAGTTAAGATTATTTTATGTTTTGTGTAGTTCTCTAATTTGATGAGCTTTTTTTGATGTGTGGCACGTTATTGTGATTTTATTTGTGTGTGTATAATTAATCTCTTATATTTTATATAAGTAACTTCTGAAAACAAGCCAAGTTGCCAAGCTTTTGGCAACATAATATAGATTGTTAATTCAAGATGGCATAAAAAACGTAGTTGAAAAGCAAGCATTGATGTAATTAAATCGGTTACTATGATAGCCGATATTATTGAACAAGCCCACCTGTTATCAACACCGCAGACGGATTTCGTGCATGAACGCGACTACGTGACGACAACGCGACAGCAACGCATATTCAGCATGCGCAAAATTCCTACAACACGTAATAAAATTTTATAAAACCGCGGTTATCGTAAACAGAACAAATAGCAAACTTTATGAGCCATTCGTCGCGCTTTTCCATTTGCATGATACGAGTATGACATAGGAAATACGTATCGTACGCGGCTACGGGTTATGGCGACGTCCCAGGTCATCGCACTAAATTATTCGTCTCGTATAAATTTGTTTATGTTAAAGTTATGGACAGTCGTCAGACATCGTCAAATTTCCAATTCCATTCTTGTACAAAAATTGCTGTAAAGATTTTGTTTACCTACGTCTTTTATTCGATTATACCGGTCACATCTGTCGGAGAACTGAAAAACGCTGGAGCAAGCGAGTTCTCGAGTGGAGACCGCGGCTAGGCAAACGTAGTGTAGGGCGCCCGCCGGCCAGATGGAGTGACGACTTGCGGAAGGCAGCTGGCAGTGACTGGATGAGGAAAGCCGAAGACCGGGCTCTGTGGCGTTCACTAGGGGAGGCCTACGTCCAGCAGTGGACGAGTATGGGCTGATGATGATGATGATGATGATGACGTCTTTTATTAACAACACAATTTACCTATTCTTATTTATAGAATAAATATGGTGTTACTAGTGTTAAATAGAAATTTAATTAATCTGATGGCAAGTATCTGTGTGGGTAATGTATAATTCGAGCCTGCTTTCCCATTCACCCGATCCTCATCCCGTTCCGCCATCTCGACATCCATAAACAATGTGTGAACATTCATAAAATAAAATGAAAAATAAGAATAGACAATAAAACGTCAACGTACCATGCGGCGTATTTACAGAAATGTTTGACGAACGCATTTAGTGTTGTTAGCGCTTCTTTATAATAAAATGGTTTTAACAAAGGCCTATTAAAAACTGAAGTCATAACAGGAAACGTGATACAGTGGCCGGCGGGTAGGTAGCGGGCGGCGGGTAGCGGGATCACCTCTTTCATCATAAAGACGCGGTGAGCGGCAGCTGGCGCTTCACTTTATGTGGTTTCTGAACAACTTCTCTTTAATAATCATGTTTATTTTTGAATGTGGAACACCCGTAACTTGAATGACTTTGAGCACGTGTCATTGACTTGAGTGGATGTTTCATGTCATGTCACGCCCATTTTAAAGCCACCGAGGCTTCTCCTTTTCAACCGACTTCAAAAAGGAGGAGGTTCTCAATTCGTCTGTATGTTTTTTTTTTTTTTTTTTTTTGTATGTTTGTTACGCGATATCTCCGCCAATTGTAGACCGATTTTAATGATTGTTTTTTTGTTTGGTAGGTTATACTTCAGAGGTGGTCCCGTTCAAATTTTATCGAAATCAGTTGAGTAGTTTTGAAAATATCAACAAAAATCTAAAAATTGTTTACATCGATGATATATTCGTTTACTCCGAAACATCGCTGTCTTATTGGAGCAGTGCGTTTAGTTGGCTAACAAGTACTTCTAAACAAAACTTTCCACTAAAAATTATAAAATAAAATTACTTTTAACAAAAAAGTTAAACCGCCTTCAAAAAATAATAAAATAATTTTGTCTAAAACAGTTTGGGAAGTCGGTGGCGAAAAAAAAGACCCACTCAAGTAGAAGTCACCGACTTCCCAAACTGTTTTAGACAAAATTATTTTATTATTTTTTGAAGGCGGTTTAACTTTTTTGTTAAAAGTAATTGTAAGATAAATTGTAATAATCAGTTAAGTTCATATTAATAGTTCGTCTTTCTTTACTCTTTTAACTTCTTGTGACTGGTATTTTAATGCTTTTATATTTCAGGGTGCGTTAGAAAGGATGCGAGGGAAGACATCGCCATCTGAAGGGGATTTAGCGAATGCTGGAATGCTGCTGAAGCACAGTCATGGCGAATGTCACGAATCCCATGGCCGTGACTGTAGGGCAAGGGAAGGTAGGTAAGTGCGACAATCCATGAGGATTTTCCGCACAACAATCGCAGCAAACCGCCCTACCGAAAAAGGGGTGCGTTGAAAATAAATTTTCTCGTAGCTAGCTTGTACAAGGATCTACCTACAATAAGGATGGGACAAGGGTTTAAACACAATTTGTTTAAAGAAAAAAAAAATCGTCATTATAAAAACGGAAACCTTATTAAATACCTATATAGGAAATTTATGGATATGTAAGGATTAGCGATAGGCGTATCACAAGAACAATATTAAACTGGAGGTAGAGGCTCAATAAAGACATGTTGCGGAACAGTGGGTAAGCAATAAGCCTACGCCAGCTAATAACAACAGCGGGATCGACGACGATATCTCAATATCGTAGGTGCGAGCAGTTAATTAACACATGACGCTTGTCGTGGAAATAGAATTCCTGTAAGCGAGTGGTGCGCGCGCGCCCCGGGCCACGCCGCCGTCGCCGCCGCGCCACGCCGCTCCCTGCCGATGTTTGTTTACAAGCAACGAGACTTCATTACGCCGCTGGCTAATGTATTCAGCTTCAGCCTCCACGTTAACAGCGACACTTCTCGGAATCAATATGCTCCTTGTATGTTTTGATTGGCTGTCGCCTCGCCCCGCAACACAAATCCGCCCTAACCCGCCAACGCATAAAACACACTTTTCGTCGCAACCACCGCATAACTTTAATGACACCGAATACAACGAACGGATTTCAGTGTTAATACTTGCCAGGGATAAATTTCCTATAGTGGTAACGACCTCCGCATTGAACTTGTCCAATTTTAGGGTTAACGCACATTAATTTGTTTTATTAACGGCTTTAAACGTTTAACCGTTTCCTGTCGTCACTGCTCTGGTTCGTATCATTCGATTGTGTTTTGTTTGTAACTAATTCAACGCGAAATAGGCCTAACAATATGAACACAAATTAAACAATGATTTGTACTTAATGGTGGCAGTTCAAATGCCTTTTAAATAAACTAAGAAGTGACGTGGTGCAATCAAAACCACAAAACAGTGTTGAGCTGACACAGCGTAGGAAAACTTGCCAAATCCATCGAAGCGACTTCTGATCCCTCCGCGCCCCCAAAAATAATAATGTTTCATCTTATAAAAATATTTCCCTTACGACTGTCGCGCGGTATATCACGGTATTTGTCACAGAGGATCACCCTTTATGTTCGTTTCCAGTCAAACCCCTTAGATAAGCGAGCCTTTTATATGCCAAATATAATATATTATGGTTTACAATTCTTGTTCAATCATAATATGGATAAGCAAGGATCTTGGACTTTGGAATGCAATTATTTTTTTTCATTTCCATAATAATGTAAGTATCATAGATTGAGGAACTTACGTGAATTAAGTTTCCAGTCAATCCTTAGGTGAGAAGCTGTCAATTGTTATAAAGGTGTTTTAATTTTATTGATACAATAAAAGTAAATGAAAGCTCGCTGTAAGAACAGTGGCTGTACCTAGCGGTGCAGTTAATAAACTATGCATATTTAAAGAAAAACGGTACAAGTAAACCAGTTTTTAGAAAAGGTGTCTTAGATTTAGTTGATAGGTACATATGAGGCTGGAAAAAATACAAACCGCGAGGAACGATAGTTAGTCGGTCATATTATGCTTTCGATAATATAAGCAAACTGGAACGCGTATCCACAGTCAGCTAACAGGCATGAGCCATTACTTCCAACATATGAGCAAAGCAAAAATATCAGTGTATTATGGGTTATCAGAGTCAGTCGCGTCTCGGAGACTCCGGCCGCCATTCATGGCCCGCTCCGACTTAATGGATTGCTCGCTTTCATATTCCGAACGTACACAATGTTTGCGCTCCTATGATCACGTATAGTGATTTAACGGTTTATGCTTCCTTTACAACATGTTTGTGTCATCTTACTATAGTTACTATTACAACTAATGTCGCAAAATATACCTTAAATCAAATTTACATTTCAATTTTCAATCTAATAGCATTTCCCGATTCAAAAGCTTGAAGAGTCCGCTTGTCACCCATCTGTTTGCACGTCTATAGCTCCCCTTTCATATGAGAGACGAAAACAAACAGAGAATGTGCCAAATAGCAAACAATATTATACGGAATGCACAATAATATCAGTTCCGGCGGCGTGGGTGCGGGCCGCGGTGTTTGCTTCCGCGAATAAATATGAAATTCGAAGAGTCTCGCCTCAGTCCCGTAGAGCAAATATTATGGGAGTTTACTTTGGTAAAATGATAACCGTCAAGATTGAAAATTTGGGTTTAGCCGCCAGGCAGGGGAACATATTATTGAATAGATATACTTCTGACACGTTCCTAGAGGAGTGGCTTTTTATGTAAAATATGTGCAAACTATGAAACTTTACACAAAAAACTCTTTAGAAAAAACTATTTGGTGTCAACTTTCTCAAAATCTTATTTTTTTATTATTTCAAATACACAGGGGATAAAGTTTCAGATCAGTTTGGATAATGCGTAATAGACCACTGCATCGACAAACTCAGTCCCCGACTCCAACTCTCTTGGTTGTGCCAGGACACTCGTTACTCGATTGGCACGCTCGTAACCCCAACGGTTGTGCTTGAATATTTTACACGCGATTGACTCAATGAAACTTTCATTTTCTGACAAATGGCGGTCACTCTATTGATATAATACTTGATTTTATCAATTGAATGGATATCTTTGTGATGTATAAAAATATCATTCACTTAGATATTCCTTTGTAAAGGGATACGTAATAGATGTATAGTTATAAAGTATTGATTTTCTATGCCATTTTACTCATCACCTTCCAACTGCTGGGTACTAGAACAGAGGCACTAAGCACCTCTTAAAGATTGAAGGTCATGGTAGTCCACCATGCCAACCAAGCAAGTAAATTTTACATCAGACATATCAGAAAACGCCTATAAAACGCCTTATTTTATTATACAAAAGCAAGTGGCAACATAACATATCCACACATCTGAGTTCCCTGAAAGGATAGGCACACATATAGTTCGTCGGCGGTATGTTTTATTCCCATGTAATAGAGAGCTAGCCTATTGCTGTTAACCAGAAAAATAACCAATTTTCTGAAAATTTTCCTGAATTCCATAGAAAAGCCCAATAACACATTTGTTTGACCTGGAAATCGAACCCAGAACTTTTAGCGTAGCAGACCACTAGACTACCGACCGAGGTAGTTAAAATTAATCGGAAGGCGACTGTTCAAATATATGGCTACGGTTATAATACTTAAATATTAATTTTAGGTAGAGGATTGAATTAACCAGCTTAATTAAATGAAACATTACACTGGACATGAAATAGATCCCCCACAAATCAAAGTATCCATCATTATTATGCCATCTATAAAATATAACTTATCATTTGCCACAGCGAGCTCTACAAGTTAGTGCGGCCTCCTGCCCGTCACCCGCAGTCGCGCGATCCCGGCGATCCCGCGATCCCCACCTTATCATCCCGTGAGAATAACTTTCAGATTTATGTACCACGTAAAACTTTATGTCGTGTTTTGTTTCATGCATGCCATTTTATTGTTATCAACTATTTCGACAGCTGAGTGGGAAAGGACGGAAGACTTCTATGATGATTTAAATAATATTAACTTTTGAATTTTGATATAACTTTCGACAGTGCTGAAGATTCTTTGATTAGAAGAATGAGGGCATTGAAGAGGTCGAGAAAAAAATACCAGCAATCTTTTCTAACCAGTTCTATTACAAAATCTGAAAGAAGCTCGTGCCTTTCAGAAGATGATTGAATGATTTCATACTAGTCTCTTCTTATCTTTCGTCTTCTTGTCTTATAGAAAAGTCTCCCATGTTCTTTAGAACATGGGAGACTAAGTTAACGTTAAAGCCTACGTTAACTTAAGGCAATGTGTAGCTATAAAGTGGACAAAGTAAAGAAGTATGTCGTATCGTAGCATAGCGTAGCGTATCTATCGCAGCAAGTGTTTTCCGCCAGTTTCTGACATCGCCTGGTATCAATGTTTGGTAGTAAAATATACATAGGTAGGTACCAGATACTTACAACCACCTATAATATAAATATAATCGTTTATTTTCTCTTCACAAGTTACTTCATACTAGGCTTAACAGTAGTGTAAAAACGAACAAGGAGTTAATATTGTGAGAGACTGGTGCCTGAGCTGGTACTATGAAATAAAACACACCGTTTCTGGAAATGATGGCTGTAAATAAAATACGTTGAGAATGAAAATAATATCAATTTGACGAGAGAAAAGAAGAACCTTTAAGTAGTTTTAGTCATTCCCATAAGAGTGTCCAAAACATCATGTCATCATTCGTCGTAGCTTAAACATCAAATTCCTGATTGAACCAACTTATCAATATCGAATTTGAGGTGCATCTCATCTTATATCGTTTGACGACCCATTGAAATGATTTGGGTGGACCCCAAGGTAAGGCTCCGAAGTTGAGTGGACGATAATAGAGAAACGTCTTTACGAGTTCGACACCCGTTTGACACATCAACACAACACCGACGTATTGCGCGGGGCGACACTAGTGCTGCAGTTAAGTGTGACAGTGAAGCCAGCAGTGTGCCAAACTTTATAAATCTAAAATTTGGCTTGAAAGGATAAGGTTTTCCTTGAGCCGAAACCGTGAAATATTGAAAAGTATGAAAAACCTATGAAATTTAGTCCATGAAAGTAAAGAGGAATTCATAATTATGGAACAGTAAATGATGTCTAAATTATATAGGAGACGATGATGGCAAAGAATGGTCTCAGAAATATGAACTGTTCTAAGGGGGTCTAACCACTGTAAAATATAATCAAGACAGCCGCCACTTTCTGCAATGTCATCGGTGCATATAAAAAGTTATGACCGCTGGCAATATTTCCGAGAGGCGGCCGAGCGCTCGTAGGAAACGATATGCAGTAAACGGTCGGGCGTGCGGTCCCGCGGGCCCACTGTGCCCCCGCTGACCCGCCCGATTTTATGCCAATTTTCATAAAAATAAATCTGACTCGCGTTGATTGAACCAGTCGCCGGGCCGCGTTTCGTGATCGACTTTCTATTTTATTGTTATTAGCTGAGTCGCGCAAGGGTACGAATTATTGTTTTGCCATTTGTCCCCAAAAATAGAAAAGGCTATCCGGCCGAAGGTATAACTTTATATGACAATCAATTTATTCGATGTAGACCTGTTTTTTTGCATTCTCCGTTTACGCCGATTTTATCAGAACGAGATTGTGTGTAGCTAATAGGCAATTCTGCAATTCTAATTATAAGAATGCACTGGACACAGCAGAAAACACTTGTTTCGAAGTGTGAATTACGCACAAAAACAATACACGGACTCTGAAAAACTGTTGCACTATAAAGGACATGAATGGATCATTGGTTGAGTTAATAACCATCCCGCTAAAGCGCGCTGCGTTCGAGCGGCTGCTATCGCTGTTAACATCAGAGGGAACAAGTGTTATGGCATCGTACGCTGCCTTATACGATTGAAGGCATTCCCAGAGACATATTCCGATGGCTATCGCGGCCGGCCACACACGGCAGCGGCAACTCAGCAACCAGCAAGCATAACTAGCTGACGCCAGACGCCAATTTGCGACACTTTTACGCTCATAACAGCTTCTGATACCATTTATGTGATGCTAGGGCCATTTTGAGACTTGTTTTACTTCAATCCACGTTCATTTCAACGGTAATAAACACCACACCACATAAAATACCTTTTATGTATTGAAGTATTAACTTAAAAAAAATAATTAAGTACACATGTACAGATATAATGGAATACAAAATGATACGTCTGAACAAAAGTGCAGGGTGTAGTCAAAGAAGCATGGCGGGCGATCGTGATTTATCGTCGGCCGCTTTTGAATATTAAATAATCTTTAATGGGAGCGCATGATCGGCCCATTAGCCGACGTCGCTCCTTTCACGTTTAATAAAGAGTCATTTATAAGCCAGCGACGCTTTTCCCTTATCTGGACGAAGTATGTCGCGCGACTGAGAGGTGCCGCCCTATCAGGATTAATTCATAATTTTATCCGTGTATGTTGATGTATTCAATGTTTTTGGAATCGGAATGTACACAATTAAATACGTCAATCTTAATTACCATACGAACACAATTATCAGGCTAATGCCTCTGATGTCTATTATAATGGTCGGACGTTGGTTGGAGCATAACTATTCCCTAAAGTTAGCCTCACAAGTATTGGTTTGATTCCCACGATGGGTAAGTATCACCTCATTGAATCATTAGGAAATTACCCCGTTTCCTCGCGCCGACAACGACTGATCGCGTCTAATGTCGTTCCTTTCGACCTCGGACACAGAATTGTTTCACAAGGATCCATTATTAACCATGAGAACAAGATTGCGTACATTGTACAGAGGCTTTCATTAAATTTAGTTAGTTTTTGGAAGTTAATAAAAATTTAAATATTATTTCCAATATTCAAAGACATATTTTTAAGTGAAACTTATTTTCAAATTCCCTGTAGGTCTCTCCGAGAACCTTTGAAATCTAAAAAACAGAACTAGTTGACCGAGAATAGTGCCCAATAAAAACCAAATCATCGGTTTGGCAAACATAATGCTTCAAATGTCAATTAAAAGTACGAGACTCACGACAAAAGAAACACATTTTGACGATTGCCCGTCCCAATACTCTGTGCAAAAACAAATGAGTTATAACTAACACTCTCCATACTGAGCTACTGAATGCGTGTAATTATGAAGATTAATCTGCTCGGTGCTCGAAGGTTAACATAACTTGAGGGCGCACATCGTCGGTTACGACTTCCTAATGACACTTCGATCTCGGCCGCCGCTCATTATCGCGAAACATTCGATCGGCTCACTCGAGTTATTCCTCTTAATATCGCGCCGACGGTGGCTGAGCGGTCAGGATATTGTCACGTATGCGCCGCGCACTGCCGTAATTATATCGGCGCAATTAGAGACCAACTAATATATTATAATCGTTCTGTTAGCATCAGTGGTTTTTGCAAGAGCACAGGGAGCCGACAGCGTACCGGCGCCGTTCACACACTCATCTCCGTAACACCCTATTACGATTCAAACTGTTTGATCAGGAATGTTTTAGGAGTAGCGGAACTCATTCTGAGTGTTCAGCACTCGTAAGTTACAATACCTAAACTAGAATGAAGAATTTTGAAGCATTTCATGTCTAGATATGTTGGTTACCAGTGGAATGAAATCGATGAAGCATCGTTTGCGGATGTTTCCACAGTTTCCACATTATTCAAACATTTTTGTTTTCTTTATTACGAAAAACAAAGTTGAATAAAAGGAAAACTTCGTAGCACTTACATAAGAGCAACAAATTACATGGTAGAGTTGTAGTGATGTACATTAGGCAGTCTCGGCAATGTGACTGCCTAATAAACGGGTAGGCTGCAGGGCAGTTTGATTTCCTCGCGAATCATGAGAAAATTGTTGCAGTCGAACCAACCGCTTTGAGAACATCCGACGGATAAGAATAATTACCTACATTGATTGAACCCTTATAATCTGAGTTTATTTAATAGTCGACAGATGTTAATCGGTGCGCCGACTACAATTACGCTTCGATTCTTGTCGAGAAAAACGGCGAAGCGGATCTCTCAAGAATATAGCACAGATTTATTCATTTTAATGTGTGATAAATAAGCTTTTATGTAATTATTATTCGTTTATCATACAATATAAAAATGCAGTATCTACGAGTTCGTTATAAGATAACCTGTACATCACACTTCAGTCTAACCGAGTTAACCGTTCTCCTGAGTTAATTTTACTAGTGAACGCTACATGCTGTCGTTATTCTTTATAATATAATTTTAGCGAATAATGATTCCAAAACAGAGTTACCTATCAACTAAGCAGCAGACAGAAGATAGGTACAATTAGGTAAACCCATTTGCATACATATTACTTATTATATTACTATTATATTACTTTGGTGATACCAATACACGCCACAATAGCATTTTATTCACCGATAAAAGTGAATAAGTATTAAAATTTACACGGTTGGTTCACAAGGTCATAAATATCACTAAAATGTTTAACAAAACATTGAGGAATGGGAAGTAGATAGTCGTAACAAAACGGCATAAACTGACATAGCTGTTTTAATTAGCGTTCATAGTAACGTGTCGGTCGGAGGGGCTTATTTTACCATTTTTCCATTGTATGTAAAACAGCTTTGGAGTTCATCCATCACTTCATATTCGCGGCTTGCTGACGGCGCGGGATTGCTCCGTGCCGCCCTACTGACCATACACACGCTAATTGGATAAACATTGAAAGAATACCTCGGCTTAATTATCGTACGAATCCGAATTAGGTGGCTGAATTTTGTTCTTCATCTTTGAACTCACGGCATTCGTGTTTCATGCACTCGCTTTTCATGCAAGAATGTCATCATTTGTGCGTTGGTGGCGCAGATGATACCAAAGTCACAAGCATATGTAACTTATCATAACGAATAATAAAGGTAAGAAACATTAATTATATCATGTTGTCCCTAACACATTATATTTAAGTTGTATCCTCTTTCTTCTACACTGCCTGAAAAGGAAAGTTTGTGTGTGCATTGTTTAGTAAATAATTATTTTCCGAGCGTCCTTATAATCTGTCATTAAATACTACGGCTATCTCCAATGCTTACATCTAGTCCTTTATCTATTGTTCCTTGAAAGTTGTTAATCATTATTGTTGCATGTAATTCTTCGTGGGAGATCTGAAGATAATGAGTACAACTAACAATAGCAATACGACACTTGCTCTTGATACAGGACAGAGTTTTTGGGTAGATATATCCTGCTAGATACTTACAGCATATCTTTGTGCATGTTATTTAAATATCAAAGTCATAAATGCCATACGCGTGCTTGTTAACGCGCTCATGTAAATTCTAATCCTTGTTGCATTTGGAACGGGGCGGCCTAGTAATTATGTGCTTTCATTTGTCTGTTTCTCGGAACAAACGAGCGCGCCCCGGCGTGTAGGCCCGCTCCATGTAAAGCAGTTAGCAGTACTCTAATCTCGCACGCCCATTAATTTAAAGAATACGTCTGCGTAACCGACTTTACCAACAACGTCGAAACACAATTCTCCTTCACATTTTCTTATTTGCATATTAAAATAATTTCGAGTAAACGCTATACGTAAGTCGCCTTCTACCCGCATTCGACTGTTTCTGAAACGCCATGCACTGTCATCTGTTGCCATCGGAAAGTAAACCTTGCGCCAGTAATCTTTAATATAATATCTGTTCGAGATGATTTTACAATTACGCTTATTTTATATTAAAGAGGTGGAGAACGATGACAGATAAAGGCGGGTTGTGCGCCCAAATAGATAAACTAGTGTGGAAATTAATGTCTACATTTACTGGTGCATGAAGTTTGTAGTTAATTATAGGTTTATAGTTATTCGCTTTTTAAATGCGTATAACAACCACAAAAGTTAACCATTATCGCTTTAAAAGGAAGTGTATAAATTATCCATAGTTAGTGGCTTATCAGTGGACAGACAAATATTTATCAACTAAAGTACTATTCGCTCTGAACCGTGAAATTGTATTTTACAGGTGAGCTTTATGTGTTCTTATGACATTAACCTATATTAAAAGTATAATGTTTTTTGGGACATGGACACGATAACGAATGTTAAGACAGTCTGTGTCTATTGCGGATATAATATTTGCCCATATCTTAAAAAAAATTACAACAACGTCAAACACTCAAGTATTTTTGAATTGACAAAACCTCGTTGTATCACGGAACTAGTAAAAAAAATCATGTCACCAAATAGGTTAGTTATAATATGTATGGGTTTCAACATGTATGGTTTCTTATGGTAGGTATTTAGTTAAGATTAGTCTTAGTCATTGACTGCCTCTTTGGTCTAGTGGTCCTAAGCGCGACTGCTACGCTAGAGGCCTTGGGTTCGATTCCCGTTTAGAGTCAAGCAGTGTTATTGGGTTTTTCTATGAAATTCTCAGTAGCAGCTCGGAGCCTGGATTTGTGTCCGGTTGATGGCTGCCCCCTATTACATGGGACCTAAACATACCGGCGAAGTGTGGGTGTACATTAGTACCTACACCTCTGCCTAACCCTTCTGGGAATACAGGCGTGATGGTATGTATGTATTCCTATTCCTCGGCCACTTATACTTAGCCATGTACGAACATAAAAATCCAATCCTCCAAAAATATAGTCATAAGTTCTCCAATAAGTAGGTAAGTATTAAATATCTAAGGATTTGGGAGGCAGCAATCTCCTTATGGCAGCTCACTTGACTTGCAAAAATTATGTAGCCTAAAGAGCCTTTTTAAGTCAGAGTGCGTCGCAATAAGTTGGTGTTTGCTGTATAAACACGTTTTCTTTTAATATTACATTAATGTCTAAGGTTATTTTATTAGGTGTTTATACAAAAACCTCAGATCAACTAAAAATAAAGATGGAACTTTGCGAACAAAGAAGTGAGGCCGGCTAAAACTACGCCTTGCCGTGTACAAACACAATTTTACACTATATAACAATACCAAAACTACGCCTTATCTTGTCAGTCGAGATATCGAGCTATCGAAAGCTCGACTGACAAGACTGACTGAAACTGAAACTGAGACTGAAAGCGTAATTGCGGTATACGTGTTTGCGTGTAATTGTGTTTGTACACGGCAAGGCGTAGTTTTAGCCGGCCTCACTTCTTTGTTCGCAAAGTTCCATCTTAACTTTTTAATTGATCTGAGACAACAAAATCCACTAGTCACTCACTAACCGACTACCGATTATCGATTTGTTTTGATTGATCGAGTTAATATAGATATGTTATTATATTTTCAAATTTTCCTAATTTAGGTTTAGTTTTCGTTCGAAACAAGTTTATTTATTTATATATGGCGGATATGTTTTATGATGTAGGGTAAAACCATCACGCTGTGCTCAGTCACCGTGGTCGGATCGTTTAATAAACATATCAATATTATCAAAGCAACACTCCGCGTCTGATACACGATCTAAAAACAACACTTTTATGAATTACTAATTTTATGGCGCTCATTATGTAATGTAAATATGCTTTATAATTTTATGATACGTTCATTTAACAACTTAACACCTTTCACTTTACGCCTTTTAAACGCTACAGTAATCGTCAGTCAATTTATGCATGTTTCTTGCCAGTTTACATATGTACTTACTTGTATAACTTACTCATCGGTGAATACTTACATCAGAACAATGAATAAATAACATTTTAAAATCCTTTTTAATTTTTCATTTCAATATTCAGGATTGTATGATAACGAAATGTCAAAGTTCAAGATTAAAATAACATTTGGTTACATCAGAATATGACATACCTACGTTATGGGTAATGCGGGGCTGACCGGACGACGCGCGATGGTGACACAACCCTAACATATTTTAACACTTCACCAATTTTTAACGTTTGTAGACTCAATTAATTACAGTAGGACAGAGGGCTACTATCGGGTACTAATAAAATATGCAGTCGATATCGGCGTTAAATTTGTAGCGTTGTACAGTCGGACGGCCGATGAATTGTATTCAGTTATTATCTATGGTGCTGGTAATTTTTTTCACACATTCCAGGGAGGCGACGTGGCGTGGCGGGGGGTGGGGGACTGGCACCCGCCGGGAGGCGCTCGCGCGTGAAATTATTATCATATAATACCCCGGGCTTTGAACACAGCGCGATTATTCAAATGCTCATCGCAATATTCGAGCCGAGCGCTACGTTTTCCCCGCAGCCGGCTTTCGCGCACACATTCTTGGATTCCTATTCCACACCGTCTTTTGCTAAAACTTGTCAAATATATTCATGTATAATGCACGAGAATTGTCATGTGAGCGATAAGCAAATGACAGAAAATGTTATGTAAATTCAAAGTATCCATAATCCTTAGTAAACACCTTCATAATGTGAGCCCGCGGGAGATACCGGCGGGAACGTGACTTATTCTCGCTGATAAAATAATGCTTTGTCTAGACTAAGTGTTATGGCTTTTTATTAAAGAAATATGTGGCTACATAACAAATACAAAAGATACTTTAATCTTTTATGCAAATGCAATCAATACGGGTAGAGTACCTAACAATATCATAGATATGTATAATCTAGGTATCATCAATCGCAAACGCAATATCGGGCACAATATCCGACTTTATATAGGTAATTAAAGCGATAATAAACAGATGCAGACGTCTACATACAATTTTACAAGGTTGTTATTAGTAACAAAAGGTCACAAAAAATCTGATAAAAGCTATTTTATAAGCATTTGTTCTACGTAGGTATACGACCACTGTAATTCCATCAATCTGTCCAAATGTTAGCTAGACAAGAGTGTTTTCCACTGTTCCCGACTCATTAGTAGCACTCTTCGTCGCAAGAATTACAAACCTGACACTTAACACACCTATAGCTACTATCAGTAATTAGAAAGCAATGAAAAGATGTGATTAATAAATAATATATAGAGTATTTTAAGTCCAAAGGTGTTAAGGAAAATTGGAAAACATGAACTGAAAGGATTTCCTTGACTAACCCTGAAAGGTAACATAACTCGTTCACTGACTCGATTATAAAGTGGAAATTTAATTATAAAATAGTACTAAACTTAAATAAACTTGTGAGTTTACCCTCCGGCCGACTTGACGTAAACTTGGCAAGTGGAAAAGGGCCCGAGACGTAAAGTAAGCGTTATCTACGAGTATATTTTGCTTTGGACTCTTTATGAGTTTCAAACGAGATCCGTCACGCGACGTTAACTCGGAATAGATGTGATAAAGTGGCCGCTAATCTGTCCTATTGGGGCCGCACTTAGTACACTTTATTAATCACAAAGCTTACAAATTACACTATACTTCCTGCGGCGTGACACCTCACCGAAGCGTATGTTAATTTTATTGTCGCCTCTATTGGACGATTTGGACACCGTGACAACTTTTGTTGGGGAGGAAAGTGCTTGAATAATGTAAATATAAATCGCCCTTTTTATTTGTAAATTTGAGACATACAAGTTATAGTTTTAATTTCATTCACTATGTCTATAAATAAAAGCAAGAGGATATCTAAAATGGTGTACAACGTTCTCACAGTTCTCTTCAGAATTGAGAATCTTCAGTGCTATTTGCTAACCCGACAGAAGTGCATTAACTATGCATTAGACATTCGATCTCGATGTTCGATACAAATATATTCACAACAGCAATTTGTCATCATAGTGCATCTAGATAATATAGTGCTTAAAGATCAATAGTCGAGAGATGTAATAATTTCAAAAATATCTAAGTGTGTAGGTAATTCTGAAGCGCAAAGAGTCAACATTATAACAAGGTTACCTTGAATTGTCCTTCTTTAATATAAATTACCATTGTATATTTATTATTTTTATCGAGACGAATTTTGTTCGAAGTGTTTATGCACAATTTTATACTTTAATCGCAAAATTTACACTTTAAACGTGGGGTTCTCGACATGACGCCTTATGCAAAGCAGGTGCTACCTGATACGTGAGTTCACGTGCAGGGTTAGAAACGTTGTAAGGCTCACCAGGGAGACTCACGAAAATTAATTTAAAGCTTGTAGTATAAGAATCAATTTTGAATCAATAACATATCAGTTGCTTCGTCCGTTATGAACATTATTAAAGCACTAAGAATGTAATACAATATTGGTAATTCTATTAAATGCGCTCGTAAGTCACATTTTCATGAAATTTTTCGAACGCACTTAGGGCAGTTTACAACGGATCCAAGTGTTATCGTGTGTTGATCGCGTATCGCCATCGTAAAACGCTCAAGTTTGAGTTGAAAAACTCAATGCTAAAAAATAAAATCGTAATATAAGCCGATTCAACCACGTTACCGCGTACGTAGGTAGTACGAGTACTTATTAGTATTTGGAGATAAAATGAAGTTGGCCCGCTTTGGGCAATTTATTGGGGTAAGTTATGGGCGGCGCGCGGGCTCGAGCGGCTAATTTATTCGCCGTGCACATAAATTACTTGATTATGAATTCAAGTTAGCTCCACTGAATTGTTTGTCTGTTGTTGTAAGCAGCGCTTTTGTGTAACAAACAAGGATATTAGAATTTACCAGATTCTTGTCTTATAGCATCGTAAATACATTTTGGTTTAAGTATATTATGTAGAGTCTCTCCACTGCTTTATTAATCGTCGTAAGCACTACTGATACACTTCAAGTCCTGGTCAGATTCCCATGTTGGACAATATTTTTTTTTTTTTTTTTTTTTTTTATGGAATAACTCGGCAAACGAGCAGGCGAGCTACCTGATGGTAAGTAGTCATCGCCGCCCATGGACATCTGCAAAACCAAAGGAGTTGCAGATGCGTTGCCGAGCCTATTTAGGGAAAGGGAGGGGAAGGAGAAAAGGAGAAGGAAGGGGATTGGGGGAGGAATTGGGCCTCCGGCCCTCTCGCTCACCGAACGAAGCACAGTAACGAAACGCTACTACTCGGACGTCGGTCTTCTGCGAGAGTGTGGTACTTCCCCGGTCGAGCCGGCCCATTCATGCTGCGAACAGCGTGGCCCTACCACAACAACATTTTTCTATGAAATTCTCAATAGCATCTCGGTGTTTGGATTTGTGCCCGCTTTATAGGCAATAGGCTCGCCCCTATTACATGGAACCGAAACATTCCGAGAAACTGTGAGCGTCGATTAGTACCTACACCTCTACCTAACCCTTCGGGACTTACAGGCGTGGTGTTATGTTATGTTACACGTAGAAGCCAACAGAAGAAATCCTTGGTAGTTGAACTCGTAAGCTGATCGACCATTAATGTAAGAAGGTTGACAAAAACGAAGGCGTAATTGTGACATTATCATCAAATCTATTGTTTGGCAAAAAAGATAAATGAGGAGCGAAACTAGAGACAATCAAATAAAAAGCAATAGTAGGGATTATGTAGAACACCAATGGTAATGTCGAGTTGTTTTCCAGGCGGTACTAACGCGCCGCAAGTCGCTGCAGCGCGGAATAATCGCGGATACCCATAAAAGATGTAATTTAAGATAAGCTGAAACAGACGAGCCCGGCCCCTGCCTCCCACCTCCCACCTCCCACCACTCGCCCTAGCTGCCTACTTTCTAATGACTAATTATTATGCTGTGCGTTCCGAGCTTTAACGTCAGCGAGTGAAGCCTACCTGCCTGTAGGTACTTGGTTACACTCAGTGCCGCCACTTTGTTTATACGAGCATATTTCTTCAGTTTTACTTGACGCTTTTCTTTTACTGTTCCAAACCCTTAGGTGTTGCTGACATTTTATTGCGTTACTTAATGTAATTGACCACTCTATCCTAAAACATAGGTACCTATCGTTTTACATTTTTATCAGTGAGAACGGAAGTTGGTAATCACATCAATCAATATTAGTTTCAGATCCAAACTTGATTCTTATGAAGAAGTTAGAATTTCTTCCGCTAAAACAACGCTAATGTCGTTTTAATTGAAAATTGATATGCCTGGCGCCTAGGCTTCGCATAAGAGACTTCTATCGAATGGTAAGTTCCGATCACCGATATGGGCATGAATAATTTGTAATTGATAATGAAGTTGAGCTGCTTATGACGGTATAGCATAATTTATGGTCGTGCGTCGGCCGGCGCCGGCGCCTGCGCGATGACGCCGATAGAGGGCGACGTCGGGGACAGCGCCGATGTGTGATACGGCATTAACATAACGCTTGCACACTGTTACAGGTACTTACACTATCTAACAAGTGCTAATGTAGTGTCTTTGAAAATTATTAGGTACAAGCATTATGCGTTTACAATTAAAATCCCTATAAACTGTCTGCATACCTACTTAATTTATACAATTTAAAAATTGACGCAGTCATATATTTTTTTCCTGAAACTTGACGCAAGTCTTATGTTGATAAAAGCTAACAAATTACTTACTTTGCGTCACGTCCTATATAAAAAATATCTACGGAATTTATAACGTGATATTAATCCATACATCCTTTAATCAGTGAACCCAAGCTTTTAGTTTAAACTCCAAAAAAATACGAGCAGAATTATATTATTACATTTCACACAAAATTGACATCATAACGTATGGATAGGTTAACAAAATGTCCCCAGAATTTCAAGCGTAGGTACTGAAAATATATGCGAGCGTTGATATATTGATAGCTCTAACATCTTTTGTCTATTAATCTTTTAAATGACCTAATACTTTTAGAAGATTATTTAATATAACACGGCCACTAAATGGATTTTGGGTTTATATTAATGATAATATTATTCAAACTCACTGAATTTAATTTCCCATATTTCCCTTACAATTAGAAGGAAGAAATCCGAAAATGACGTGAACATATGCCGATGAACGTCGGGCAAGATGGCGCTCGGCAAGTAAATCGTCCGAATTATACAAATAGCGTTTGCCTAACTGCACCAACGTATTGGCATATGTTCGTGACTAGTTTACGAGTGCTACGACATTGCATATTAATTGGTGTCGCTATCGAGCCGCGCATCGGCTGCGACCTAGCTTCCACCACCTATCTGTACGGACATTTAACCATATGTTGATACGTGGTACGGTGATACGTGGAGTTTATCCAAATACCTATATTATGCGACAGATATGTATTGTTCTAATTTGCTGCAAAAAAGTTACTCCGTCCGGCTAAACTGTCGTTAGGGCATAGTTCAGCAGCCATTTACTTACTCAGTGTAAATATGACTGAGTAGCATTTACAAACCATTAAGTAAGCACTAATTCACTAAAGAACTGCAAAAAAATATCAACAGTGTGCAGTAGCGAATGGAGGGCGCAAGGAATGTAGCGACGTATATCGTAGGTTGTTACTTGTGATCACACCTCGATCTCAACTAGTAGACAACCTTAACCATTATTTTATAGGTAATCATAATTAAGCATATTTTATCACAAAGTTATGCACTGAGAAATATTTTAATTGCTATAGAACACGAAAGTTTATTTATGCCTTGTTTTTCAAAACTTGAAAGTTTCCACTTTCCTCGAGCTGAAAGGTCGGGTAATGTCAGCAATATATGTATGCAAACGTCTTTCAAACTGGCAAGTGCATAATTAATAGTAAATGATACCGTCTTACAGGCACATCATTAAATTGCTCGATGTATCTTAATTTGAATTCTTAATTAATTAGTTTCTCATCAGCGAATCGACAGTACTATTTTATCGACTTGTAGGAGGATTATTTTAAAATCTTTCGATAGGTACCTAGGTATTTTAGAAATGGGTCAAAAATTGTACTGAGTTTAAATCGTTTCAGTTTTAGGAAAAAACTTCTCTTACTTCTTATCTTACTTATTTTTCACGAAAACTTTTTATCACAATTTATTGGTATGTACTTTTGTGACGCGATAAAATTTTCCGTCATTACAATTATTATTTAAGAATCTAATTAGTACGCACCTTACACATCAAGCTTTACAAAACTAGTTTACGCTGGCCTCTTATCGTATAAGAAGCCTATACCATGCGAGATCAGCTTAAACTGGTTTTGTATAGGTTGACCTGTAGGCGTGTGTACCTACACTAAAACTGTTATTACATATTGTATTGTATTTTATTCATACATATTTTATATATAACTACGTGATTTGCATTAGGTATTTTTCATGTGAGGTTAAAGGTTACGTGCGTCAATTTCTTATGAATACATAAACAATATTTCAACATTGTATAAGTAATGTATAAAGGGCACAATGCTATGTATAATTCCGTTCTTATCAGCGCATAGTAACAAACTCGACAGTGGCATGGTCAGCTCTATACGTAACTGCACTACAATCCTCTAGTTCTGTGATAGAGCGAACGCAGTCTAATATGCAAATGTATTTAAATGCTAAGCCCTCTTCATTACGACCGGTATCGATCTAAGATATACAATTTGTAACTCGATAGGTGCATAAGTCTAACGAATCTCTTGTTAATACCCCGTGTTAGAGGGAATTAGGAATTTGCGTAGCACTGAATTTATTGAAAGGTATTTAAAATTAAAAGTGGAGTGTATTTTACGTAGTTGCCATATTAAACGGGTTTGAATAACAATACAGTGACTGAATAATAATGATATATATAATATAATATAATAATAATGAATAATGATATATAAATGATATAGTGTTATACATACAGTTTTAAAATGAAAGTAATGTACACCGACATAATATTATAACTACTTTAAATCTCCAATAAAGTAATTTGATACTCTACCAAGACAAACTGTCTAGACTGTCTGCTGCATATTATAAAAATTAGGTATTATTTATGTGCTAAATTAATTTATTAATTTATTTATTTTATACTTTATTGTACACCACGAATATAAGCTATAATAATATATATTAACAAAAACAAAAGTAGGTACAATTGGCGGCCTTATCGCTTAAAGCGATTTCTTCCAGGCAACCAAAGTGAAATGAGCACTGGACAAGATAACGGGCATTAAATAAAAAAAAAAACTAAACTAAAACAGGTCATTTTGCTACAACTTAACACTAACTAATATATAAAAATAACTCTATATCCTATATAATAAATATATTTATATATATATCCTCTATAAATAAAATAAATAAATATAATTTATTTGTGTTTATATATTTAACTGTTTATAGCGACGCCGAATGCATAAATTAATTCGTTGTTACTCATCCATATATTCTTAATCATTGTTTAGCAATCTGATCACGTTTTTACGAATGCAACTAATTAACCCGTAAAATCTAAAAACCAGCATACACCAAGCAAATTAAAAGAGAAATTCCAACACAATTAGACACTGTTTTGTGCACATACTCGCAGCATTAGTATTCTAACAAGTGGTAGTGGTCCAATCAGATTAATCTTAAATATTTATTGCACATACTGTATTGGCAGGAGGTTTGTTAAATTAGTATGACGATGGTACGCCGATGCTGGTGAAAATGGTAAGCGACGTTCAGACGTGGGTGGGCTGCCAGCTCCTGATTAAGACATGATGAATATTAATCTGCGCCTGCGTCGTCGTGATAATCGTAGCTGTTCAATATGAACTGCAGCACTTCTGTCACCTTCGGTTATGCTGATTATGGGGGACAAGTTTCGTTTTGCGATTCTGAGTTGTGAGAATGTCTGGCTTTTAATGTGCTTTCAGATTATAATAACTATGACTATAGCCTACAAGAAGGCAGCATTTCTGTAAGGTTGCTTGTTTAAATTATAAAATTAAGAATAAACCTTCATTTTAAATTAAAAAACGTACAAAGGGGAAAGGAAAGTGAGATAGAAGAAAAAAATCAGATAACTCTCGTTCTTGACACCGAATACTAGAAGGTGCTTAATTAGTTATCGTGGTTTTTAAATAAACTCCAAACCCTTAATACGAAGTCGGTCCTCCACAGTACCTACTTCTAGAAGGTATCCAAGTTCAAGTTTATACTTAGGTACAAACATTAGATCTACGTAAAAACGGTTTTGATACCATTTATTTCAAAAGCTATAAAACTTTTCATTTATGCTCACTTTAAAAGAAACCCATTCGACGTTATGGCTAATTTAATTAAGATGGATACCACTGAGAACATCAAAGGGAAAATTTAAATGTTCGTGAACGTTACGATATTACAGCTTTTTATTATATGAAATAATAAAATGTCTGGCTGACATATTAATTAACACATGAACCTAACCTGTGTTTTTAGTTTTGATGTTAATCTAACTATAATAAGATACATTATTTGAGTTGTACACACGGCTACAGGTCAACCTATACAAATCCAGTTTAAGCTGATCTCGCATTCGCTGGCTTCCCATGCAATAAGAGGTCAACGTAAACTGGTTTTGTATAGCTTGGTGTGTAGCCGTACGTACTAGGGAAAATACTGGAAAATAACCATTTTCTTTATACAGCGTGGACGAAATTGGGGTTAGATAACTGATGTAAATGCTATGCCTATAGTTTTAAAAAAACTTTCATCAGTACCAATAAAGAAAAAAATTGTATACGGGTATTTTTGTCTAAAATATTTATTTTTCTTAATTAGACAACCTTTTTTATTCTGGGACCCAGCTCTTGGCATAAAAATAACGTTTTACACAGGTATTTTTATATGCCCAACTTGATGTTACCCATAACTTCAGAATAATACGTATCTGATTTATGCATAAATAACGTTTTACACAATTTTGTGTTTTTAACCGTCTTTAATTCTATAAATACTTTAAATTTTGCGTATGATTGTTTCTGTTTTTCTCCAACTGAAAATGTTATAAACACTTATAATTAGTATACCTATACATAAGAAAACGTGAAATTTAACGTGTATTCACCGAATAAATATACAATTGCATCATCTAGTAATGAATTACTAGAAGACTTTTGAAGACCCCTTTTGTATCGGAAATCGATTAGTTACTAGCTAATCCCTAACCTACAGCGAAGTTAAAAAGAACAAGAGACACTGCCTCCACCTGTCGAATCTGATAAAAGTGTTTTATTTAAATTTCTTTGGTTGGCGATTCAAAAACGAGCACAAAGTTGTATTTGTGTCTTATTAAATGAAATTTATAGTTTGGATATAGTTGCTGATTGACCTCGGTCACTGGAAGGATAACAGGTTCGCATGAATGCTAAAAATGAGCTTTTCTACACAATATTTACACATGTACATAAATAAATGCCCCAGCCTCGCACATGCACTGAGTCGACATTGTTTATTTAAATAACATTGTCAACTCTGTCTTACCAAAATAAAGACAGTGAAATGAAGAAATCTTTAGTGGAATACCTTAGTAATTGAACACCGTATAAAATGCGCAGACTAATTTGAAGACCATAGCAGAAGTACGAAAAAGGTGTTTATGTAACAAAATAGGGCATTAAGGACATACTAACAAGTTTCCAAGCTCATAATATCATCCTGAATAGCATACCACAATGCACTATAAATAAAATACTACTTAATTTTATGTCTAAAGGCCGAATGTTGTGCAAGGTGCGCGTACGCACGTGCCCGTCGCCCGCGGCTTTACTACAATATCTGTTCCGAATTCAAATTCGTGTCATACATCTTATGCTTAGGTAACAATAACAGCAACACAAAATTATGTAAACTGAACTCTAGAACCCCCGCTTAAGGATGATTTGAATAATAATGTAAAAGGAAATGGATATTCAAAATAATATCACCTCAGGGTTAACGATTACCGGTGCGCGCATGCGCCACAGATGGCGGGATAAACCGACGTTTGTTTCCGCAGTGATATCTGAATTAATGGCGATACGAAATGCTCGAAAGGTGCTCATTAACATGATTTATGCAAGATAATATGTTTCTTATGCAGGCCCTATTGTACTGATTATTTTTTTTAAACGAACCCTGATCGTAGGCATAGCCAACAAATTAATACATTTTTCGGTCATTGCTTTCTTGTCGAGTGATTATATTCTAATTAAGTATGTGACGAATTCTATATTAAATTATCAAAACAGTCCACACTGACTGGTATTTTTTTATTCTTTAAGTTTCGGCAAAACAAACGTATTAATAACATAATAATAATATATTATATTAAATGGACTTATTAAGTGCTTATTAAGTTTCACAAATTATTATTAAAATAACAACGGCATTTAGAATAAAACCCCCTCCTTTTTGTTCCACTTCAATTAAAATTTAACTGGTGTTTATGTAAACATGCCTTGATACATTTTAGGTGATCTATAAAAATGATGCCAGGTCCATCAAGCGACTTCATGGATGACGACGCGGATACTTACACGTATTGGTTCCATGCCGCTGTGTGGAGCAAGGAAGGACAGAACCTTTCCTGGGATGGACTTTTATAGGCGTGGCACCAGAAGGGTTCCGAAAGAATAAGCTTGTTCCCCGATCCCCCCCAGATGTTGTGGTAGGGCCACGCTGTTCGCAGCATGAATGGGCCGGCTTGACCGGGGAAGTACCACACTCTCGCAGAAGACCGACGTCCGAGTAGTAGCGGTTCGTTACTGCGCTTCGTTCGGTGAGCGAGAGGGCCGGAGGCCCAATTCCTCCCCCAATCCCCTTCCTTCTCCTTTTCTCCTTCCCCTCCCTTTCCCTAAATAGGTTCGGCAACGCATCTGCAACTCCTTTGGTTTTGCAGATGTCCATGGGTGGCGATGACTACTTACCATCAGGTAGCTCGCCTGCTCGTTTGCCGAGTTATCCCATAAAAAAAAAGATGACCACTCGTGAGTTACAGTGGCCTGCACTCCAGTTCCCGCCTCACAAAAAAAAATCTTATAGCATAAGGAGGCAAACTAGGAAAGATGATTGGCCACTTGATTCGCCACGACAACTTTTATAAGGTCAATTTAAAAAGGTAAAATTGAAGGAAAACGAGGAAAGGGATAACCTGGAATAAGTTTTGATGAAGCAGTGCAGGAAAAAGTGGGAGTCAAGTCGTATCAAGAGGTTAAACAAGGCAGAGAAAAGAGAACAGTGGCGATTGCCTCATTGACAAGAGCTGAGCCTTTCCATTTGAGAGGAAAAGGAAGCGAAGCAGTGCTGATGCGATGGCGATTTTGAGCAAGCTGTTGCTGAAACTAAACACCCAGACCGCTCAAGTACTCGTACATCATACTAGCTTTCTCCTGTTCACTTTGGCTTTCAATTTATCCATAATAATTCAGAACCACAAAGTAATACTGAAATCCTATGGCAGCGCCTTTGGTGCTTCTTACTGCCATTTAACGTTTGTCATTGATATTCGATGTTCCGTAACGTGCCCTCCGCGGCACGTAGGGTTTTCAATATGTTAAGATAACCGCGGCAACCGAAGCTTAATCTTTAGATATATCCATCGATTTTACTTAGCCACAAGCCCCTTAACAAAAACATTGGCTTTTTTACTTCTGAATTAATAGGAGGACATGAATACCCTCGTAATCGCAAGGTTGCTGTTGTATCCCACTGATATAGATAAAGCGTTTTCATAAAATAGGAAAGTGCATAGCTAAAGGTTGGTGGTCGGATAATATTTCGCGGTATTAGGTGGTGGGTACATGAATATGTAGCGAGGTCCGGCGAGTATCCTGTGCGCCGCCGTCCATCTCGCGGCTCGTCCGCTCACTGAGTACATTCCCGTGTAAGTTTTTACACCTATTATTTTATGTGTCGGCGAGTAAAGTTCGGTACGTGAGTTATAAACTCGCTCGCGCCTCTCTCGCCCCTACTTTATAGGTATTAACGACTTGTCCGAGAGTTTTCTTATAAATAAATTTGAAGGGTAACAAGGCTCGCTTTTGTCGGATTAGTAGAGTGGATCTTGTTTCACTTTGTTGCGGAGCCTCTCTATCTTTTTTAATGGAAAATTTATGAGGAATTTCTATAGGGTTTGTGTGTGAATATAGACTGCGTTTATTCGAAAAGTTTCCGCGAACATGGCTATAACTAAACAGATGCTAGGTTCAAAATTCGTTATTCATGCACATATAAAATTGGTTCATATTCTATATAATTATAAAATAAACTAAATCTAGGATTTTAAATTACTTATGTCTATAACTATAGTAGGTAAACTTACATTTGGTCCAGAAATAAAAGCATTTCAAAAGTGGACAGCTAAATCAGTGAATCACGTGACATTAGACCATAAGGCGTAGTGCGCACTATAAAAGCGGGACGTATGTTAAGAGCACTACCTGTAAAATATCAGAGCAGTAAAGTAAATGCAGTGCTAGTGAGACAGAGGACGTGCCTCGTACTCTTACCGTCTATTTAAGAGTACAGAATGGCCTCATATTTCATCATGACATACTTTTACATTTTCTTTCCCTAATGTCGGGAAATTGCGCATTGAAGAAAACTGCTTTTTACGATCATTACTCCTTGAGTTTGGCAGTGTATAAGAAACTGAAATATTCGCGAAAATGTTGATATACCTATTATTGGAGATTTTTCATATTCCTCTTCGAAAGTGCCACTTCCCAGGGTTTCTATAATCTTTATCTTTATCATCAGCCTAGTTGCTCTACTCTAGACTGAAGCCAAACATAGTAGGGGGCCAAAAGCCGATCACCGTTGGAGAATAGTACCAAGTGATCAGTGTTATAGACACGAAAGACCGATTAACAGGTATTATTCGATGATTAACCTAAATCTTTAAGCTGATTTTTCAACAATCTGCGAAAACGTAAAATTTATACGTTTGATTTATTTTCCCGATTGTCGAAAAATCACCCCCAAAGATATTAAAGGACTGAGAGATGTAGCAGTGTATATTTTTTTCTAAACACCTATTATTTCCTGAAACCTAAGTACCTTGGAAATGCGGGGAAGCAAGTCATTTACTTCTATTTTGGGCATTAACTGAGTTGATTAAAGTTTGTTACATGTTTAACTTGTCCTGTGTAATATTCAACCGTAAAAACCTTATTATTCTATTAATTGGTACTGGTACTTATTTATTTATTTGTTTACTTTTAGTATTTGTCTGTTTTTTGGACAAAAATGTTTACTACTCTATATTCATTACTTCTGGTAGGTATCCCTCAGATTAAAGAGTCTTGCAGGTTAATAAATGCATACTTTATTGTAAGCATCGATTGTATTATCAGAGATACTTATGTAATGTATATCTAAAAATGTTTACTACTTACTTAATGAAGTCTTAAACATACGTATACCTGTCTTTGTCATTTCAATGTCAATAAGTGAGACTGCACCTACTTAGAGAATAAGTAATATCTACTTCAGGTGATGAGTGTTTTTTAATTGGAGGTGTAACTTGTAAACTAAGTAATAGTGAGTACCTATACCTATACCGTGTTTATTACTTCCATTTTGCAACTTAAAATGGAAAATTGGATTAAAATGTGTCTATTTCAGATTAAATGGTACATATTGTCGTATATTTAAATAATTTGACTGCCTCGTTAGTCTAGTGGGCCCAAAGTGTTATTGGGTTTTTCTATGAAATTCTCAGTAGCAGCTCGGAGTCTGGATTTGTGCCCGGTGAATGGCAATAGGCTCGCCCCCTATTACATGGGACCTAAACATACAGGCGAACTGTGGGTGTACATTAAGTACACCTCTGCCTAACCCTTCAGGGAATACAGGCGTGATGGTATGTTATGTTAAATTATGGATAACGGACGCCATAAAATGTACGGTCTACGTTTAAGTAACCTGACTCTTTTCCTCCATTACTCAACTTCCTGAAACCATGTCCAACCGAAAAAAAAACTTGATTTCTTTAACATCACTTAAATGTTGTGTTGTGTGTTTGTAATACTTACTAGCATTGCCTTTTTTAAATTATTTTCCCTCAGAAGCCTTTTGGGATGGGCACATCAAATTCACTAATGTTTTATCATAGCAGGATGAATGGTTTAAGAACTCATAGAGGACGAACGATTTGATTGTTATTTGTTACTAGCTTTCCGCCCGCAGCTTCGCCCGCGTGGACAACACGATTTTGCCGGTTTAGGTTTTTCCAAAATAACATGTAGGTACCTATATTTGTTATTAAATGAGCAGCATTGGTGTTCTAATAGCTAGAGCGATGGTCTATCATTCTGGAGTTCTCGTAGGATCAATTTCCACGGGGAGGTACAAATAGTGGTAAACCACTTTGCTCATTGGTGATTTTTCTGTCTGATGTCAAAATGACCAGACTGCTATTAGTACGGACTCTGTAACAGGCAACGTAGAATTGCTCATGAAGGAAGCAATGTTCTCTTAAATCTATGCCTGCCACCCTTAATGACTCACCCTGAACTATTTTTATGGGCATTGCAAAGCAGAAATCGTACTCAAAAACATAGTCTGATAGGTATCAGTGATATTTGAGGTAGGAAAAATGATTCCCCCGAATACATCCAGTTATCATTATGTTGGGTATGGCTATAGGTATGAAATTGTTAAGGATGCTCTGATTTCGTCTGCTTGGGTTCCTCTAGGTATAACAGAATCTGACGGCATTCCCCCGCCTGCAACACAGGAACTCCACCAATCGCTCTATTGCCGCGTCTGACATCTTTAAGAATGTAGTGTGTGCTTCAATTCCACCTTTGTGTGCCTTAGTTATCTCATAACACACGATAAATTTGCGATTTCGGAGAATTTGAGCCATGTCACTCTGCTAAGATATTATTGCACAACGGAGTTTCAACACGAATAAGACTAAGCGGAAGCTTTAAAGGCAGAATGAGCCGCTTTCCCACCATCCCACCAAAAGAGGTGCTATTCCAGATGCATCTACAGCTAAAGCAATGCCCCGATTACTTTGTATTTTAGCCAAAAGTAAGTGCGTAACACAAAATGGTTGGCTAAATAAAAATATGTGCAACGATGATATGATTGAATATTGTGATTCTCGTATTTATTTATTTTGAACGTAATGCATAACGTATTCCGTTTTAAAGGTAATAATTAAAATTAGTTGTTAATACAAATGCCAGATTTCTTTACTTGCACTATATAGGGGCAGTAACTCTTTTCACGCGGCTAAGGGGTAAAATTGAAATTTTGTTGCTTTAATTGTATTGTACAGCTTAAATGCATAAGTTCAAGCACGATAATAAACAATTTATTTTAAAATACGTGTTTCTTTAATTATAATGAATAGGTAGTTTAAATACTAAATCTCAAGTAATTTTGATAATAAAAAAAAAATATTTTCGTAAAAATTTTAACACCCCTTTTTAACCCTTTTAGGGATGAAATTCAAAAAGTCCTAAAATATGTGATTTTTTTATATTGAAGAGCATAAATATTAAGGTTCAAGTAATTTTGATAGTATAGAAAATATTTTCCATCCAAATTTTAAAACCCCTTTTTACCCATTTAAGGGATTAAATTCAAAAAATCCAAAAATACATCTTTCTTTAATTGTATTGAAGAGCATAAATATTAAATTTCAAGTATTTTTGATAATAAAAAAAGATTTTCCATACAAACTTTAACACCCCTTTTTACCCCTTTAAGGGATGAAAATAAAAAAATCCAAAAATACGTATATCATTAATTATATTGAAGAGCATAAATTTTAAATTTCAAGTAATTTTGATAATAAACAAATAAAATTCCATACAAACTTTTACACCCCTTTTTACCCATTTAAGGGATGAAATTCAACAAAACTTTAAAGACATGTTTTATTATTTTATTCATTACAAATTTCATTAATTTCGAATTAGAAATGATAGAGTTTCATACAAACTTTAAACCCCCATTTCACCCCTTTAGGGGATGAATTTCGAAAAATCCTTTCTTAAATGACGCCTAGAGTATAAAAGCAATATCCTCACAAAATTTCAAACTTCTATCATTAGTGGTTTCGGCTGGGCGATGATATGTCAGTCGGGACATTGCCTTTTATATATATCGATAGATTGAAATATAAAAATATCATGTAAATTTCTTATTAATTCATTCATGTCCTTTTAGCTATTGCGATGGTCTATCATTCTGGAGGCCTCGTAGGGTCGATTTTTATGAAGGTATAAATAGTGGAAGACCACTTTGCTCTCAAGACTTAAAATTGCACTTCTTTCTATACCACATTTATGGCTTTTCTGTCTGGTATCAAAATAACCAGACTGCTATAAATACTGATTCAGTAACAGGCAAGGTAGAATTTCTTCTCTTTCTTTCTTCTTAAATCTATGCCTGCCACCCTTAATGACTCACCCTGAAATTTATTTATAGTAATTGCAAAGCTAAGATCTTAAGGGGGAAACGTAATTGTTCTTAAAAACATAGTTGGAGGGTAGAAAAGGTATTCGAGGTATGAAAACTTAATCCCCTCAAGCACATCCAGTAATCACAGTGACCTTTTTAATATTTTTGTGCACTGCTGATTAATACTCACAGTCTAGTTCCGTTACATAGCTTAAATGTCATAAGGAGACGCAGCAGAATTACAGGTGTCCCAAGGAGGTTTAACACTGTTAAGGAACTCTACAGGATAGTAAACTGTTTCGACCGCTTGTAGCACTGAATCCAATTTCTGAGCCCTCCGACGGTTTAAGAAGTATGTAATTAATAGCAGCTGAACTGTTGTTTTTCGGAGTCAGTATTGCACGTTTGCACATCCAATCTATAGACTTCGTATTTATATTAGAAAAATCAGGATACACTCTAAGATCTATTTATCTATCATAGTCACCTGTCACTACTGTATTCAGGAGAGATGGTATACATATTCAAATTTTATAATCTCCATTTTCTATTTTAAGTAATAGCTCAGAAAACTCTCCAGCAGACGCATCTCTCTCGTATTTCTTTTTAAATATAATCATTACGATGACGATGGATAATGACTTTGTCTGCTCGGGTTACTCTAGGTACAACAGAATTTGACGGAATACCCCTACCAGCAACACAGTAACTCCACCCATCACTCAATTGCTGCCTCTAAGAAGGGTTCTATGGTGTGCCTCTCAATTCCACTTTTGTGTGCCATAGAAAGCATTTTATATATTTATCAACCAAAGACATTTAATACACTACTACTATTAAATCTCTTTGTTATCAACCAACATTTCTTGAGTAAAATCAGATTGAGTTTTCAAACATGACATGTGTCAAAATAAAAAGTAATTTCAATCAAAAACACTAAGGAGTATTGATATCAAATTCGAAGCAAACCACGCCCAAAATAACTTTCCCCCCTTTTTTAAGTCCGTTAGGGGATGAATTTCAATAAAATATGAAATACGTCTTCCATTAATTCTGTTAAAGAACGTTTATGCAAAATTTGAAGCAGATTGGACCAAGGAATCACGTTGTCCCATACAAACTTTGCCCCCCTTTTTCACCCCCTTAGGGGTAGAATTTCGGAAAATCCTTTCTTATCGGATGCCTACGTCATACAAAGAACACACCCTCCAAGTTTCAGGACTATACGATAAGTGGTTTGGGCTGTGCGTTGTTCCGTCAGTCAGTCAGTCAGTCATTCAGGACAAAGGATTTTATATGTATAGATACGTTTATTTTCAAAAAATAATACTTTTAACCTCCTCTTTTTTGAAGTCGGTTGATAATAGAGATTGGGAAAGGTCTAAGAAAGATGTTCTATAAAACAGTTATCATTTTAATCTATGTATTTTGTGATCATTTTTAGCATAACTCGCACATGATCATTTATGATAATAAAAAACTATTGAAATGTTAATTTAAATTTCGCGCCTTCTACAGTATTTTTCTAGTCTGTAAGACTGTTGTCTTTAGCTGCTCTATACTTTATGATACTTTCTCTCTCTATTCCGTGACACTACGAGTAAAGTACATAATATTGTAATTTCATTAAAATAAACGTTTATTCTATTATAAAACCGACTTCTACTTATTTAAAACTCAACAAAAAAAATCAAAATACACTGAAAGAAATAAGATTCGTAGACGTTAGTACTCCATCTGCTTGTTTCTATAAAACTATTTTTATCCTGGAGAATGTCAGAACAAGGCATGTCTATTTAGTGAGTTAAGTAAAGAGAAATATAATAACAATACATTCTATTCTTAGTACCTACACGTATTATTACCAACAAAAGCGAATTTATGAGTGCACTCTCAAAGTTTCAAATATCCCTAATGGAACAAGAGTGCGCCGTTTTACATCTTCCCCCACAAACTGCATTATAATGTCTGTACCAAAAATAACCGCACATAAATATAAAACAATGTGAAACCACTTAAAGCGAATAAAATACACGTCGACTTCAACTCAGTAAAATGAATTTATTAATAACGGAGACAATGAACGTCTGAAACAAACGTTTCATTTTTTTGTATTTTTAATTGTTCTCCGGACGACTGTGAAGACGCATTAGAAGAACGAAAATAAACCGGGGATCATATTGAACAGGTCTGAGCCGGGCCGGTAGCGGGCGAGCCGGCAGCCGCAGCGGCTGCGCCCGCGCCGCCAGCGTGCCCAACGTCGCCGCGCCGCGAACCGCACGTGCGCCTGGGCACGCTCACTATCTTTACTCACAGTCCGAAAATTTCGTGTTAACATGTAGTAAACCTGTCACTAATTAAAAATACTCCATAACCGCCACAGCAAATATAATTATTCAATTGTAATTTCGCGATGTCTCACGTATAGTATGTGGCGAGGTTCTTAGATGATATCTTCTACGTAATTAAAAATCTTGTCGTGACATTCAGAGTCCCGACTCGCCCCCGCACTCCTCGGGTTCCTTCAATATTGTTGGCGATTGAATCGCAATTAAATGTAACGAATCAAACTACACTTTATTAAAAGGGCTGATAGCTCAAAATGGAGAGTATATCGCAAGGCAGAATCGAACGTGCTCCCGTCGAAATGCCAACCATTTTATTTATTCGCCTTAATTATGTATCTTGTCTTAATTTACGATTGGATCATATGATAATCTGAAACGTAATTTATAACAGATGCCTAGGTATTCAAGTCGTGTCCATAACGAGATTTAGGATTACGCAGATGACGTCGCGTTCAGAGCTCAGTGTCGCGATTAAAATATATTATCGACATTCATTGGCATTTTGCAATTAAGTGCGCGCGCGGATAGCGGCGAAGAACGAGCAGCGAACGCTCGATGCGCGCGCTTCGATAGCGTCATCGCGTTTAATTTCGTTGTGTCGATGGCATGACGGCCGGCCGACATCTCGATACGGCGACTGTCCGCAGATATCCCTTAATGAAAGTAATGGAGGTTTATTAACGATCGTCGACTACTCTTCTCTCAATACATACTTATAGTAATAGATACGAAACGATGGCGAAACGTGCGAGCGAGAACAAAGAAAGCCACATTTGCTAATTGCGGTTTTGCTCGTGTCGTGCGCACGGAGGCCGGATCGTGAGCTCCAGAGATATGACGATAACACATTCATAAATAATTAGAGCGAAATTTTCTCATTTGTAAGACGACAGTCATGATATTTGGTAGCAGACTCTCTGTTCTCAGAACACTCAGATCTCGATAACAGTTGTGCCGACACGCCTGCTCTCCGCTCATTTTACTACAACGATGACTGCCCTGACAAGCTTAAAACTATGTAGTTTGAAGATAGTCATTAAGATGCGACTAGTGTTGCAAATGCTAACAATAATATTTCATCCAAAAAATATACCTATTAGGTACCTAGTTAAATAAAGAGGAAAAGCTATACAATGAATTTTCTTATAAACATCGGATGGCTAAGTCAATTGCTAGGTCAACTATTGAACCAAAGAACAATATAAAAAGCAAATGTGAGGTGAAACGCTTGTGGGCTCAGTCACGGTTGTCGGAGCCTCGCCATGACAAGGTTCAAATTTCCACTTCCGCTCGATCCATGAACAATCGATATTGTTATCGTCGACTCTTCATTATAAACTAAACAAAAATAATTATACGAAACGTTGGAACAACAAAAAATAGTCGGGTACCTACGGGCGGGCATTCACGTTTTAATAACGACATCGATAACAAATTAAGCATGTTTCATTTCCCTAAACCGAATGTTATCGAAAGCATCGTAAATCATCCGGAAGATAAAAGGCTTTAATTGAAAGAAAAAAGTCTGCAATACACTGCTTGGATTTTGCTCAGTCACTCCGCGCAGATTAGAATTCCGGGCGTAGCCAATTATTGCAGTATGAAATTTATTGGTTTCGGGTATCAGTTGACTGACGTTTTTCAAATCACTAGTGATCCACTTGTATAGATTATGTGGTAACATCGCGGGACCGATCATGCCAACTGTCGAAAGATAATTGTGTGAAAATAACGTTCGGATCTACAAATCACCGTTCATCGATCACGGCGATCATACTTCCGCGATCGTTTGAAGTCATGTTTTTTGGTGCACAAAAAGTAACTATGATATAAAAACAAACGGTCTCTTTAGCGCATAAATTAAAATTTCCGCTTGCCGATAGAAATGGCCAATCAAGCATAAATATTGCCGGGGGATCCGAGCGATCAATATTCTGTTATTGCAAAACATTGTATGCAATATTTAGGGACTTTTTATTAGATAGACTGATGAATGTTTTTATTTTGCAAACTATTCTTGTTTTGTAACTGTAACCGATTGCTCTACAATTTCTTTTTTAGTGTAAGTGATAGACTGTCAATCCGGTGAAAAACTATCAATTAGTTTTACTGCACATCATATTCATTTAAGAGTGCACTTTCCTTGATTAGTGGAATGCTCTTTAAGGCCCGAGGTGCCATTAAAATAAATAAAAAACTATCTGAAACAATTCCAAGTGTTAAGTGTGTGGTGGCTATCAAAAATTACCAGATAAGCCTCGACAATGCTTGGCTGGTGACTTATGAAGTGATTAAAAAGTTGTGTACAGTCGGCAGCAGCGCTCACACAATATTTTTTATCGGTGAGCAACAATATATTTTTTCATCTCGTTGCGAATAAAATGAAGAATGATCTTTGTTGCCTCGTTTTTATGTTTCACAAAAAGTGAGAAATATTTCAGATAATACGCATTTGATTCAATTACTCCTCCAGTGCATTGTTGCACTGTTTTTATTAGTACAACTGTACTTAATAAAGAATTGTATACTTATAGAAGTTTTCCAATAGATAAGTATATCTAATCAAAAGTAGAAACCTACTTACGTCCTACTTGGCCAAATTTGCACCCTATTTAAAAACACTATTGCAATACAGATAGTTCTACATCTTATAGTAAATTGAAACTTAACAAAACAAAGTGGTCGTTTCTCTTATCCAATAAAAATAGCGCATTATCCACAAAACAAAATCTGCTGAGCTGAAATATTGTACACGAAGAACTGACAACGTGGATACAAATTATTTTTTATTGCGTTCAAAGCCGCTGATCCGTGTTAAAATCTGAACTACGCGGCATTAAAAAAACGCGAGCCATAACGGCAAAAATTTAACTATAAAAAGCACGTAAAAACTGAAAAACTGTAAAACAAAACAGTATTTGGTAGAAGGTATTACTTCGCACTTTGAAACTGCAAATAATGTTGAGTCCTGTTTTCCAGAAACATTAACCACTAAGTACGGAAGTAGGTACATACAGAACCTACTTCCGTACTTAGTGGCTAATGTTGAAAATACTTACATTTTAAAGCACTTGTTAAAAGTTGAAGTTATTTGTCCGCATATTCTAAGTGTGAGTCTTTAGAAAAGATTCCTCAAGTGCCGCGTCCACGGTATCTCGCGGCTAACTTTACGCGCGCCCTATTACGCCGCAGCGATACCCACAATCAGGTAACAGCCACCATGACATCTTTATGATGTTTCAAAAACCATTACTAACGACACCTTTTTAGTTACTCGCGATAGGAGCCCACCAATGGTTTGAATACAAAATGCTTTCGTGTCAACGGCACCTGTGCGACCAACAAACATATGGCTATCTAGAGTAGGTAATGGTTCTAATGCAATAAAACATGAAACGATGAGTAAAATAATCGTTCTATCATTTTCGACATCACAGCCGCCCTGAGTAGGTACTGAGGGTTTTAGATCAGTGTGTTATCAAACCTAACTATACGGAATCATATTTAGTATTGTAAAAACAAAATAACTTTCTCTTCAGGTTTCATAGCCTATGCTACTAGGGCAAAAAGTTAAATGACTCTAGTAAGTTACGTGGTACAGGGCATTAAGCCCATTAACAGAATTAAGTTTTATTAAAATGAAATACTTATAAGAAAATAATAGCTATAAATTACCCATAGTAATCTCTGCCCTTTACTGTGACAGATAAAAGCCTAATTAAGTCTTCTATTAATTAAAAATCCATCGTTGATATTTGTTAAATTTAAATAATTCATATTTATAATCTGTTATTACCGTCTGAGCTACATCTCTTATCTCGAAGCCGCATTCCAAGAAAAATCAATGGAATGAATATATTTTTGTTTTATAGCTCACTTTATATTAATATAATATTATTTATTGCCTTGATTTCGGGTCAACTTTGTATATTTAGTACCCATTAAGCATTAACATAAGTATTATTCCATTTGCTTAAAATCTTGTGAAATAAATATCTACCTACGCATCAAAACATAACATAACATAACATAAAGGCACAAAGATTTCCGGAAAAAGAAATGCGCATTTTTGACGACTCATTTGCGTAAAAATTTCATGAGCTCGTTATGACAAGATAATATTTGGCAAAGAAATCATGCTGCGTTTAAGTTAAGCTTTGGTTTCAGGGAAGAAGTAGAAGTCCTCCCTGATTTTCAAACTTGACGCCATTTACAGAAGTGTTCATGGGATTGCACTTATTTTGTAGATTAAGACACTTGATTTTTTTTCATTAATTATATTAAAAGAGAGAACAAGGAAATTTAATCCTCGATAACCACACAAAATCTTGGGATCTAGAATTACACTCACACCTTTTTCCCATAGAATGTTTCGTAGTTTCTGCCTAGCCAGGCAGAAACTACGAAACATACTTTCATAATTCTTTTGCCGCGCCAGCTCTTGTCATACGTAAGTACACTGACCTTGATTACAGTTTGAAATTAAGGAATCAAGGTGCTCAACACCTTAATAAATATAGACTACCAGGAACCTCTGGAGCGGAGCCCTGGGTTGTCGAAACAGCTGAAACAGAGTTAAGATTGCCGTTGTACGCCTTAAAGTTGTATACAGTCAGTATTTAAACTATACTCTGGCATAGGTTGATTATGGCTGCAATATTATATAAGTTTGATACTTAAGTAGGCACTTAAGCTAACATAAATTGTAGTTGGTAGCGGTAAGAAGAGTAAAACTATTTAAAAATGAATGTTGGAAATGAAATCAATACGTTTGAACGTTCAGTTGGCGAGGAACGGCGCGTTATGAGAACATAAATCTCTGACCTTACGCCGAGTATCTGCCCCCTCCCATTTCTACCCCTACGATATAGTGCACCACATCTGATGTTGTGAGAGATACCACTATGCCCACTGAATTGAGTCTTATTCATTACGAAATAGTGTTGTGCAAGTCTTCACGCGAATAAGGGTAACCATTCTACGATGTTCTGTTTATTTACATCTACTACGTACATCAAACTAATTAGCTGCATCAGTTAACTTTTGTTATTAAACCGAAAGGGGGAGAATTAGTTATAATATAAACCAATAATAATAGGTTTTTTTAGAAATATTCTGCTATAAATGCCCATTACATTAAGCAAGTAAGATAAGACGTAATAAAAAACTGGATCATTAGAATAAAAATTGGCTGATTAAAATAGAAATCCATAAATATCTAGGTAGGTATTTAGTATTATTGATAATTAGAAGTTTTTTTTCTAAAATATACACTTCACACCTACAACTCTAAAATAGAGGTCCTTGTGCGATAACAGAACAAAAGATTTCCTTTTTTACGTTGGTCCGACTAGGGTGTTCTCGTTAAAAAAACAACTTTTACATAGGTACACCCAGACCATAATCACTAACGGTAGGCCTTACAAATATTTGCTCCGTGCGGGAATCGACCTCGCGAACCCAGCCGATAACTTGATCACTGAGCTGGCAACACTTTTGGTATGGAGTACGATCATATTACTGAAAATATCATACGCTCTATCAGACACTACCCCTACTCAATTAGGTTACCTCGTTTATAAGAACTCATTGAATAATGTGGAAAATTTGATGAACATTCATAAGCTTATAGGTATGTATTAAATATGAATACAAATGCACATTGATAAAGAAAGGCCTATAATATATTTAGTTCCCATGAATGTTAAATGGGTTTATATGCATCACACGTGGGCATAATTTTCTAATTTGAATACCGCTAACTTTCACCTCTTCGCGTTACAACGTATTTCAGTAAAAATATTTTATCTATTGAAATAAATCACATCATGTTACTAAACCTGTTCTGTCATAACTATTAAACACGTTTAGCTATTGACGGGTTATTGATTATGTAATCAGCTAAAATGATGGTTGTATCGGACGTGAGCACACTAAGAAATGCTAGGAGGTTCATCCGACAGATATGAGCGGCCAGCAGGTTATATTTTATCGGAAGTAACGGCTTCTAACGTACGGCCAATTTCATAATGCCTCGTTCGGCCGCCCGCGCCCGCACTACCGCCCGCTGCGAATGTGCCTCACTTATCAATTTGATATCTCGATGTGGAAACATAATGCACCACAGATGAATCGATAGCGGCAAACATATGAAAGGGACGTCGACTAATTCCGTAGCATGATTTAATGATTATTCATTATCCTTTTATATATTTGCCATTATATTATTATAATGGCAAATATATAAAAGGGAGATTATATTTAGAAGGGGATTAATTAATATTCAATACTCATTTATAAACCACTTGATTTAACCCAATCGCATTTTTTATTAGCAATCAATTATGTAAGCAAATTCAACAAAGTAGATCAACTAAATTTCTCAGTTGATAAATAATCACCTAATTAAAATCCTAGTTTATAAGCCGATGCGTACAAATAATAAACACATAACTAATCCCTCGTAGATTATAATAACACACAACGGTAAAGCAGACGACTCACTCTGTCAAATAAGTCATCAGTGCGTCAGTTAACTCAATTACATCGAGATCAACACACGGCTACCGTGCATGATTAACAAGCTCACTCTACAAACAACATCATACTCAATATCTATAACAATAACCCCCAAAATTGTTTAGCAAACCATACGCCCGGTAATCCTGCTTCATAAATCATTTAATAACACAAATGCACAGCCACACACTGAGCTATTCCTTCCGTTGTTAGAGTTGTGATGTAAATGTGCAAACAAAAAGCAACTTTAAACGTGACAACAGTAGTCGCGATTCAGTGTAACTAACTATATATTTAAGCTTTTTGAAAAGTGTCAGTGAAATAATCCGCTGCTAGAAAAGCAATATGAAGAACTTATTTGTAACGAGGAAACCAAGCTCTATGCAGTTGTTACAGAACTTGTTTTGCATAAAACTATCGTTGCCCTACATTGTAATGCTTCTATCCGTCGTCCGGAGCGGATGCCACGAACTGCTGTCAACCCTTGACATTCAGGATAAGTTTGACAGATCATGCACGAAAATGATTTTGAGCGTGTGTTTATTAGTGTTAAACAAATTTCGTTTTCCTAATCGATCTATCTATTTTTAGGAGACATCAATTTATTAATCATGACACGACAATAAAAATACATATTTATTTAAAAATGTGACGAAATATCATATTTCATACCAATTATACGGTCTACATATGAAAATTAATAATAACAAAAAATGTCACATCGTCATATCTCCATCGAAACATAATACGAGGTTATTTATTTTGTAACTTTATATCACGTTGAGTTAATAGTGCCTGTTAAAGCAACATCGTTGACAAAACCGTTGACCTTTCAATCAACGCTAAGCAAATATTAGCATTTCAAAATATCAACTGTATGCGAGAACCGGAAAGTGGTCGTTAATTTTGGACAGAGGCGGCTATAAAAATAAAATATTAATAATTAGCGGCAGCAGGTTAATAGTCCATTAGCACCGTGTAAATGTCGCAGCGCGTCACCTCCTTGCGCCGTGCGTCTCTTGCTTGTGTCATCTACATGTCGCCAGATCACCATAAATGCAGTTATGACTTGATAGCTAATAGACTTGAACAAAATGTTAATTGCCTAGAAATAAAACTATTTATAATTGAACTGGGAAATATCCCGTGTTACAGAATGACATTATGATATAGGTAGCCAATGTTTATTTAATGTTTTGTGCTTTAGATGTCCTGCGAAACTGATTAAAATATAATACGAGTTTTATACTGAACTACCTATCCGCTCGCGGCTACGCCCGCGTGGAGCATACGTTTCTTGTCATTTTACGGGACATAGGCTATATATTAAGCCTATGCCACTCAGAAATAATGTAGCTTTCTATTGGTGAAAGAATTTTTCAAATTGTACCAGTACTTTCAGAGCCTATTCAATGCAAACAAACAATCAAATATTTCCTCTTTATAATATTCGTTTAGAAGAAAATATGAATACGCAGATGAATATAATTGTTATTTAAACTATAATTATGAAGGCCCACATAAGAACCGATCCTTAAGCCACACCGCGTTCTCTTCATTCTCTACCACTTCCTCTTAGATTAAAACTTTTATTATATCATAATATTAGCTATAAGGCAACCGACTCAAAGAACTCATCGTAGCAACCAAATGTTTGGACACCTGATTACATAAATCTATTGTAGATACCTGTGCAACAAATTCAAAATCAGGTTCCATAATTACGCTTATGAAATACTTTCATATCGATGACGAATCAACATAAATGACGGATCAAAAAATAACGAAACGCTTCGCTGCGTACAGTTTAAAAACTATAGCAAAAAGATTTTCGTAATCAACGAGGTGATCTACTTCCCTAGTCGCAATATTAAATCGTACAAAAACAAGATAATAATTAAACCACCGCACCGGTGCTTTCATTGGAGTAGCGGACAGGTGCGCTGGCGCAGCGCGCGCGCTGTCGCCGTGCTCCGTGCTCAGAGCTCCAACAAGACGACGACCACGCTCAACGATAAGGAAAAACTATACCGTCACGTTGAATGTAAAAACAAATTATCAAAGAAGAAATAAAATCTATCGAGGAAGCGGTCACAGTTGACTGTATCCACAGATTATCCACAGCTCTATGAGTTGATTTCTTTCTTTATAATATCTCAGTAGAACGACGGAAACTAGTAGTCCTTGATTGTTTGATCAGTTTTCCAATAATTATTCCCTATAAAAACACCGGAAATGGAACGCTTAATCGATTCCGGACCGCGCCTCGTAGTGACGTGGCGTTTGATTACTGAAATTATATGGCGAGACGAATCGCTCCAACTTTGTTTTGTGTATTGTTGAACATGGCCTTCTAGAGAGGCGAAAAATAAAAACTAATACAACTATTGTTTTAGTCTTGTCATTATTATCGCGCGCTATGAGGAAGTTAATTGACGCCTTCAAGGTGAGCGGTTTCTACCTATATCTTGTTTTGAAGATTCTAATTTACCTCGCAAATGGTTGGTGAGCAAGCTATCAATCAACAGAGTCCCCTTTGAGTACAGTTATTAAATTACAATATTATGTTGCGTGGACTTTATTATGTCGGCTTTCAAAGTAAAAGGTTCATACTGTGTACACAAATAGTATTAGACACGCCAAGTATAGAGTGTACCCCGTGTTCACATTAAAGATTGATGTCAGACGAAAAGATGGGGCCACTCTGCAAAATTTATCTCACATCTCCACTCCACCAATGACAAGAAAACTGTTACGGTTTGCAACGGTCTGAGTGTAACATTAAAAATTCAAGTCGTCTTACCCACTTGTGTGAGGGATTGCCGCATATTCGCCTTTGGACAGCATTTATATTTCCTTTGGCTACGGTTATACTGAACATTCCGTCAAAAGGGAATTTCGTATTTGAGATTTATTTTTGTAGTGATGTGCGAGTGTATGTTATTATTTATTTATAAAAACGTTTCTGGATGGGTTACAGGACAACTTTGAATGTCGTTTAAAAAAATCATACAGGTACCTTCAGGTATTCACAAAATTACGAATGCTGTATGAATTGGTGAGTTTGATGTCATGCCTGAATTGACTATATTTTATTAAATGCAAAACTAAAGTAAATTTTAAAAAAAATTTAGGTTGGTATACGTAACTTATGGAGTATCATTTAGTATTAAACTCACAATAAATATTTACTTCTTCTGTTTTACTCATCTTAGAACTTTCAAGTCTTAGGTTTGGTTACATCCGTTTGGTAGAAGAAAAGTTATTGGTATTTTTCTTAGAAAATCTCAGAAATAGCAGGGATTGAAATTGCGCCCGCTAAAGGGCAATTGGCTCGCCCTCTATCACTTGGGATCTCATACCCTCATCGTCGTAAAACAACTCTGCTTGACCCTTGGAATGCACAGTCGCAAGGATTACCTATATAGTATTATTATTTTAGTTGTTATTTTTTATTAACCGCGGCAGAAGAGCACGTGGTTTGTGGCAACCGCCGCCTATAGACTGCTTGTGTTCTCCTTGCATTGTCTTAACAATGCGAAGAAAACATATCGTTAGAAGAAAAGGAGCGAAATATTAAACAGAAGGAAGGGGACGGAGGGAGGAATTGGGCTCAACATTCACCGAACGAAACGCAATAATATATATACTTACTGCCACTTAACGTGTAACGTATACTGTGGGAGGGTATTACTTCCCCGATGTACAACCCATTAAAATTATGCTTACACTACTATTATACACACTATTTTCATAATCAAACAAGGTACCTATATTAAAAACCTGTCGAGTGGGACTTCATTGGTTAAAATAAACGATGTGACACTGTGACCTTTTTATTATGAACATAATGGCGCCGACAAACCCGATATTTCCGTTTGATATTGTGCCTGTTTATTATTCGTTAAGTACAATCGGTAACAGCGTACCAAATAACAAATGTTATCTAACGTGAGCAATGAGCAATACTTATAAATTCTCATAAGAAAAAAGAACTCATAAAGGTCGATAATACAAGGAAACAGGTTAACTAAATTCTACTGCTTAAATAACAACGTTCCAATAAGATGTTACGAGTCACCCAAAAAATAGTGGCTACAAACAATTTATCATAATGTAAACTTGTAACAACATTGTGACAGTTTTTGTCGGGAGTGTACAATGAGTGTACAAGGTGTCGGTACTACCACAATGTCCGGTGGCAGCGCGCAGCGTTACGACCCACTGCACACCACCTCACAATAACACGATTGGATTCAGGTGCTTTATCATATTTTAGAATAAAGAAATCAACTGACAAAGCAGATTACTCATACCTTCGTTCGACATTTCTTAGTGGATCCGACTGTAAAAATGAAATCCAAGTGTTGAAATGACCAAACTGATGCTTTGAATAGAATTAGAGCGTTATATTGCAAACCATTTCAATATGCAAACGATACTTAATATTGTCAACTTTTGAATTTTAGGTATTTAAAGATTGTTATGAAATTCAAACGTGTAGAGTAAAGTTGTAAGCTATTAGTCTAAACCAAACCAAATTTGGAATTAAATGTGAGATAAATTACATTTAGTGACGGATCTACGTTGTACGGGAGGTGTGCGCACGCGCCGATGGTTGGTATTGACAGATCGGAGAACGAATGGCGACTGCACATGCGCCGGGTGACGGCTTCCGTTTCATAAACTTTAATGGCGTGGTTGACCCAGCTTTGTTTGTTTAAAGGAACTCCACAACTGCACCATTCATAGTAATTCTGAAAACTATTAATTGCTTTTTAAACATCAACATATGAACTTAAGCATCATATCGAGTATTAAATGTGTCTACACTCTCCATACTGTTTGACTACTCTGTGTGCTTCGAGGTCTAAGACTATAGCGGAACAACTAGTCAAACGCGTGATTCCATTTATCGTCCAGAAGATTGATATCTAATTAAAAGGGAATTGCGACAGCTGTGACAAACTACAGGCGATCTAATACACGATCCTCCTTATACCATATAAAGATAGGTATGTGATTGTAAGTATTTTACATCATTATCAAGCCTATTGCCAAATCCAGACTGCCTCGTTGGTCCTAGTGGTCCCAATCGCGACTGCTACGCTAGAGGTCTTGGGTTCGATCCCCAGGTCGAGCACAGTGTTATTGAGTTTTTCTATGAAATTCGCAGTAACGGCTCGGAGTCTGGATTTGTGCCCGGTGAATGGCAATAGGCTCGCCCCCTATTACATGGGACCCAAAACATACCGGCGAACTGTGGGTGTACATTAAGTACACCTCTGCCTAACCCTTCGGGGAATACAGGCGTGATGGTATGTTATGTTTATGTTATGTTATCAAGCCTATTTACTGGCCCATTACTAGGTTCCGTATCGAGATTAACTGCCCTCAGAATAAGAGGTGTTACACTATAGTTCACCATTATGACCTCGTATTGTTCGACGAGATCGAACGCCGTATAGCCCCAATAGGCTGCATGTCTTTGCTCCTGGAGGCCTCATCTGTTGATGGGGTCGATGGTCGTACCCGACCACATCTTTTGATGGGGTTTATTACTTACAACACTGACACAAAATATTTTTCGTTAACGTCGCAAAACGAACATCTTTAATAATAAGTAAGTTATGTGTTGTGGTGTGTGTGTTTCCTTAATTAACAGAAAATCCCTACGCACTCGCGTTCACGAATATCAGGGCGACTTAATCAGAGGATCACATCTCTTAATATACGGGCCGACGACGAGTGAGATCTGACACGAAATTCCCTAAAAATAATATTTAAAATGGTAATGGGCCCTCGGGTTCATAAATTGGTGCGCCATATGTCCCGTGCGTTGCACCTACTGTGTACATAAATATGTCAAGTATTGAGAAGACTGCTGCTCTGTATAACGCGATTAGGGTTCTTGATATTTGAAGACATACCCATGTCAAAATGAGTGTTAGCATACCTGATAATTTTGTTGTTTTTATATTTGTTACATTTTATTGTGCCGAAATATGACGAGAAGTCATATTTCGTCACAATAAAATGTATGTTATAGGTATACAGAAGTAGGTAATTTTTTGATATTGACCCACTTTATCATCATGGAACTTATGTTTGGTACCTATCAGTAAGACCGGTATTCGTATTGGCTTTAGAAGGCACTTTTATTAATTCAAAAGTATAAAATCGATGGATCGGATATTTAGCATCTCTACGACTCTACTTCACTGATGTTAGTCGAATATTAACGCACATAGCGCAGCGTAAAGTGTAGATGCCGCGTTGGAATATTACGCCTTGTTAAATCTTCTATGTTGGAAAAATTAAAAATATATGATTACGCTTACAAAATAGGTCATAAATGATATTTGCACATTAGTTTTCACATATATAGCTTTGAAAATATTAAATGACAAAAGTATCAAGAATGCAAATCGTTGCACAAGTCAGTGCACTGGTGCACAACACAGCAGCACGAGTCAAATAGATTTTTTGACACCAACAATTTTGCGTTTTTGGGGGATTTGTTTATGAACAGATAAAAATAGTGTTCACTAAATTATAGTGATTGAACTCCCATAACAATGCACGTGAAATATTTTAAAGATGTGTATTGGTACACACACACCTAGATATGCAGTATATCTCGGTTCGGATTATTTAGGATATTTATAGTGAAGATTTTACGTTCTATAAAAAAATTGTACCTTTAACTGGACCGAATATACCACTGTGTCCACATATGGCTCCTTGTTCTTTATAACCTCGACACGGATTTCAGCATTCAAAAAGACCATCAATTAAATAATTCAATAATTGACTTGGGATATTCGGAATGCAAGTTACCTACGCAAACAATAACAATAATCCCGACTGCATCTTATATTCCCTAATCTCTCTCGTACTGTACTGTGCTGTGCCCATCAGGGTCCATAATTGATCCTTAGTTTTAAGCTTACAATCTGTTTTAATTTGTACGAGTATGTACACACGGCTACAGGTCAACCTATACAAATCCAGTTTAAGCTGGTCTCACATTGAACAGGCTTCCCATACAGGCCAGCCTAAACTGGTTTTGTATAGCTTGATGCGTAGCCTTGCGTACATTATGGAAAGCAATAAAGAATTGAATTGAATTGAATTGAATCTACGAGTACCTTCTCAATTCGACGAGATTCTAATTTCTAACAGCCTCGAAGTTCAACAAGGCAAAGGTCAGCCGCGATGTATCTGCGCACGCGCAACTCTGCTTACCTAATACCAGGTGCCACACTGAGGCCATGCGATCCTTTGCAACTAAACCTTCACGGATTAAAGATAATAATATTATTCGTGCACACCCTCATTTCATCACAGGAACATAAAATACCGAGAATATTTGGACTACCGCCTCCACATGCACAAACAACAAAAATGGATGACACTCGTGCTGCTTATAAAAATAAAATATAAATATCAAATTGAAGTATTGGTGCTAAAAATAAATACGCACAGGTGAACAACAACATGAAATTATAATATCTAACACAGCCTTATACAAAACCGATAGAGCATACAAGTTTGTAAATTAAATTTCCTTCCAAGTAATCCATCCACGTAAAATATACTAAATTTTTGATTCTCATCAAACTGTTTTTTTATGATAAACACGGTAACGTGAAAAGAAACCAATAGGTACATTTTGAAGCTTCTAGATACACTCGTGGGGGACCTTAGGCAGTTTTGGTCAACAATAAGTAATCTTAAAATCCGTCTAAGGACTCATGTAAGAAAGACCCCAAACTATGACCAAAGAAAACAATAAATCGTAATGACGGCGCGCCCCTAGGGCACCCTCGGATGCTCGCTATTTTGGACTATAAATAAATGTGTAGATGGATTGATAAATATAAATATTAGGGGCGAAACGAAGAAAAACAATGTTTATGAAACTGGTGTCGTTCGCTTCATAACTGTGAGTTACGACTTCCGACGGCTGCCGGCATATGGGTCCCGTGCGCAATTTTTTCTAATGTGACTTATCCTTATCTAAAAATAAATTATTAAATTTCAAGACTGCCTGATCTGTGATATTAAGTATTTCATTTCATTAATTCACAGAAGAGCCCCCAAACCCTTGACTTTCGATGTATACCTACATGTTATGAGCGCACAAAACCAAGATCTTCTCACAACCATCATCATCATATCTCCCGCATACATTTACTGCGAAAAGAAAATGTCCTAGTCACATTAACAATTGATGGTCAATTCTACACATAAGGGAATGAACTATTTTGCTGTTATTAAAAACGTGTACGATGTCGTCTATACTATAATAATCCGTCGGTTACATTTTCTGTTAGAACCCCATAGTGCCTATCCATAAGTATCCAGCATAAGTAACCCTAAAATGCGAATGACTGCACCCACGGAGAGAAATGGGCACCTATTCTTATCCATGATAAACTATTTTCCAAAACCTATACAAATAGACAGTGAAATGAAACGTTAGGTGTCAAACAAATTCCATGGCATAGCAAATAAATTCTGTTGCCATAATAAGATTAACAGAGTTGAGCATGCGTGTACCGCTCAGTTGACGGGACGTTAGTCACGGCGGCTATACTTAGCCGATTGCATTGTCTTCTGAAATATCTATTAACGATTATTGACAAGGCATCGGCACGCGAATTCTCCCCGCAGTAGGTGCGACGAACTGCTATAAATATATTTTATGTGCGATGCAGCGACACCCGATGCAGGTATGTGACGGATAGTTGCACGAACACCACCGATCCGCACGGCAAGCTTATTTGTATACCTAACTTAATTGTTAGGTATAACACCTACATAAGTATTTCTGGGATGGTAGTTAGAAATTGGACGGCTGTTAAGAAATACAATACCTACCTATGGTACATCACATATCTAACAAATCACATGGTCTATATAACAATCAGACGGAAATAAATCTATTGGCTAAATATTGTCGTAAAACACAAGTATCAACTCTATCAACATAATCACCTGAACAATGTATAATTATATTCCGTTACAGATTAATGAAATTCGCGTCAAAATTGCAAATTGTGAATTCAAATTGATACAATTCGACAATTGATTACAATATGCACACAAAGCAGGATCGCCCACAAACACAGGCGAGCAGTCAGTGAGTCGACATCGATTCATATCCAACGAGAGAGCTTTTCATTTTGTATGTTAAATTAAATTTCCATGAAACAAGATTGAATTTTTCGCAATCAACGCGTGTGAAGCTTACTCCAAACGATTTGAGATAGGTACATAGATTAATTTATAGTTTGTTATGACGTGTTGGAGTGGATGGTAGTGGACAACAATGTTGTGTGTGTGTGCAGTAAGTTAAGTAGCAAGAACTAGTTATCGTAAATATTAACCAATTTAATACATGGAACTATCAATAAATGTCAAACCGCGAGCGTGGATTAGGCGCGAAGTGGAGACCGCAGTGGCGGTAACGCACGGCACGGGCGGCTGCGATCTAGCATCAGCTTAGCTAATTTACAATTTAATTATCAGTCGGGATGATGCATCGTTAGCGCGCGCCAAACCGAGTTTATGCGACTAATCAATTGTTTGACGCGACCACTGCAATCACGCGCCGAACGCCCGCCCTCCGCGCCGCCCGCCCCACGCCGCCGCTAGTTACGAGCCGATACCTCTACATCAAACTAGTAATGTAAAACATGAATATAGCCGCATAGCCCTTCACTTCCCGCAAACATCATGCATAAGTCACGTGTTAGTGCCGTTTAACATTAATCGAATGTTTGAATAATTATTTTATTGCGCTAGCTATAATGAATCTCCGTCGACACCTCATAAAATAAGTATCGATAGACGCTTCAGCAATCCAATCGAGAGAACAATGCGGCGGCGTGTCGCGCCCGCGTTGATTAAATATAGCTCAGAATCCATCAAGCGAACGCCACGATCGAACTGTTGCTATGGATTTATGCGCTAAATATTCGACAGGTGCCAAGTGTGTCGTAGAGTTCGATCGCCGATGACTAACTACGCCCTAAATTTTATTTCAAATGTCAAATAATTTGAGCACCTGCCCTGCGGCCGACCGGCCTAGCGCGACGTGCGCCGCCCGCGCCGCCGACACCGCTCCTGTCCCGACACACGAGCTACATCAACACGTCCATCACTATGCAAGTCTCCGATGAACAACATCAAAATGTCTTCCAACATCTAACTCTTACCACTTTATGCAGTACATTAACATGTACGCGCGGTCAGTAAATAATTATTTCGCTACTGTTATCCGATAACGGTAAACAATTGCAAATATACGTCATTAGAAAGTCACGCGGAGTTTTCATTAATTTATTAAGGACGGTTAAAATTAACCGCTCACGAATGAGAATCGTGCGACACAATCGTAATGTGAACGTTCACAATTCGCTAATCCCGCGTCGCTACCGTTACATAAGACAGCTGAGTTGAATATAAATGTAAAACACAATAAATTTCATGCCCCGTAGGAAATGAATATTCATCACGAAATCGCCATGCATATTCTCTTTTGCTACAGAATTTCATGTCCCGTAGAGTTGCGGCCGAAACGATATCAAAGTAAACCTTACCCCCCACGACCATCAGTTAGTATTCGCATGCGTGGACTAGAGCGGTAAAGTCGGGGTCGGCGGTTCAGCGAACGGGCTCTCGTAAATTTCAACATATAGTAAAGTGATTTACGAATAATTGTTGTGTTGGCGTATAACTAGAGAAATCTTTCCGCTGTTTGCCGCTGCTTAATTTATATATGAGGCTTAGGTAATTCGCGAGCCGCGAGTAATTGGTGAAGAGAACAATAGCTTTTGTCATACCCTTATCTCGTGCGCCACGTTTGTCTCACTTCAAAATGCCCTCGTAAGCACAATAACGTTCACATCAGCCTTATCTAAATTGTCTACATATTTCTACTTCTTAAACTAATAGGTACCTGAAAACTCCAAAAGAATTTCAGACGAAAGAACCCAGTTTTATCTATAACAGTTGTTTTGTTTATTTATCTATACTTTCGTTTTCCACTCGAAAGGGGTGGGTAGGTACATAATAGCAACAGAAGTGTAACGCAATTGTTGTGGGGAGCATGAGTCGAGCAGGTAATAAGCACGGGACATTAGCGTAACACTTAATCGAAACATGTGTTTATCGTAACATGCGAATCGGCCTAAGGCGAATTAGTTCTCGCACAATGCAATTTGAATGCACATTACACAACGGACGAGGTACGAACGCTTTTTATTGCGGCATCGTGAGATCTTATCTCGGAACTGCCACTTCCAGCAAGCAAATTTCAGATTCCCATTGAGTCGTCGCCGGTTTTGCACTCTACTGCGTTTAGCCGAAAGCAAGTTACCGCTTAACGTAACGCGCGCGGAACTGGTGTGAGTATGGACACGTACGCACGCACCCTACCGTACATGTTTAAAGAATTCAACATAAAATCAGCAATAAAATTGAAAACATTTTGTTACCTTTTAAATAAGTTTCCCGATGTTGACCGTTGCACCGAGCAACTTTGATCCTTCGACACACATACAATGTGTACAAATTCGTGCGTAGCCTTTATTTCTGAAATCATTTCTCGATCGATAAGAAACGTTAATTTTACGAGCGAGTGATAATTTGCCAACTTCCGACAGAACTTCGCCCTAGTCGGATTGTTCCGAACACTCGCCGCTTAAAATAACATATTCGAACCAGAATAACATAATTTAGCAAGTTTACAATAAATAAAAACTAGCCTAGTTATTGAGTGTATTTCTTTAAAATTAGTTCAATAAGGTGTTGCTCCACATGCCCATGTACCTATAAATGGTGCGTGTGACAAAAACAATTTGCAGCTGTTACGTTACATTAATTAAATAAACGACATTTTTGCTGCGTTGAATTAAATACCATGCCGATCTTAAAATTATTGAGTATCAGCTGTTAATCTTGGTGAGCAAGATGTAACGGTTGACTAAGGCTAATAGGTTGATTGGATACTTGTAACTGATCTCTTATCGGACTACCACAATTTGTTCTCTATCAAACGGAATTCTTGTCTAGTATTGTTCTTTATCAATAAGCTATTTTTACATTAAACTGTGAGCAAATATGCTATTTGGTACGTAAAGAAGCGATAATGATAATTACGGTAAAATTAATTGCATTGCATTAAACGAGGCTCGGTCACATGAAAACATTAATTACATCGAGCCATGGATCAACAGAGATACAACAACAACATGTATTATCTAATCGCATCTATTTAACCCTACCCTGTAACTATGCCTATATTGCTTTTCAAGTTAAAATAATTATATTTAAAAGGTAAATCTTTAAGCTCAACCATTTCTGGTATATTTTCGGAGCGCATTGAAAGACCCCTGAAATTTTAAATGTACCTAATACATTCAACATAATCTGCGCCGTTAATATAACGTGATGAGTTCTTATTATTATTTATTCATTATTTTTATCCAGTCAACAAATAATACCATATACATAAAACCAATAAAATTTAAGAACATAACGCAACGGTACGTTACTTAAAATTTTATTCATCAAAACAATACTCCATTAAACCAGAATATGTGTATGGATAAATAAAAATAATATGCATAATTGCTTCTTGGAAAGATTACAAGTACTCGGTTAATTAATAGCTTGCCAAACTGAGAGCATGCACCCGAGCACCCAGGCCGGCCTCGGCGGGGACCCAACAATGGCTAATTATTTTCACCGCAATGCTTTATATTAATTACACTCCTCAATGACGCCTTTGTATTTTAATTTTGACAAATTCACAAGTTTCACGTGAATCTTACAAACACAACCTACTTGGAATAAAAATAGGTACGAATTCAGTCCAATAAGAAAGCAACATTATTTTTATGCTCATAGGTGTACACACCCAGCTTGTTTTATTTGGCCACTAATGAATTACAAGTTTTTGTAGTAAATAACAGAGTTAACTGCCTGTAGTGGTCAGATAGTGTTTATCGAATCAAAATTTGTTACGTGCCATGTAATTTGTTCGTTACGGTTGGTGCCCATAGGAACTGGGATTCATTAAGTTATTCACTTGTTTAAGGTACGTCCTACAGTCTAGTTAATGCTTGCCAACTTTACTGAGAAACTATTCCAGCGCAATTAATATACTCATTACGTGTTGGATGTTTCAAGAAATCTAATTAGAATGAAAACTAGGTGTAGAATGGGAGCCGCAGAGCCTCGGTGTGTTCAATATAGCACATTAACATGATCTTGGGTCATGCGTTAAATCTAGTAAATAATCTATTATTATAAAATATTACTAATAAAACCGTCTGAAATGTTTTTTGTAACTCTTCAGCTTTATCATATTAAATAAATAAAAAAAATGATTGGCGTCAAAGCATTGTTTCTACATGCATTTCATGCATCTCGTGCTGTTCCGTCATTAACAACGCAACTCTGTTGCATTCACAAAGTAGAAATAATCAAAATGGATTAGCAAAAACCTCATGACGACACTAATAAGACTCATTAAACATTGAATCCAAAATGCAAAAGTTCCCGCAAACGTTTTACAACTAATCTATGATCTACTAGAGAAGAAATTAGGACAGTCACACGCTGACTAATGTATTAGAAGCGAACTAGCACGTAGCAATCCAATAAACACGCTTCTTAATTCCAGTGTGCGGCACACCGGTAGCAGGGACACGGGTGGCGACCAGCCGCGGGGCTGATTGGCCCCATGCCAACAAGGTGAATGCCACGAGCCACGCATCGGGTCGAGCAACCCACTTTACCCAACACACGGAAATATATCCTGCCCTCGATACCATAATGTCCGCTTATCTAGTCATACCGCAGCACTCGTGGCATCTTAGCGCTGTTTTCCGCTAGAAACACTTGCTGAAAGACGTTTTAGCGCTGTTCGAGAATTTTCACACAGCACGATAACGTTACGATATCGAAAGACGAAATATGGGAAAACATGCTGCGGCTTACAACAACTAGAGTACCTAGATGTCTCTACCTAAATATCGTGAAAATTATCTCAAACATTTGCTTGCCTTGAATATTCTATTTTGGTTCCCGTACCATAAATTCAGTTTCTGATTTAAATGTAGCAACAATTCTTGCAATGGCTTATACAATTAGAATGTAGTTCTTGCCAGACATATCGATAATGGTTAGATATTTCTATTTGGGAAGTACGACATTATTTACAAAATCGTGCTCATCCCACTTACAGCGTTGTTGCGTGCTTCAATCGTCTGTTTGGCAATGACATTGACGAAATAAATAGCGTTTGATTTTATTTCGGTTCCGTTTATTTGCACAAACTTGCAATCGTCGTGTTCACAGTTTACCACGTCCGCTTTTACTGTTCGCGGATTCTTTGTTGTAATGAATTATTATAACGTCATTTGCGTGTATGTGTTCCTAGTTTATTCCTGTCGTATCTGTCATAGTTGGCTGTAAAAACATTGATAAACTGTAACAGTGCTCTCTGAAAAGCAAGAATATCATATTATTTATTTTCAATGAAATTCTTATCTTCCGCCTTGACATGTGAAATTCTGTAACATATCACGAAAACTATGACAATTTATGGGATTGAAATTTGCAAACGCTCTATTCAATTCATCGCTACCGACCGAATGTCATAATTCAGTGTGAAACAGCATGTTTTCAGGTAAGCCGAATACAGCTACATGATTCTTAGTAAGATTCATATGAATAACTAATAAAAAGGGGTAATAAAATTAATTACCTTAATATAAGATAACAATCCAAGATTGCAATTTGGCACAATACATTACTCGCTGTGTGTACCATGGTTTATTTTGGAAGTTTGCCGGCAACTGTGCAATTCCTGATTCGAGTAACCGGATCAACACGATCACACGTTGGCACTGAATTTTAGAGTTCATTGTACTGCTACGTAACATTTTTCTAGAGCACAATAAATTTATATATCGAAGAAAAATATTATAAGTCCTCTATTTTTACTTTAGGTATTGTTTTTTTTTTTCTATATTAGACCCCCTACTTAAGCATACTTACTCGAAATTTTTCAGATAATTATGTAGGCAACCCGAGAACTAGAGTTTTTCTGTAGGTTTTCAGTCAATGAATAAAAAGCGGCTCTTTTAATAATCCTTAATTTATTCATCTACTAAATTAATATGACGGAAAGTCCTATTAATAAATCAAGTGTTTGTATGCAGGTATAGGTATATCATACAATCTAATGCTAGAGTATTAGAGCGTGTTCTTATTTTATCAGATTCTAATAAGAATAAGAATGCCAAACAGTTATTTTTACCTGTATAAATACATTTATATAATGCAAAATGAAAGTCTTTTGAGTATAAAAAGCAGATCTACGATACACAATAGTGCATTTAAAACAGCGTCTTTCAGACCTAAATAGGTATCTAGGTAAACAGACGTTCTGAAGTAAACGAAGTACCTACTACCAACATGATAACAAATGATTTGTGTACATAATGGAACTCGGGTAGGTATTGCAGCTGAAATGCAAATTGATATAGTGCAGGAAACGTCTGAGTGGGCCTCATAGCGGGAGCCTATACCGCATGAGTAGCATAAGTTCGTTTACATACGACAGTCAGACGTATTTGCATCCCAAATGTTCGGGCGGACTGCTCGTTCGCTCGACTTATCTCTGTACCAGGCAAAATATTACAGTTTGTGCATCGCCACTCGCAATGTGCATAACTGAATGTCAATACAGGAATAAAAAAGGCCACCAGAGGCGTTCCCTCGCCATCGAGGCGGATATGCTGTAAACCAATGGGCGAGCAGAACTCGGCATATTCATAACGATATTACCGCCGACGGAGCTGCGGCGTCATCATAATTCATACATAATAACCCTTCCGACGGTGAAGCGCCGCGCCGCGCCGCCCTGCGTCTCGTTCACGCGAACGTGCTCCTCCAAAGACGAACAGAGATGCTCGATGCTCCAAATATCATAATTCATAATTTTATTTTTTACGACCGACGTCGACCACATACGCATACATATCTACATGTAGTTAGATTTTCCATTTCACTCTCTCTCGGCACGGAAGGCGCCCACACGTGAAAAATACTATGTTAACTTGTTTTAATTTTAATCTGGAATTTGAAATTGAAAGATATAGTTACTCGAAATACGAGAAACAGAACATGTTAGGCATGTAAAGACGATGACAGCTATTTGTAATTGGAATATGACGAGACGCGTGCGCGTGCGCTCGGCGCGTCTCATTCGTCAGTTTATAAATAGAGCTCGGCGTCTGCGCCGTGACGACTCGCGCCATTAATTTATATGAAATAACTGTCGGCAGACGGAAAAATAAGTTCGATCGGGAACGGCCTTCTCCACGATAATATTTATGTTTTACGAAGTGGCAGACGGACCCGAATCGTGTTGATGTACGCGTGTCAGAAACAGTATGTATGCGAGGTATAACAGGTATTAATGTTAGATTCATACCGGCTCCCACTTCCAGCAGTAAATAAATAAACTGTTCGGTTCCTTTCATTTCTAGCGCATTAACAAACAGTAAACTGATTTATTGTAATTTACATACAAATGCGCAGATGTTTAGTCATAAATACAGGAAAGGTAAATACTGGCGTAGGTAGTCCTTTTGTACTGGAATATATCGGTACATGTTTTGATTTAATGTAAAGGATTTCATTTGCAATTGAAGTCATCTAAATGTTATATACTACCAATCCGGTGACAACTTGACACTCAAATGAAAACTTAAAGCTGTAATAACCCTGGATCAAGAATGTTTCTTTCCTCATTACTACTTTATAAACATCACCAAATCCTCCTTCACAGTTCTTTTGAAATTCAATAAACAACTGAAAATACTGATTTCTGACGATAATAATGTTCGCAAAGTACGCAAAGACAAGTGAGACATAAATTCGTTAGCACGTGTGTAATCGTCACGAATATACAAGCGACAATAATTTACGTTCGTAAATTTTAAAGTTGACATCAGAAAGAACATCTTATAAAGCAATAATTCAAGCACGTTCTAATGACTCATGCTCTTATTCAGCCGTGCAGAGTATACCACGGATAGCCTCTCACACTTTACTGTGTTATTTACATCATCTAGTATGTTTTGCGAACCCGAAAGACGCAAAATTCGTGATGTTTAACGGTTAAAATGAGCAATCTGGTATTTATTTAAAACAATAGATGAAATATTAAAAAAGAGAAGTAAGTACATGATTATTATTGCATAAAATTGAGTATGCAGGTTGTTTACTAAATAGGTTAATTAGCTAACGTAAATATCATTGCTTGGCGACAAATTTAATCAGAGCCTGATTACCAATATATTAAACAAGTCAGTGACCCGAAAAGACAACTCGGTACATTTTTTTCATATTTTTATGATACAAACGTCAGCTCCCTCCTAAATACCTGTTAGAATAAAATAAACGATAGACAGAAATAGGCGAAATGTACAATAAGTTTTCATCGCCAGCCTAATGGCCGTTCAATTTTGCCACACAAGATGAACTAATAAATGCCTTCGTCAAATGTTTCAACTACCACGCAATTTGTTTTATAAAAACAGTGATAAATTGATTTTATCATATACCTACCTATGTAGGTTCGAAACCTACCTGAGGTCGAATTTTAATTTTACATAAAAAACATTATCTAATAAATAAAATGTGTATTATTTCTTAAATACTTATTAAATTACAAGGTATCTGGGGTGTATGGTTTCAATTGGCGTTGGTTTACTTTTCCCCAATCCCATAATACAATGTTTATTTCCCATTAATGGCACATCCATTATGGCACATATAGTCACAAATTCTAATATCAGCTATGCATTGATCAGCTCATGTGAATGAACAAGCAAGCCAACTGACTGAATGACTAATTATTCACTTTTCTTTTATAAATACAAAAGATTGACTAAATCTGTAAGTATCGGAAATTATTGTCTAAGCTGCACCTAATTCTAGAAATGATATTATATAAATAATTGAACATAAACAAGCCCATATACGATTTAATTCGTTCAAAGTTGCTTTACACAGATATAAACTCGACAAATTAATTTGACTCGCTAACGAATTCAAAGACTAATCTATACAAAAGATAACAGATATTAACCTAATGGATTCCTGAGTTACTCGAACTGAACTCGTATTTAAAATCTACAGATATTTAAACACATCGCCCTCGCGCTCAGCTCGCCATAAATAAAATAAATACAAATATTCTCACGTAAACGAGTACCTCGAAAACGTTCATTTACATTTGTGAATGTAATAAATGGGGCATCTTCTTCTAAATACAAAAGTAAACTGACGAAAATAGTCTATTTTTGAAATAGCGTCTGCCTATCTATGATTAGAAACTGTCTACTAGGAAATATATGGCGAATCCGCGTTCCAAACATATTTATGGGATGTAATTATAGTATTCAATATGAAATGTACGTGTAAAATATCTGTCTGATTAATAGCTGTGTTTTGATTTGACAGTATTTAGGTACGAGTATGTAGTACTTAATTATAGTTTAACCAATTCAGTCGAGCACGCCATTGTTATTTATATAGGTATCTCTTATACACATAAGTATAGCAAAAGGGTTGGCACACCTGCATATTCATTCTCATACTTGCCCACAGATTTACGATCAGGTATTGGACCAACAAATAAGATCTCCCAAAAAGTGCTTCCAAAAAATATAATAAGAGCATCACAAAAAGCTCAGCAAGACATGTCAACGTCAACCGCGCACCATTGGTCGGGCGAACAAAGAAATATTACCACGAGTTTATTTTGTTCTCTTCCACGCCATATTTGATTTGTAAATATATTTTTGTTAATAACATTTTGTGTTAAGAATTCGGTAATGAACATTTTATAGTGTATGAGAAATCATAAAGCTTTCTTTAAAATACATATTGGTATAAATTATGGTGTACACGTCAAGAGAACTTAACACAAATATCATGAAATTAATTATACGTTAGTTTATTTAGATTATACTTATCTACTTTATAACATATTTTAGTGCATCATAAACAAACATAGCAAGATTTTACAGCTCCTGACGGTCTCGGCTCACATTCGAGGCATTGTGCCTCTTATAATTTTTATTAGGGGCAATCCGTCCGCCTTGATTTACTTCTTCCCGAACTGACGGATCTTTCATTTAATTTACGGTTCTACCCCAGTGTTCCAAACGTAATAAAATCTTACAAAAACAAGAAAAATCACATAGTCCCATTGGACTTTGTAGACATTTTATTTATTCAATAAACAAATACAAACAACTAGGTATCATTTAATTAAAAAAATGGTCCTACACATAATTTTTTTATATCAATTCTCCTTTTATCACATACAATTCAGTTTTCAGTTTTTACATATTGTTTAAACTTTTAACGTGAAGTGACATTGCTACGTAGCCACGTACATTGTTCAAAAACCCTGTTCCCGGTTTGCCGGAATTCATTTAAATGAGGCTTAGTTTTGTATCTAGACTCTTCTCGAATTCCGTGATATGCTGTAAAAAATATATGATTTACGTTCATACATCGTACAACAATTTATTGTCCATATTTTTGGTACAAATATTCTGTGGCACAACCCACACCGCGTTGTATCCGACAAATATTTGGCAGCGATTCATGTTATAATAATAATGATTCTTCTACTCATAACAGTACCTACTGCCACTTGAGATGTCTTCATATCCTCAATAAGCCATAATTCGCCAATACATTTAAGTCACATTAAAACTAATATCAAATGAATTCTTTGATTCATAAGATTGCGGTGATAGTTAAATCGAAGACTCGTAAAATCTTCCGCAATAAGGGCACAAAGCAACAGTTTATGCACAAAGAAGCAAAACCTCCCTTAAGACTCCTGAACTTCATTTAAATAAGAAATGCATTCAGAAATTTTAATTATTCGTAGCTACATCATGACCGAGCCAACACCAACATGTTCTATGTTTGTCTCATTTGCAAGTAACAGGGTGCGTATTATAGACCCACGAAGGCAATAAGATAAAAAGACGCTCAATAAGGCGCGATCAGAGGCAAAAATGAAATAAATTGCCGGTGAATAAGAGTGCTGTGTGCAATTGAGGCGAACACGCTTGCTCATTAGACGGGACGGGCGACGCTACCGCCGCGACCTGCGCCCGCCCGTCGCCGCTGCGACCAACCCACCGCCACACAACATACCCCATCGCTATCATAATAAATTGAATAATGATACCATAATCTGCATACACAAATACCATCCTCCGTTTTCTCAAACGAAAACAAAAGTATTTAAATTCCGAGAACGTTTAGCATATGAAGCTGGCCAAAAGTAGTGACAATGACTTCACTTACAGCCCTTTTGCCGAAATGCTGTAAAATCGACGGATATTACCATAACAAAGACGGTGATTTAGAATGACAGAGCGTTTGGGTCCGCACACGACGGCACTTTCACTTATTGCAAGATTTATCGCAAAAAAAATGTGTTAGCTATTATTATTAAAAAGTATTTAGCAGGCGTGCACATCGATATGGAAATTGTTTAAAACCGCAGGCTCCTGGGGACAATGTAACGACAGCCGCCGGAGCGTGTCGGGACAACACAAAAACTTATTTCACTCGGATATGGAATCGAAACGCCAAATATAATGAAAGGCATGCCTCGGTTTGCATAATGCGGCAAATTAAATAACATTTTGGTCGATGGAGTTGCTGTTTCTGAGTTACTGACATTCTGTTGCCATGTTACAGTACCTCGACCATGAGTTTATGTTATAAAATGACGATAGGTAAACAAAATCGCTAGCGTTATAACGTGCATCGGATAGATTTCGATGGCACTTGTACCATGAGTTAAATTGTTGATTACGTCACACGCTGTGGTAAGCTCGATCGTAGATTTCCGTAGCAAGTCGTTCGGTTGGCATTAGTATGTTTATAGTTAACTTCACGCTTAATATAGTCATCCTTTTCTATCAAGGTTTGAACAAAAGAGAAATAAAATAATGCTACTTTTACCGTGTAACCCGACTAAATAGAAAATGTCATGCGTGTGTAAGGATATATTCGTAATGGTGTGATTTCGTTTTTTTCTTCTTTATCATAAACAAAAATGTCGTTGTCATGGATTGTATTACTAGTCAAATTGTAAACAAATATCTATTTGTTCATGCGATCGTTGTATAATGTTGGTTATTAATTACTCATAATTCATTTACTTATTTATTACCTTTGTTTAATAGAATTTCTTGCCTGTCCTGTAATTGGAAATTTGATGAATCTTTTAACTATATGAGGTTGATTTAATGCATCTGTCACCTCTTTAATAAATATGCATATGGTTTCTTGTGAGAAGTAATTCGCTTCGCCAACAATGCTTTGGTAATCCTCATGAGCATGAAATAGTAACACACATAAAAGCTGCAACCGAAATACGTTCTAAGTACGGCAAGTACTTGATAGCATAACATACCATCACGCCTGTATTCCCCGAATGGTTAGGCAGAGGTGTACTTATAACACCCAGAAATCATCGGTATCTTTAGGTCCCATGTAATAGGGGGCGAGCCTATTGCCGTTAACCGGGCATAAATACAGACTCCGAGCTGCTACCGAGAATTTCATAGAAAACCCAAAGTAGGCTAGACGTAGAAGTTCGTAAAGTTTTACGAACTTCTGTTCACTAATATTTTCTAGTGGATATCCAGCTAGAACTCTCATATCTGCCTAAGTTATTCCTTGTTCGCGGCGATTGTCTTCATATTCAGCCACGGCTAACATATCCCACGCTAAATATGCTCTCCCAGAATTTTTTATGAACAAAACTTTATACTACCTATGAAATAAGTCATTCACGGCAAAATTTGTCAGTGAGTTACGTTACTTTTATGGAAATGGTTTTGTTCGATTACGTTAGTCAAAATAATGACTCATGGTGCCAAATTTGTTTATCTGCCATACAAATCCGAGTCGCTATCGGATTGCTTTCGCTAGGTGAATTACGCATCAAAACGTTGTAATCTCATACTACCGATTTTAGTTCCTTACGTAACCGCTAGAGGCGTTGGAGGGTTTTCCATGCAAATATTTTACGGCGGCGCTAGCGTTTTTACGTGATAAAACTCATGGTCGAGGTACAGATATTTTTTGAGTTAAATATCTTGTCAGTGCATATTCACATAATAAACTTGAACGAGCTTTCTTAGAATTCAAAAATAATTTGAAAACTATATCTACTTGACAATGGAATGTTAATTACAAGTTTGGATCTGTATGTTAATACAAAGTTTGTGTTAACTTAGCACGACGAGACAATAACCTTTACGAGGTAACAAGGTTGGAGTAGAATCAAACTGAGTCTACTCTCCACGCACCATTTGCATGCATCGGGGCGCATCGCGGTGCATCTCGCGAGGGGGCGCGCGGTCCAAACTACAGGAATAGTATAATGTCATATCAAATGTCTAAGAACGCGTGCCATGACAACCGTGTCACTCACAGACACCGACAGTCACCGACACTCCGTCTGTCTACAAACTATACCACTTGTTTTCATTTAGAGGTATAGTCGTAAAGTTGATGTTATATAATATCTGTATAGAATATCTGGCTCATCTAAGTACAAAATATTAAAATAGGTAGATCATAATATTTTGTGTAGGTATCTTTCCGCAGAACTTAAGATAATAAAAACGTCCTTCAAAAGTGTTAAAATTTTATTAATATTTAAACAATAGCCAAAAAATGCTTACGACCATCGGTCGTGTCATAAATTTTGTACACGTGTAATTTTTTTGGGTCTGATTTTGAATAATTCAAGTTTTTTGTGCTCATGACTAATTGGCTGGCTGCTACAGCAAGTAACGACGGGGTGCACAACACAATTGTTTTGCCGGGTATTGCAAATATGATAATAAAAGTTTATTACCCCGTTTCTGAAAGGGTTTGTCTCAAGCCGCACTGAAAGGGTAGCTTTAAAGCCTCAGGCCGTGCCATCATAAGTCAAAACGGGACGATTGTTCGGTTGCATATCGTCATAAATCAGTTTTAGAAAATATTTGGTGAATGGCAGTCGTTGTTACTCAATACAGGATCATTATACAAATATAGATTTTTGGCATTTGTGCACGCATCGCGGTGGGAGGTATAGGACCTTTGCAAAAATTGTAACTGAGTTAACGTTTCGGCGAAAAGAAAGCTGCAAAGTAAATGGTGTCATTTGTTTTACCACCTGCTTTGACTTCGGTGAAAAAAATTGTCATTTCTTTTTAGATGACTGTATCAAGAGAAAGTTCAAATAGTAGGATTAATTAAATAAGGCTATTAACTAACGTCCCACTGTTCAAGACATTGTATTTCGTGTGTTGTTCATAGCTTTGTAATTTAAATAGAAAAGTTTTTCTGTCCAATGTATAAACAATTTATCGTTAGCTGTGGGTCCACAAGGACCCACTTTCTAATCGCCTGGTTCAGGTTCAAGATATGACATATTTTCAATTCTGACACCTCCTTTTCGCCAATATTCATTCACAGTTACATAGATTCACTGACAGAATTGATCCGAAGAGTAACGATTGTTGAAGTCACCATTCACTCGGAGAACTATCGTAGGTAATGTATCCAAGTTTGCTTAACTTCTAAATCTGTTTACGCTGAGCCAATTAGCCTAAGAATAACTATTTCCTACTATTCACAAATTCCTTTTTCTTATACAGGGTATACTTGAAAGTTTGAAACAGTTAATTTGCTGCCACAAACGTAGAAGAAGGTAGTCAGTATCGTCATCACGGCGCGGGCGTCAGTGTTGATGGAAGAGTGATGGAGCAGGTCAGAGCCCGGCTCAGCGGCGCCATGCGTCATCGCTAACGACGACAAATGACGTGACGTGACGTGACGCGACTCCCAATATCGACATAGCAGCTTCACACACACTTGTACTACCTACAGTATTGTTGTAGTATGTGAACAACTATACTTCTATAATGGGTAGGCACTATATTTAATATTATAAAGAGGTTAATATTAGAATAAGGAAATTATTCCAACCTTAATTTTAAAGGTTTATTAGATTGGAAAAAAAATATGTTTGCATCCTACACATCTTGTTTTTTGAGTCTTGCTCAACTAGACGACAAAGCACCCCTTTAATGGTAGGTAATTTTTTTTTCTGTGAAAGTTGGTTAGATATATCTATGTACAGTAGGTACGTAATATTGATAGGCGTACACGTGTTGTTATTGCGTAGTCATTTGTAATCGCCGCGTAGTCATTCACAGTCCGCGCTAAGGCCATACGTAATCGCCGCGTTTCTCTTGCGTAGTCGCCGCGTAAACATTGCGATCCTGCGTGGTCCCCGTGTGTACCCTTCGTAATCACCGCGTAGACCCCTCGTAGTCCCGCGTAGAACCCTCATAGTCCCACGTAGACCGCACGTAGTCCCGCGTAGACCCCTCTTAGTAACCGCGTAGACCCTGCATAGTTACCGCGTAGACCCTGCTTAGTCACCGCGTGAACACTGCGTTCTCATTGCGTTCAACGTTTGTCCTTGGCGATTTATCGATCTGCATGGTTAATAATTATCAACGACCTAAGATAGTACAATGCATTGTATGTATTTACTCGTCCTAACTTACCGAATTTTATTGTAGTTCAAATTACCGTGATACAAAGCTCTCATACCAAACCTAAGTATAATATTGAAAAAAAAAAAACTTTTTTAACTGACGACAACAGAGTGATACTCAAGTGTATGGTCTGAAAGAATCGAACTTATTTTTTACCAAACAGAAGGAAAATGTCAGTCGTCACTACTATCCATCACGGTATTCGTTTCCTGCTAGCTGATGCTAGCACATTAATAATCTTTTAAAACCCTGCAGATTTCAACGTTATTATTCATATGCACATCATTTACCGTATTATATGAGATCATTAAAAGTATACAAAAATCTAGGCATGCAGCCTATGATTTGCGATATGACATCCCACTCACATAGCCAGACGTTTAGACGTTAATAAGTATTTTTGTTAAAAATAATTTGTGTAAGTACTAAGCATAGATAAGAATGAATGTTATATAAGTTTCCCACAGAGATTTAACATGGAGATCGCGCGCCGGCTGCACGCGACAAAAATAGCACACAGTGGTCGAAAAATAAAATTTTCCCCAAATAGACGGAAATATACAAAAATGTGAGGCAAAGAGCGAGGGGCGAACGTGATGGCGTGCCGTAATGTGCGCCCCTAATTAAAACGTTAAAAACCGACCGCTACTGAAAAACGTCAATTTTGAAGAGAAATGTGCCGTCCAAAAGATCCCCTTTCATACTTTTGTTCCATTTATTTTTGATCATTTGAGCTTTTAAAAGAAACAAATTGCAAAGAATACATGTAGCATTACAAACTTGGGTGAGTATGTTTAACTTAGGTCACAAAGAGTCGCTCTGGGACGGGCTTAAGATGTTAGTTGATCGTAGTATTCCTGTATCTGTAGATATGTGCGCATGGATTATATGCATATAATATTATGCAATAATGAGTATTAGTAATCAATGATCCAACAGTGTGAGGATCAATACGGTCATTGATAATAATGATAATGATTTCCATTACATTTTTGCAAAACGGAAGATTAAAAAGTTTTTAATATATTTACATTAAAAAAAAACATACTCCGTTGATACTTATAAAAATAAATCATGGAAATTCATTTTGACGGTTAACTCTACAGCGAACATTAAATTTATCTATCTATTCGAACAAATCGTTAAATTGGGGGTTTAGTTAGAGTATGAAACGCGGACATGGAACGAATGGATAAATCTAGCCGTTAAATCGATATGCAGATCTGCATCGACATTCATTACCTAATTAAAATCGCAAGCCCCTTCCGCTCGCTACATTTCTCCAACGCGCTGCCAATAAATTTCATCCGCCAGTCGCCCCATAACGATAACCAGTTCCTCGGGAACTATCGTTCAATCTGGCGTCGATGCCGTATGTTGATCCGGTCGTGTACCCGCCGCTCTTCGCAGACGGCGCTGTCGATACCTATGTATTATTTAGTGGCAGCACTAGGGCTACACACGCACCGCGCCAGTGTGCGCCACACACCGCAGCGTACAGCCACACACACACCCGCCGCCGCGAATGTCTCGGGCCACGTCAGCCCACAGATAACGAGCTCACATATTCATAAAGAATAAAGAATTATCCAACAGCCTCTTCACTCTCCTCGCCCGCCGCCTCCCTTTTTGATCGTAATGCTCTCATTCACACTCTCCGGCCGATCTCGATCTATCCGTTCCCCTCTAAGGACTCGATAAGAACGATTCTTACGGCAACTCGGCGCAATTGGATTATAGACTTTAATTTATTCCGAAGAAGAAATATTTCATTTAACGTCGGCACACGCTCATGAAACCCTTTAACTCCTGGCGAGGCGCGGTCGAGTCGTTTCAAAACGATCATTCTAGTCTGAGACGTAACGACCGGTTTTAATTCTTACAACCATGATACGAGAGACCATTTCATCGCTGAGTGGGATCGGACAAAAGATCATTGTAAAATTAACAGGTTTGGGAGTCCAACCCTCGGAGTCAGCATCTTTATGGGCGACATATTTGATTCGAAAACTTGTTATGCTTCGTCCTAAATAAATTATAACGAGAAATTGTAATCATTAAATGGATATATTTAATGTGTGTAGATGTCGGTGCGGCTCGCGGCTTGGCGCGATGGCGGAGCGGCCGCGCGACCGGCCTGTGCGCCGCGTATCGGCCTACACGAATGCGCGCTCTCCACAGATAGCTCGCACAAATCTTCGCGACCTTTGTTGCTGCTACTTTTATGTGTCTCACTCACTTAGCCTGATACTGAAATGATTTAATGACCTCGCAATTTTACAATTTCGGTTGCAACTTTTATACATCAGCCGTTTGAATGTTCTTTAACTGACTATTACATATTATTACCATATACTTATTACATATACTCACTCTAGAGATCTGGTTAAACACTCATGCTACATAGTTAAATTAATAAACGCAATGGCTTTCTCACTAACAAGATAAATAAAATGAGCCAGTTTTTTTTTCAAACGTACCTAATTCTCATAATCATTCGGCAACCCACGCATCTGAATGTTTACTAAGCTCACAATATTAATTTAAGACATTAAGACAATTTATATGAATATGGAAGCAAGCAACTATTTCATTAATTAAAATGGAAATTGTTTATTGGCGTGGGCGGCAGATCCAGTTTAAACGAACGCAGTATTAAATACGATCGATTGTAGAATAATTGTTTATCTGTTTTAGAAACGTGCTTGGCTTCTAAAGCAAATAATTTATACTAGTATAAGTAAATCTATAGGTACATTCATTGTTTTTAAATAATTATAGATTGTGGAATGACGGTTCCACTATGATGTAACATGGCTCCGTATCAGGTCTAGGTAAGTCGGTAGGTAGGATGTATGTATGAAGGCTCTGCGAGCAATATGACAACGACCACAATAATCATATGCGAAGATAAAATGGTAATGCCGCATTTAAAAGGAACTAGTTCGTAAGAAAATCTCTGTCACGTACCTTTCATTATGATGTTTGGATCGGGCCTCAGAATTGTAGTTCTTAGTAGGTTGTTGGTGCTAGTGGACATTGTTAGGTAATGATAGGACGAATTCTGTAGCCAAAGGACTGAAAACCTGCTTACCTGAAACAAGAGCAAATAGGAAATAATTAACTTAACCACGTAGGTACATGTAATAATCATAATACATAAAAAAAGAAGAAACTATGAAGATGTTGATCGGCGATCAACGATTTTCCCTTTTATATGAAAGTCTTATTTAGAAGCTTAATATCTTTTTTTATAATCAGGTAATATTTTAATTAAAGAAACGAACATATTTTACTCTTACAACATCCAAGTAAAGGCTGTTACTCACGAATGATTAATAAAAAGTAAAATCAACGATGTGTTGAATATACAAAAAGCAAGGCGAGATGCGTTGAAATAAAATTTTATATAGTGATCGTTAACACTGTCCCCGTCCAATATTAAATGGACAGCGGCGCAAGAGTAAAAATTAAAGACAAACATAAATATCCAATAAAAAAACTTTGATTCAAACTTGTACCGTCGAACATTTTGACGATTGGAAAGAAATCTGATATTTTCCATCGGCCCGTACTGTTTCATTGTTACGTTACAAACTGTATATATTTATCTTTTATAAGACTATTTTATGAATGGACAAACGTTGTTTACGCTAAGGGCCTTTAGTCTATTTTATGTACAGGTGTAAAGTTATAGTGATGCCGCAAGGAATAGCTGATATCTGTTTGTGAGGGCATCTCTATTTAGTTAAGCTTTTGGCTGATTTTTACTCACAATTGTATAGGTTCTGTAATATGCATTCAAGCAGAAGCAAAGTTATAGGTATACTTATTGTTTTCTAGTTATATATTTTGTACCTTGGTGTCTGTAACTGGTAATAGAAAATACTTAATTTATATAGGTATATAGCCTTAGGCTTGTTAAGGCACCTACAAACTGTCTCTATACTGACTTACGATACCCATAGTTTTAATAAAAGTCATAGTAAAAATCAAGGTGCTACAAAGGTTGCACCAAAACTGGATTGTAAGTGGAGACGAATAAATTAGGAGTTAAGTTATGAGCGGTCTGATCTAACAACATGAATGAAACCATGCCGCCCGCGTCCCGGCCCGCGCCCCCGGCTCGTCCGGGCCTGTGCGACCGCGTGTGGCCTTCCGCCACTGCCACTACAGGTATGGACTTGGATGTCACTTCTTCACTTGACATATGGACATGTTTTTGACTGAAATTGTCACTACATGCAAGTACATACATACATACATATTGTCACGCCTGTCTCCCATGGGGGTAGGCAGAGACTATAGATTTCCACTTGCTACGATCCTGACACACTACTTTCGCTTCATCTACATTCATTAATCTCTTCATGCATGACCGTCGGTTTAGGGTGCTCGGAACCTGGCTTTTTTTAAGAACATCCGCAATTTGGTTGCGTTACATGCAAGTACCCACTACTAAATTGTTTCATTGAAAATGTGGTTACTTTAGTTATTTCACATCTAGCTATACGTCTAGATGAACTATACTCTAAGCCTAGTTTCGTAGCAATGCGTCGGAGCTTTGCTACGAAGGAAAATCTTGAAGATTTTACGTAGCACAAGTTTACCTTCCTGTATAAGTCCCCATATATTATTTTCAAATGGTGATGTTGCTATATATGACGATTTAATTGGCCTCAATTATCATGTAAGTATTTTTATGGAATCATAAATAAGTGCTATTATCTTATAGCTTTATCTACGAAGAATTTTAGAAAAACCCTGGTCTGTATCTTTATAAGTATGTCACTTATTCAGGCATAAGATTTATTCTTTTATATTCTTTCGACTGGGTCTTAAAAATATACAATTTCATAACAATATTTTTTTTTCTAATAACCAGGGCAACAATAAAAATAATACTTAACACCGAATGTCGGGGCCATAATAAATCGGAAACAGACCGAGTCTGACCCTGGCGAGAGGTGAGATGACGCCCTATCAGTATCGGTAATCTGAACCGAAATTATTACGATTCAAAACTTGGTCAGGACCTTGCCTCGACGTCGACACCGGCCGCCTCGAATAAACTAACTAACTGTGGGCACCATTAAAGGGAAAAGTGAACATTTATAACTCAGACCCTGAATATTTTATTTGTTCAGTCATAATAAAACGATGTCAATTAAGCTTAGTTGGAAATTAATGTGCGGTCTCTTTTAGAATAATTAATAGGTAAGGGCAAATGGCGCACCATCTCATTCTTATAGAATAAGATCATAAGCATAGGTAGCCCAGTAATGATGAAGAATACTCCGCGTAGTTCTATGCTACTCGATTTATAAGTATGTACTTACTACGTGAAGTTCACATCAACTTATCTAAAAATATAGGCACATACTCGATAGTGTTTCTAACTAGTGTTAAAACTCTTTATTTTTCCATTCTTCTCATTATAAAGTCTGAAATATCTCATTAATTAATCTCGATTAAAACGCGATAGCACTTTCACAGCGTTATCTCTTGATCATAAAATTTTAAAACACATTTTATTCTATTTGTATAAACTCGCATGTGACATGGACAAACGAGTTCTCAGATTCTGAGTGGATATTGCCTTATTCTGAGACAAAACGCTGGCGATATATTAAGCGTGTGTGTAAAAATTCCGCTCCTCGTTATGTGTCGCAATTTAATTGAGATCTTATATTAATTAGGGTGGCGATGTGATGCACGAAGTCGAATGTGCCCGCCGCACGCAGCCTCTGCACGCAACTACCTCACCTACATAAATATCGATTTTTTCGTCATTTTTAGCATTCTGCAATACAAATGCAAGGAACCATTTTATTGCGGTTACTGCGGCTTGTTAGCACGAGTTTCTTCGTATGTACCTATAATGGCCTAATTATATCAATTAATCTAGCTATACCCTTATAAAAAGGTCCTCTTGAAGATAAGAACGAACTGCAAGTATATTTTATGTAGCAAAACTTTTAACTGATCGTAGTTTTAAATCGTTGTGCCTGTTTGTTTACTTTATGCGAATATCGGCACATTGTTCCTAACTATAGGTAGTTATACAACTTAACTATAATTCTTAAAAACCTTAACAACGAAACGTCAACAACGATTGCAGTTATTGATGGTTATGGATTTTAGATTCATTCGCTTTCATTGAGGCAATCAATGGTGTCATAGTTGAATCACGGCTGCTAAAAGTAGGGACCTGCAGTTCCAAGAAAATTGTTTTGATTTTTTTTTATAGGAAATTCTAAGGAGCAGTCCGTAGTTTGATTAAATACCCCGCATGTATTACAAGCATTACAAGTAACCTCGAGCAAATCATACCACACTCCTTGCAAAATCTCAGGTTTCGTGATTTACTGACAAATAAACAAAAGCGACCAGTTTCGCATTTATAATTGTATTATAGGGATGAGGAGTGATCGCGAGGCGCGTTCGCGTGCCCGATGACGTGATACCGCCGTCACGCGTGTTTACACCAGCCTTATAACAAGTTGTAAGGAGCCAAACTAACAAGCCAACGCTATATCTCGCCCTATGCCATTAGCGATCGAAGCATGCGAGTATTTTCATGTAACACACGCTTATTATAACGTCAGCTCACACCAACAATAATTGTGACCTTTAGAATATCAAAACATAATGTATGATCAAACTTTTGTAGAGATTTAACAACAATTATATTTTTTCTCAGCTTTGGCAAATGCCTAGATCTAAGAAGAGCTTAATCTAAGTTTAAAGAATGATCTCTCCTTGATCTGTGAAGCTTGCCCTTATAACTATTGATTAATCCGACTTCAAAAGATTAAGCGTACCTATTGTACATTTGTATAATTAATTAAACCGTCCCAAATATAGAATGAAGGTTGTATTGTGTGTTTTGTTTGAGCCTCACATGAAAGCTTTACAAAAAATATGTCACCATTGTCAACCGCACTAATGCTTCATAATTGTCGTGATATTTCCTTTTCATTGAAGCAAAGCCCTCTTTACCAATAATTTCTCTTGTCATATTACGTACAAGTACCTGCTTACAAACAAACGCTTTACACACAGCACGACTATTGTATGTATTTACGTTAAAAGATTTTACTTTACCTACTTCATTTTTAGTTTTTACAATAAATTATAAACTTTCAAAGTTTTGTAGTATCACGATTTTACCGTTGTAACAGCTTATAAGTTTTTAACGAAGCAAAAGTTTAAACCCTTAAGAATAAATTATCAAAATCTACATATCGATTGTCAGTTACGGGTGTATCGAAACACATGAAATCCGATTCCTGATAATAATCTGCTGATATATTGAATAAAACTTGTGAATTAAGTGGGAAAAAATATTTCGCGTAGTGTGCGACGACTCACTTGGTGACATAAAACATGGAAAAGAAATCACAAACAAAAGGCAGAATAATGTCCCTTAAATAATATAATATTACGCGTCACGAAACCAAAGCTTTATGAAATCGGATATTTTTGTCATATCTTGTTTTATGGCGTCTCAATACAGAATTACTGGCATCGGGACAGAACTCTCTAGAGCTATTCAATTTAGTAAATGTACGAGGGTGGAAACTAATTAGCCTTTTTATCGTTCAATAAACAAAAAATGGAAATCTATAATTGACTGTTGACTTTTATTAAGGTACTGACACCACGTAAATTTTGAGATGTCGAATATGTAAGAATATCATCAATATCAATCAAATGTCCTAGCTTGATTATAGGCTTAAAATATATATTTATTTAACTTTATTAAATAGATAATATATAGGTACCCAGCTTTAATCATACAACAAAGCTTACGTCAATAATTCCCTGTATTCAGTTGAAACATAACGCAGAGTAGACATATTAGTCTAATCGTGTAATACAAAATCACTGTGCGTAACAATTTCAAATTTTGCACAAATCTAGTCGTATTTAAAGTATTGTGTTACTAGATGTATTAAATAGCCGGTTGACAATGTCGTGCGGATATTATCCCACAAAAAATGTCCTCAAATGTCCCGAGGATTTTCCGCTTCACGCAGTGGTGCACTCTCCGCGGCCCGCAGTTGGCAGTTGACAAAATATTGCATTGTTCCTATTATCTACGCAGTATTTATTTAAAAACGTTATTTAAATGGATGATTTTAAGCTCATACAGTTGATAGAGCTATTGTGCTCCTCTTAATATGGTTACACTTTGTTGCGAGCGCGGCCCGAATGTCTTTTGATGAACCAATACATTACATAGCTAATAACAACTCCAAGTGTGTCTGTAATGGTATTCATAAAATTAAGGGCTACATAATATATTTTTACTAAACAATCTATACCGATATTAATATATAAAATGGTAGCTTATTGATTGATTTATGTATTACTCCTAAGTATGATTTGGTAAAGGGGTTAACTTTAATCAATATATGAATTGCAAGTAGGTGTGAGGAGATGATTGAATTGGAAACAGCAAAACTTTAGGTTATTTATAAGACTAAAGGTTCTTAATGCCATGAAGCTAAATAACAGTGAGCGATATGGACACTCGTGAAACCAATTTATTACCTTTATTACTTGGTTCACTTTGTTATAGTCATTCAGCTATCAGCCATATCGCTGGCCATAAATTCAAATTCACTCAGTGACTTCTAATAAAGGTAATGAAGGCAATCATCGGCGACCAAACCAATAAAATAATAGAAATAAATTTGATATGACCGACATATGGTGGCTTTAATGCGCCACGAACCCTGTTATTGGTGTCAAACATGCGACAAATAGCTCTGACTGAATTCCATTTCATTTTATCCAACCATTGATTATACAGTATTGGTCCGTTGGACGACAATGAAAACAATCTACAACGAGCAATATGTTCACACCCCTTTCTGTTTTTGATTCAGTGATGACCAAAAAGTAAATTCCAGTTTATTATTAATCCATTATCCGTCACCCCATTTTAAAAAATATGTCAGCAGATGACGAGTGAGGAAGATGGGGGATCCGAGTAATCTGCGAGTGGCGAGCGCGGCTGGGGAGCACCGGGAATATTCAATGTGTTTATATAAAATAATTTTCATGTTCGACAAGTCGCAACACAATCCTGTATATTTTTTTCTCCGTCGATAAATTGGCAGGATTATCATTTAATGGAGGGCTCATGTTTGCTTGTCCCGATTGCCTATGACTGACATGATTTTATTAACACCATATCGATGTTCCAATGTGGGCTGGAAAATTTCGCAGTGACAGGAGCGTAGCGTTAATAATTTACACGGTCTCATTTCAAGAGTTAATGTCCCATTTAAGTTGAGAATAGGCGAGTTCAGTTATTAGTTCAATTTAGGAGTTGGATAGACAGAGTGATAAATTATTCACAATAGGTATATGGAGGCTTTCTAACGCATGACACATGAGTAAAATTTAAATGACAATCAAATATTTATATTTGTTTGCAACTTGTTTTTAGCGTACCAATTTGGAAATCCTTTGTTGAATTGAATTGCGTGAGCAAGGTTCTTATTCAATAATTAAGGTAAGCATCTGATTAAAATGGTAAACTCAGTGTTGAGCCAAGCAGAATTATCTTGGCTGTATACTTATTAATAACATGAATATTTTAACTTAAAGAACAACAATGTTAAAATCTTGCATTATTATTTCAATCAATAGATAAATAACAGGTCAAACTATATTTTCAGTTGCAGATATAAAATTGTTTAAGCAAGTTACAATATGCTTCTCCTTAGATTTTATTTTAATAAATAAGTCGCTTCCAAATTAATCTACAAGCATGTTTACTCCCTTGCTTACATGTAAGTTTATAGCAACTTATGATGAAGCCACCTAGCCGTTGTCGGCTACCACACATTATATGTCTTCTGGTGATGTGCTCTCATGTGACTAACGTATCCAACTTTAGCCAAGAAACTCCCAAGCTAAGTGGACATGCTGGAGCACTGTTTACGGCGCTGTAGATGTAGTTGTCATCATGATTCATTATTCCTTCGAAACCTTTCGATGCACAATACGTTTCCGGTCAGATTTTGTGGGTTTTTCTCCCAAACCGAGAACTCAATACTTATCACATCTTTTTATTTGAATATTCTGAATTTCCTAGAAACGTACCTATTGTAAAATTTATGACATGTAAGTAATCAGTTCAATCATTGCAACCGTTTATAGAAATATCATTAACAAACCGTTACTTTAATACGAATTATTGAGTAAAAATAGTAAAAAAATATACATTATGATTGTCCTATTTTATCATGGCGTAATAAAAGGTTGTCAAAACTTTTACACACATTCGCATTGTCGTGTGACCCAATTTTAACGTATTTATGGTAACGGAAGCTAATCTCTTTTATGGTATCACAAATAATCGCGTATAAATCCCTTATTAGCAAAGCAGAAATATTTTTTTCTGGTAACATAAAAATGTGTGTTATTGTGTGTGATACGCGGCATGCATCGGAAGCATGAGATGTTATCTAGTTGAGTCCCGGGTCCCAGCGGAGTCTCCCCGCGTGTTTACACTAAATATTGTACGACACAATGAAATTACATGACATCTGTACTACAAATAACGGGAATATCTTTATTCATACCGCGGCGAGCAAACGAGGTCCCCTCGCGTTTGCATTGTCACCGCTCCGAACGTCTGCTTACTGTCGCGTCCTTGATACTCTAATAAACTATAAATCCATTTATTCTATCACCAATGTAAATCTCTGAGTTTTTATAAGTAATTCCATATAGAAAAGGTAGTTTGAACGGGCAATCTAGATACTTTTTAATCTAGAACAATTTACTCTAATTTTAATGCATGTTTATGCAAATATTTATCGATGTTTACGTTTATTATAACATGAACTTTTATAAATTGAATGGAACTTTTATAAATAGATAAACGTATAAATCAGTTTTAAGTACATACAAACATTATTTCGGTAGGGAAACTGGGCAAGTGCAAAAACGAACCGCATGCTACGAAGCTGTTTGTTCGAGCTATGAAAACAGTAATATTGTTTCATCGCAAGAAGGCAAAGGAAGCGATTTACAATAAATAACTTTAATATTAGAGTCACTCCCCCATATTGATACCGAGATAGCAAGACGGAACCCCACGCGCCTCCGGCAATAACAGGCGCTGCAAACATTTTTTGACTCGCTACTAAAATACTGTAAACCAAAAACGTATATTATGTTTTTTTTTACTTGCACTACATTTGCATACATAAAATCATATTTCAACAAATGAAATATTGTCAATGAAATATTAATATCTTAGGTAATAAATTGGAAACACAAGTGTCAATAAATAAAATACTAAACAAATCTTCCTAATAAAATTGTGCACTTCAAGATGTTAAATAGCAAACAAAAAACGTTCAGAAAGCAATCACGGAAGTAAAGCTACAAGTAATAAAAACTCGGTGTCGACCAACAGTTCGTGAGCTCTGGTTTGACGTAAAAACGGTAAAATAGTCGTAACGTAGCAAAGGAGCCACTATTAGTTTTCTTTACAACTTTTATTGACAATAGAGGATAATATCTATTTGCAGTTATTCATACATGACATGATATGTTGGTGTTTCCTGATTTCAATTCCGTTCATGTAGTACGATGTCATATAAAGTTATATTATACGTTGTACAAGAATATGTCTGTAGTTTATTTTAATGTTTTATATTAAGCGCTTTGGAAAAAACAAGTGTTTATAAATCATGCTAATACGATGCAATCAGTCCAATTCTGGTTTTTTTTTTGTCTATGAACTCAATTAAAAACAACTAGTTACTATTCTAATCACATTTCAAACACCTAAATAATTTTCCGACTTTTTAATAGGCGAAAAAAATCTGTGAAATAAACAGGTATTTGCCTCGAGTGGGATTCGAATCCATGACATGCGGCGCAAGTTGGTGTCGAGATGATCACCTTAATCGCTACGCCTAACGTGCGTCTTAACTTTTATTATTAACATTATTAACAGTAAACTGTGAGTGTAATTATATTAGTACACCTCTGCCTAGCCCTTCGGGAAATTTCAGGTTATTTAAATTAATAAATTTCTTATAATAATACGCATTCCGAATATAGGTAGGTACCTATCTACGTAGGAATTCTATTTTTGTACGAAAAACCATTACTTATCCACTATAAATATTAATTCTTTCTATTTAATTATCACTTTTAACGATCTGTAATCGTGATTTCAGAAAACTTGTTAGTGTGCGTTTGGTTTTATTTTTTCTTTCTGTTGAACCAAGAAACAAATCCATTTAAAAACAAAAACAAATCTCAGATGATACAAACTCAAAGGTTAACTCGATGTAACTTTTATTATGTCTAATGTGTCCTTTACGACAGGAAATACTGAATACTTATCTAGAATATTATTACCTCTAATATATTAGAGATTCACTAATAAGATACCAGGTGAATCAATGCCCAACAAAATTGAATTATCGGATGAAATTCCAAAGAATTATGAGTATAATATAAAAACCGCCTCCATCGGAATGTCGGTATTGAGCACAATTAAGATATAAATCATCGAGAGAGCGTCATTGTGTGTCGAGGACGTTATGACTGCACGGGTTCGATTCCGGGTCGAATCACTCATTGCCCAGTGGCCATTAGAAATGGTCACCAATTTATCATTAAAGCAATTTTTGCAATAATTGTTTGCTTTTGTGTGAAGCGCCGTGGCGCCGGCACAGAATATGCTCTACTTGTGATTATAAATTGTTACAAATATCAAATGAAATTCCAATTGTCCGTTAGTATCTAATATCTAACAATTGTTAGTTAATACGAGAATGGTTACAAAGCTAGCGACTAATATTTATTCACATTTGAATTTATATGTGAATTTGAGGCGAATTCAAAATAAATGTTGTAAATGTCAACTAGGTATACATATTTAATGTACCATTTGAAATAACAATAGAATGTTGTTTCTACTATCGATCACCTGTTAAAGCTAAGCTGTGTTATAAATAATGCAGGTTTCAGGAATTTGTTAAGGGGTAATTTAAGTTTTTAATATAAACATTGATTCTATGGAGATATTATACGAGATTATTCTATGGAGACAGATACACACGTTTAGGCACCTACACATATGAAACTTTGACCTAAGTAGATAAATGTAACTTACGTAAAAATAGGTATAAAATCTTAATTTGACTTTAAAGTCTTTGTCAGGCTCATCAGAAATGTTGCAAAATTGTTTGTATAGCTTGAAAAAATTAAACAACACTAGTGGAGCAACTTTTCGATCGCGCACGCACCGGTCATCGGTCCACCCACGCTCACAAAAGACGCGTGGGTGCAAAGATTATTCTCATTCAATTGAACCGCATTGTGCGCCGGCGCATGCCACTTTCAGCCACCTCTTAATTACCGCGCAGCTGCTGACCCGCGTCCATCTGGATCATCACCACCTACACTACTGACCACTATATAGGCTGATGGGATACTGAATCTATTGGAATTATTTTTCGACTTCTAAGAATAAAAATATTGGAGATGCGACGTACGTAACTAAGGAAATATCACGTATAATATACAAATAATTTAGTTAAACGATTCTTTCAATAACTGAACTACTCCTACCAGAAGAATAATTAAATCTGCCTACCTATATAAATAAAAAGTACCTAATGTATTGCAAAGCGCAAACTGCGCGAAATGCTGGACCAATTCAATTCATATTTATTTTCTAGCTTCACCTGCGGTTTCTGATTTTTTGAGCCGACTGCTACTAAACTTCACAGAATCACGCTAATCTTAAGATTGCATGAAAGTTATAGCAAAAGCGGTCTAGCCAATAGCCGACTTTTATATGTTAGAAGTTTCGGTATGTGTGGGTATGTACGTTCATTTATATGTATGTACGTATTTACGTACCTATATACGTGCGTACGCATGTATCTACCTATGTATGAAAAACTCAAACTCTCCTAATAATTTAACCGAGACTTTAATAATAGATACAAGCAACTACCTACTATCCATTCTTAGCACACCTAAAAGGCAAATTAAATGCATGAGAAAATGCATCATCCTGTGTGGTTAGAATGAACACGCCATATTTAGTTGATCTGTGTAATATAAGGTGAGAGTGTCCTGTGACAATAGAGCGACAGTTTTGAGTGACCAGACGTCCGGTAAATCTCATTTGTGGATTTATCATTAACCGTATTTCATCCACCCTTCCCTCCATAGCCTATTAAGGGTTATAAATTTTATATCCGTCCGACACGTCCAAAGCTTTCTGTTGTTTATTTGCCGTAATTCTATTTATTCACATTTATATTAGATACATCCATTAGACATTATAAAATTCATAAGTACAACTTTGCTCGGTACGTACGAGCAAAGCAATCTCGTATTGAAGTCGTAAAAGTGGAAAAATATTGGCTATATCAGTACCGCGTTCATCAGAACAATGAGACATGCCCTCATCGCGCGTCTTATCGACACTAGCTTTTGTCTTAATTCGATGGCGGGTAATTTATGGCGGACCACACTTGCCATAAATAATAGTATTTTAGTGTGATCATGTTGCCTTAGAGTGCTGTTCTGTCAAAATTCACATAAATAATGACGACCCGACGAGACAGATCTTATCTACGAAGAGCGACAAGTCTACGACGCGGTTATAAACAAAAGACGCGCTCTAATGACTGAATGAGCCATCGTAAACCCTTAATATTTACGCACGAATCTTTCAGTTCACCTTTTGAGAGGTTTTATAACTCGGTGGGGAGATCATCCCGCTCCGGGTAGACGCCTACACCAGTCTCGCTATATCTGATTTATTCATACCACCCGAAACACATGATCGGTTTTTCGGATATCCAGTTATTCTTTTTGTACTGCCGAGCTTTTAGTTTCAGGTACATATAACTTTTGTCATGTCGTAGAATTTATTTGAAATTGATTGACGTTTCGGAATGTTTTTTACTTATAAAAGTGCGAATGACTCACATTAGTCCAATACTTTCTCATTAGTCTCGCGAATGTTCGTTGTAATAGCAAATCTTTCCACTGTTTGCAATGACATAAAAGTGCAGATATCGGGTTGCAATTAAAACTATTGGACGACGCTCGTTAACTGCAGTGCAGCGCGTGGGAGGACAAACACGGCAGATGTTCGCGACCCTTACTGACCTCTGCACTCACCCCAATACTTGCAATTAGCCACCTAATGCAGTCACCCAGTTTCAATAGTTCTATGCCTCACACAGTTGCACGCAATGCTGACACCTGAAGAAGTAACTCAATGTACAAATAATTTGGACCATTTGGGAGGTCTATTTTAGGATTTAAACCCGAGTGACGCAACCTCGGATAGGTAAGCGATAACGATTCAATATTTATTGTCACCCGACGTCCGTCATTAAGATAGTGTCAAAATTGACTGGCACGCACACTAGCATTACCGGGCCGGGTGGAGCACTCATAATTATTACTAATGCCTTAAATATGTCAAAACAGGAATCCAGGTAAAAAGGCGTAATTTACGCGCGTCCGATAGAGATTTGGCAGTTGGCGCCGTGGTGCGCACGCGCAGTCGGGCTGGTTCGCGAGGAGGCGCCCACTTTTTGTTAACCATTGTCTTTTAATATAAATTTTAAATAGGAAATGTCCCTTTTTATGGAGATCTAGTTTACGGCGCTGACAATGAAGGCATAAATCTAACGAGTGCGTCACTCTACCTCGGCGATGATCGATCGATAAACATTATTTATGTACTTCCGTTGGGTAACACACGATTGGAGTCGTGGACGTGAACAAATTCGTAGAAATACGTCTCGAATATGTAAGTAGTCATGTTAAAGGAACAACTGCACCCTCTGATTTATACACTCCTAAATTATTTATTAACAATTATTTACCACCAAATTAAAGGCAGCATTTCTGTTTCGTTTGCTTCAATAAAACAGACCTAAGTATGTACCGCTACCTATTTAGAAAATCATTAAACAGTTACCACAATGCAATCACAATACCAGTTGATCTCTTTGCTTACTAGTCTTGGTCTAGAAAAAAAACTGCATTAAATAAAAGTGCTTACTGGGTTAATTCAAGCCTTATCTCATGTGTAGCAGGATTCAAACTTAAGTATTATCTCTGACGTACAAAAGGTGCAAAGCGGCAAGTAAATTCAAAGAATGCTCCTATATGATCGGTATAATTAAGCTAAATGTTAATAAAGAGAACAATGCCGCTCATCCATACGCGCCGAACTGAGGACCAATCAACATGCCTTCAGAAGAGGGGGCTGATTAACGACAATAACTCAGCGACAACACCAACTTGACCACGTTTATTTTTATTTTAGGCCCTTTCCAGTCGATCTCTAATGAATACGGTTTATCTTCAAGTTTATATAAAAAATAAATCGCTTTTAACTGAAGAATCACGCCTAAAAAAGAAACGCTTATTAAAATTTATTTCTTTCTCTCCTCGCGGCACTGTCGTGTACTTCGCTTCGAATAAAATTAAAAAGTCAAGAATTCTTATTTATTTTAATACAATAAACCGCAATCGCTGAATAAAGATAAATAAAAAGCAATAAAAAATAAAATCGCATTAGCAATAAACAAAATACTTCAGCGGATGTGGGCAGAGCGGAGAGCACGCATTCGGAGATGCGTAGAGTGGATATTGTATGGTGACTTACGTCTCAACCAATGTTAGTGTCAAAATGTTCCCAAATATTATTTAAAATATTGACATAATACGTGATATCATCGTATTGTTACGAAAGTGAACTCTTATGACGAACAATGAGTGAATTTTCCATACATACCTTATGATATAACAACACAACAACAGCAGTCATTATCATCATATACCTACTTATATCAAGATTCTAAAAGAGTATCCGAAATACAACATATTCAATTGAGTGTTAGGAATATATCAAGATGCAATAGAAGCTCCACTGCGCACTGTTACCCGATTGTCACGAGTGCTACCCTCGTCGGCGTTTTCTTAATTGTGCCAAAATATTTATTTGATTGCGAATTTTGCAGCACAAGCGTGCAACCGAAATGGTCATCGGCATCCTGACCGCCGCCACAATAGCCCCGCCATCTCACCTCGCTACATTAAGACTATGTTACCAATTTAAATCTATTTTGGCCAGGTTACCTTCCTATAGCCACGGTCTCATTTAAAACCAAAATTCCGGAACCAAGTGTTAAGATGTGTAACAACTACCACAATGTCGAAACATCGGTAAATATATATATCTCTTACTTCTAAGTTCATTATTCTGCATAAACTTAAAATCGCTGAACAATTGAATAGATACTGTACTAGAACAACTTGTATTCTGGAATTGGAATAATTTATTCTCACATAGACATTTAATGTTATTTCTGTAGTTTTACCAGTTTAATTAGAAATACGAGATGAAAGCCAATTTGCATCAGAAAAAGTAACTAGGAAAGCTGTCGTCAATCAAAATTCTAACTTGGGCGTGCGTGATGTAATTGAATAATGTCGGAACACAATCAATTTAGGACAATCAGCTGAGCGATCACGTTTAGTGCTCAAGACATTCCTGCGTTCAAGTCGAAGCGGGAACGCGCTACTCCTGTCCGTCAGCAAATTGCAGTATCGCAGATCTAAATGGGCCACAGAGTCGATGCTGGGTACATTCGTAGCAGTGTATGCATCGTGCACTGATCATGCGCCGTGAACAAGAGATGAAATAAAGTATGAAACTGGTCGCGCGTTCCAAACGCAACGAACACAACTGTATGGTCCCAGAGCCAACAATCGAGATCTGAAACGGCGATAACGATGTCAACTAGTGCAGCCTGTCCTCAGCGTTCCCATGATTTGCGATGCCGTTCTAATCGTAATAATTACGGCCTATCCATCAAACGGACGTATGATAAACATGCACCTCGGGAATCTGACCAAGAAATGGTACCTAATAGTTATCAATCACAGCGTGCCGACTGTGTTTACGGTTTGAGAAATAGCAGAGTTCATTTTTTGCGTGAGTGACGTATTTATGAATGCTCCGTTATAAATTCTCTTTGATCTCATCTAACATGTCACATTGGTGTCTCAACGTAGTTTTCCTCATTATTGGTACCGCAGATGGCGCTCGTATACATATTTTTATTGCTCTAATTTCTCTACGTAGCGTTGGGAGCGGACATAACATTCGTCAACGGTCCTAACAAAGCTGACTAATTATCGTGGCGCGGCATGTCGTAAAACAGTGCATATTGACGGAATATAGAGAGGCCGGCACACAGTGCTTAATGACATTAATCACATTGATTTATTGTGGTTCCGAGTTATTACAGGCCGGCCGGCGTGTGTAGTGTGCGTGCATGCGTAAGTACCGATACGGAGCGCCACTTCTGTGTGTGTGTGCTTCTTGTGTAAATGTAATACGCAATCCATACAGGGTGATACAATACACCTGTAATTTTACTGATTCACGTCATTGTAAGTAGTTCGGGAACTACACACATACACATAATGTCTTTCCTTGCTGTAGAAAACGATGATACGAATTTGTCATTTTGCCAAATTATTTCACATGGATCTACCACTTTCAAACACCTACTTCATAGGTAAGTGAACTGTAAAACCTAATTTCCCGCTTCGTCCATGTGAATACAGAAATGCAAGTACATACATTTTGAATCTAAAGCGCAATGGGAAATATGTTTTCCGGGTGCATGAGGAAAGTGAGCATCCTGGCTATTGTAGGCGCTAGTTCACGGACGGCCCGGGCGGTTGTGTGCGTGGATGGCATTAGGCAACAATTTACGCTGTTTGCGGCGTGTTAATATTGATTGGCTCGCTTTATTTCGACTCGCGCGAATCTATCCACGAAACTACGTCAATATAGCGTAAGTAGATCATACACTTCTTCGTAATGTTCTAAATATAATTTATAATCGAAACTTTTCTTACATTTGTTGTGACTTTTCGCCCTCATTACTTGACGGGGTGATAAAATTTGTGTGTTTCAACTGTTCATTTTCTCATTGCGGGTAAGTAGGTTAATATATTACCTAGATTACGTGTTTTTCTATCGATCAGTGTGTGCGCAAGTATAACTATGCGGGTATTAGTATTCAGTCGTTTCACACAGTGTTGCCGTTTTACTGACTTTGTCACTAGATCTAGTGAGTTTTAGCAGTTTATGGTGACTTTTTTTTATGATTTAGTGACAAAAATAAATCTGGTCACTTTTAGCGACTTTTTCATTATCATTACAGCAGTTATATTGTTTAACTTCTTGATGCAATATATAATATTATCTATTTTAAATTAACCAGAAAAGTTGTGTGTTTGTTAAGTATGTATTTGGCCATTGCAGTTTTGTCGCTGCCACACCCGACCGCGGAAGTAAAGCTAATGTACGATCTTCCATCGTCAATCGTCATCGGCTTTCCGTAAAATTTAAGGCCAGCCTATACTGGATTTGCATAACTCGATGTGCCTTGCGTAGGTACCTACCCACTAAAGCAATTTTCTTCATAATTAACGTTTTACAATAAAGGGCTATGTTTGAATTATCTATTAATAAGTTAAATATAGTCATAAAACAATGGTATCTAGAGCATAGGAACAATAAAGTTCGCACTCATCTGAACCCTGGCGCTAGCGACCATCGTGAAACGCTAAAGTATTTAGTACAATAAGGTAGGTACGTGTGGACATTGGCTCACACGTCCTACTCGCGAACGGACGCTCTCCCGCATATCAATCACGACATTATAATTTCATAATGCACGTTTGTCAACGTAAATAATACGCAAAATTTATGTTACGAGGTTCTCACCGTTCTACAGAGGCGCAACGAATACTTAATAAGCCATCATTAAGTCCAGAAAACATTGCGGGCACCACTCATATTCATTTGACGACGTGTCTATAAATTCAATTAAGTCGCTTGAATATATACATATACGTACGTAGAGCGCACGATGTAAACCGTGTTATGAACACGAATATAAATTAATGAAGTTATTTGCATAAATTGCTATTTAAACTGTTTTATAGTTTGTTTGTTTCGTACATGAGTTATGAAAGTCGCACGTCTCAAATAGCGTGGGCTCGTTTTATTCATTTATACGTAGGTAGACTTGAACATGATAGTACTACATAATGTAACAATGAGAGTACTTATTATAAAGATATAAGGATAATTATAATTTTTTATAAAATATTCATAGCATCATTATCATGAACCCATTAATATTGTCCCACTCCTATGGACAGGTCTCCTCTCAGAACAAGAGGGAGTAAGTAAGTAGGCTATAGTCCACCACGCTAGCCTACTGCTGGGATGGCAGACTTTACACACCGTCCAGAAAATCTATCAGGCATGCAGGTTTCCTTATGATACTTTCCTTGACGATTAAAGTGCGTGGTAAATACTTAATTAAGTACCTACACGACTTTTAAAATTCAGAGGTAGATTAGGTACAGAGCCTTAGATTTGAAGTCGAAGCTTTTGAATTGCCAGTCCAATGGTCATATCACTCGGCTATCACTGCACCCTGCTACTAAAATACTGATAAGAATCAAGCATTTAAGATGAGCAATGACTTGAACGAAATGCCAATTAGGAAATGAAAAGTGAGTGTGCGCAGAATGGATTTAAATGAGACCAGGTACCGCATATTTGTTCATAGCACTATAGACTACACTTGCTATCCCACGGACTTTATAGCAATCATCTGATAAAATCTATCTTGAATTGTTATTTGAGGAAAATGTTAGTCTGGTAGTAAACGTCCAGCTGGCCAATCTCTACGTTACATTACAATTTGTTACCAATATCATTGCTTCACGTGGTGTTTTGTTTTTTTTTATTGTACGGAAAATCCTCATCCCTCCACAACCAGATGAGGCAGCGGGGTATGGCAGTGTTGTACGGTCTAGAAATCGCACTTTCTGGCTGTATTCCTACAGGAATCACATTGCATAGAGGCCGACTTAATTCGGCCCAGCTTGCCATAAGGCCAGGTAGGACCATTGAGTCGTGATCACATTCGCCACGACTCCAGCGGACATCGATCTCTATAATTATGATGATAGCACTTACCTATAGGTAGGTATAAGTATTCTGTCATAAGTTTCACAACTTATAGCTCTACTAATATACTCAGGTATAGGTTACGTATTGAGCACTTTCCTAGCAAACTGATTTCATGCCCTGAAACGTACAATTAGGTATTTATACAAACGCAATCACATTCGACGGTTTCGTGAAAATAACTTTCCAATTTCCATACAAAACAAACAATCCCACTTTTTACCTAAATATAGAAAATCAAAGCTACGCATAATAGGTAATGAGCTAAATATTAACTTAACTACTCACAAGTTCGGAAAACTCGTTAGGAAAATTGCCTTATTTTAGTACCTACGTAAGTGTTTGTTTGTCTGAGTTTTATCAGCATTCATTCGCAATATGTTGTCATGTTAAATAGGGAGCGTCCACAATAAAGCAACCGTTAGCAGTGTCCGTCATCATTAGCCGTGTTATCCTGTACCGGCTATTTTTGCTCCCTAGTATGAATGCGAACGAAAATAACTCGCAACAGTAATGAATAACCGTTTATTCGATTGTTTATGCCTAAAATATCTAGCCCGTACACTCCAGTGTGTTAAACAGATAAAAATATCTTACTCAGAATTTCTAATACTACTTCGTAAATATCTACGTGCTAAAGAAATATTTAAATTCCACGACTAGCAATCCCTGAAAAATCTGTAAGTAAAACAGGCAAATATATCTTGTAGCGCATTGAAATTAATGTTGATAAATATACAAAAGGAACGACGGAAGTGCGGACGTCGCGGCCGGAAGTAGGTCCATCCATCATCCGCCCGCCCTGGATAAAAACGGTCGTTAGTGCCGCCCCCCGGCTCTACCTGCCTCTCTATTAATGTTACACTCAAGCGCCTCTATTACTCCTGTCATTTGTTATATCCATTTTGGCAAATTGGCTGATCTCGCATAACGCTTTCCGCCGGCCGTAATTAAGGGGCTTTCGAGCCCTTATATCGCTAATAACAGAAATTATAGTGAGGATAAGTGATTATTTATTATTCTCTCTCTTAATAGATATGGCAAGTTCACCTAAGGGATGAACGTCTTCTTCACAAGTTTTGCTAGTCAATCATCTAAGTACTGTTTAACATCAATGACACGTCTAAAAATTTTTACTGTCATCTGATCCTGTTGAAAATACATTAAAGCATTCGCAAGTACTTAGTCCCCTAAAATGAAATAATAATTACACTAAATGTCACAAGAGAAATCTAATAAAGAGCGCCTATTTAACGAATTAAATCTGCCTATACGAACAACGTAAACAAGCCTAAAACGTGGCAATAAATGTCAAAAGAAAAGTAAAAAGAATCCCGCGGGTGTATTCAGCAGCAACTCACTGAGTGGAGATTGAAGGCATGCACGCGAGGGTGACACCCGGCCTCTTTGGGAAACCAAAACCGCTTATAAAAGTATGCGCCGGAAATCCGCGGGCTCCTACCCGGAGTATTAAAATTATTATGAAACCGCCGCGCCGCGATAAGGCGGGATGATACCGGCTTAACACCACCCTCCTCACCCCACCAGGAACCTCCCACCCCGGCACTATCGTACCATACTCAAATGCCTTTCACCGTACATCTATGCGAAAAGTTATATGTACGACACTCCAGTTATGCATAAATGTTTATGCTAACTTAACGAAACAGCACCCATATACGTACGACAAATAACTAGTAGGTACTGCACTCCACCTGGAAACACAAAACCTGACCATTACATGACATGGGTCGTTAGAAATTGGAAGAAAATAAAAGAGGGCACCTACTTATTAGCAGCGTGCAAGCACCATTATCTGAGAGTTCCGAATAAATCAAAGTATGTAAACTTAAAACATTAACCAGATAAAGTTATTTCAACAATGTAAACGTCGCTGGGCAACTTTATGCAGAAGCTGGACTGGTATGTCGAACTACAATTATAACTTTGGCCCCGGACGCGACAGAACGTTGTGTTGCAACAAATAAAATATGTCCACGACAACGCGCGAGGGGGACGGCGCAGCGAAATTTCGTACACGAGACAAAGATAAGCTTAACCAGCACGAAATTATGAGCGTTTAACTGTTTCTAGCTGTAGAATCTGGCACGGGTGCTTCGCCGGCTCGCCAGCGCGCGTTATTTACGAGGGGGTGGCGGCCTCCCTGCTGCACCCGAGATAGTGCCTTCCCCGGAAGAGCGACGCCGCCACCGCGCAGCGCCGCCAGCTGCCGCGCTGAACGAGCCCTTCAAAACGGCGGCGCAGGGTGCACTCTGGCACGCCGCACGCCTCTCGCCACCACAGCACCTCGCGTACACCTCGCTTCTGCTTGTGCAGATTGCTGCCAACCCGCACTTGCTACGACGCTACGAGCCGCGGATATCACCTCTACGACAAACGCAATACGGTCACCTCTCGAGAACGCTTGCCTGCTTTCGGTTCACACTGTGCCCACCGTTTTCCGACATTACATTATAGTGAAGATGTCTGTATTTCTTGTTTATGATAGCATAAAACTATGGTAGGTAAATTGACGGCGCAAAGTCGGCGTAGAACCTCTACAGCGGAGCTACGTAGCACACAAGCGTTCGTTACACTTTGTTAATATTACATGTACTTGTACACTAATAAATCAGGCCGTGCTTTGTTCTTTAACATTGTATTTTCGAAGCTGAACCTTAAGAAAAATCTATCCAGTTTTTTTACATCCAATAAAGCTACCTGCTATGCAGGTACCTATAAATGCCTACCTATCGAAATGTGACAGTTGTACCTACTGTTCTAAGGTGATTATCGCTCATAATCTTCGACGTATTAGGGAAGCAGTATTCGTGTTGATTCTATTCGTTTGCGAATTGAATCGATAGATAGATAGGTACTAATCGAAAGCCATGCAATCAGCAAAGTATAATGATAAATAACCATTGCCATTCTTGAAACAGGATGTTAGGTAAGCTTTATTCGTCTAAATGAACAATAATACGAAGCTTTTTCAGGTAGCCAGATTCATGTTAATAAATTATTAATCTAGCCACACATTAAGGTCGTTAAGCGCATAATGCACGATACAAAGTAACAGCGTCGACCGTCACGTACCTACGTCATTTAAGTGAAAATATACGACACACAGAAAAGAGAAAAATGCGCAAAAACCATCTAGAGCATTATGGCTCGCGGCGAACCATTACTTTTAATATAAATAAAATAACAAAATATGAGCGTCCGGCCGCTGAGTGCCCCCGAACAATTTTATATTTCAAGAGAGACACCACCCGCACCCACTACCCCTACGCAAGATTTATATTTTGACTTGGACACTACTTATCCCTTTAAACCTTGGACATATCCGACGTTGTGATTCCTACAAGAATACAATTCTATTTCAAACATATTGGACGTTGATTTAAGAATACTTGAGGAACTGCTTATCATTCGTAGGATAAAATGTGTGTTCACATAACCAAAAATATTGTCCCGATTTAACTTTGCACAGCCTGGTAACACCTACATAGGCTAGCATTTACTTAATTGTAAGTAATAGATTTAAAGTAAGCTAATAGTTACTTATCTAATTTATAACCTACAACTATAAGATCGAAGGTAAATCCTTAGGGTAAGTACTTATTATAAAATCTAGTCTTGCATGAGCCTTATCAAAGCTAGAACCAATTATAACATACTCAATAGGTATATATATATACCTACTACTCAATCAAGAGATCATAATCATGACATTAATATGTAGGTAGGTACTGTGTGTAGGTACATACGTATTAACATAACTCAACAATAAAGATGTAAGGATTTTATGCGAGATCAATATCACTGCGACTAATACTTCCCATTAGAATATCATTAACATGATGTCTACAACTTCTTATAAAAACGCGAAGTGGGTATTCCTACTAACATTGACAGTATTGACACCGTAACTCAATCATATTAAACGACCGTGCAATCATTCAGAACCGGTTCTCTGAATATTTAATCATCGCACCTAAATATCTACATAAAGCTACTACAATAAAATTTGTAAATAGTTTCAAAGAGTATTAAATTTTCAGATATCGCAAGCAATGAAGGCCACCGAGTGTATTAAAATAAGCGATAAAGATGGAACCCACCTTTCGTTAGCAAACCATAATTATTGTGTTCAGTAAAATATGCCAAAGTGCATTTGAGCTTGCGAACTGTTCTCATACAGCCATCATTTTGACAAGTTAAGTGATGTTTGTAAACGAGCTGTGTCGACAATATTTTTTCGTATAATTTAAAGGTATTAAAATTTCATCTCAATGTCTGCGGCAAGACATAATAATGACTTAACACGCACGCAATCTTACAATTTCTCATACATTTGTATCCAACATTGTATCAGTTGTAATCTCGTCTTCATTGCGGATTATTTTATTCCATGTAAGAAGGTTTTATTTAGGACATGGGGAAAATTTCAAATAAGTTAACTGAAAATAACAACAGATATTCATATTCATATTCTTTATTGTATAACATAATGTACAATAAGGTGGTGTAATTAGACAAGAATCATTATGGACCCTGTAGGGCACAGCAATTTTAGAAGAGAGGAGGATTTATTTTTACTAGCTACGGTAGTTACCGGTTAGTTAGTAAACATTTCAAATGGGTAATCACGCAAACAATGGGAGATTAGGTAGGTATTATTAGTAGGTAGAACTTAGGTATTATTTTTTGGTGCAGCAACTTAGATATTAGGACATTGCTACACCAAAAAATACCACCAAGTCAATTCAAGAAACTTTCTTTTTATGACTAAGATAAGGGTGTTTAAAACGCTTTCATTTCAATCAATCATCATTAAAATCAATTTCATAATTCTCATGTCCATGTACACCATAGGCTATCTCATTCATACTTACGTTTAGATCGTGTAGGTACATAAAAGGAAATATGAGTTATGCTTCACTGGAGTGTAAACAAGTGAATGAACAAACTCAAGTACTTATTTCGTACAAGTGTTGCGTGCGCTTCCGCGATGCGTGCCCTTTGCACAAGCTCCAATCAATCAATGTCCATTTTTAATGACTTAATACTGACATACTCGCCTCGGTATTCCTTCAGAAATTTGCTTCATAAACGAGGAAATTTACATGATTACGGTACACTCTTATTATCGCCTCAATAAGCGTTCCGGCCCGCGCTAATTACACTCGATGCTCCCTCGAAACCTTACGAGGCTTCATCGACCGATATTGTCCATCGCACACGATCGTAAAGTGGGCCTAACAAAACAAAGAACATAACACGACTATAGAGTTCGCAATAAAACCGCGTGAAAATGGCAATAGCTATTCAGAGGGAGATATTAAAATGCATGGAAATAAATTCGGCGTCGCATTCGGGCGTACGGCTCTGGGGGTGCAGTAAAAATAAACAGCGACACCATTAGAACTCACTTCCATATTCAAATTTATGAACACGTCCGCGCCGCGTCGCTCGTCCGCCGCCACGCAACCGCCTCGCCACCGCCACGCACACCCACCACTCATTTATTACGCTAGCGTTTTGACGGTCAATTTAAAAATTTCACCCCCATTTTGCCTTACATAAACCTACATTATACCACTCCAACCAACTCAACATTGCCCATATAGGTAGGTACTCGACACCTGGGAGCGTACAAAATTACTCATCGACAATCACCAGGTAAGTATTTAAAGTAAAGTTATATACATTTATTGTAATATGTAACGCATTGTTACACCAACAAACCATATACACGTAAGACAAGAGCGTTCACGAGGCGGAGCGAGAAGCGACGCGTGCTTTAGCTTAAATAAACAGACGTTTTCAAAATTTTGTGTATTTAAATCGAATGTGACTTGTGTTACTGGTGCTATTTCTGTTTAACTGCCGCACTGATGGATCTGAAATAACACCTCCATAGTGCCGTTCAGGGAACTCACATTAAATTCATAAGGGATTAGGTGTCATCATAAACAGGAATTATTTAGTCGACTGAGGTTAAAAACAACAACATAGCTCCCGGCTAATTATTTTTAATGGCGATTATAGTGCGGGTAATGTGCTCCTGAAATATCTAAGACGTTTCGTTTATTATAATGTGGGGTTTCGTATAAGTCAAAAGGGGAGATATCTACCAATGACGCTAATTTAATGGGTTTCGAACAGAAATGGATTCGAATTATCGTAGGTAGGTACCTACTAAAATGGCTTGAGATGCAGGTATATACTTGCCTTATTACCTACCTTCTTAATCTTATGTTTCCTAATCAAGAAGTTATGTTATTTAGAAACCATTAGCCAAACCATCAGAATCTCTTTAGGTGCCTATATCCTACTGATGGTGCTCCTACATAGTACAAAAAATATATTCAGATATTTACAACAAAAACAAATTCACTGACCTAATACCTAAAGCAAGAATGGGCAACATTGAAAATCATTGCAAACTGGATTCTCTTGTTTGTAAAAAGGTAGTAATAGGTGACTTAATATTGTTTTAACATTCGAGAATTTTGTTAACAGCCCATAGACATATTAAATTAAATAGATAAGTACCCACCTTAGTATTTAGGGAGGTAATGATTCATTTGTAACGTTCATTGACGTTTCTGAGTGCAATAACCTTTACTTCTCTCATTATCTCTAGTATACCTACATCGCCTACGTCGCCTCAAGACGTAGAAGGTGGAAGAGAAATTCGACATCGCAGGCAGTGGTCTCGGTAGCTTAGTTGGTAAAGCGTCTGGTGTACTTAACCAGAGGGACGCAGGTTCAAACCCTGCCTGAGATCGAATTTTTCTTTCACTAGAAATTTTCTTTAATTAGAAAATTCATTTCTTTGTGAAAATTTCGCAATATTTAATGCTAAAAAATAATAAAAAATAAGCATACCTACATCTTTTTAGATAAAATAATTAAATTCTAAATACCTGTGTAGGTAGCTTGATCTTATTGCAAGGATCTAAGTAGGTAAGTAGGTAGGTACTATAAGTACGCAATCTAGGTAGGTGATTTGATTCGATTGTACCTATAGGTAGCTATACTTCATTGTAAGTTAATAAATGTTCTACCTACCTACCTACTTATCTTTTTACTTATTACATCTGCTTTATCGAACACATAAAATCAAATCAACGCTAACAAAAAAACCAGTAGCACACCAACAACAAAATGATCCCAGCCCCACTACATAGTTTCGTTAATTAAAAAAAATATCCACCCCAACATCCACGGCAAATGACATGAAGGAAATAGTATCGAGTATCGGGCTTAGTCGATGCCGATCCAATGACTGGCAGAATCGACTAAATTGCTTCTATCACATTAATATCGGACGGCTCCGAGTTACGGCAGTCACACGTATTCGTTATATTTAATTTAAAGCACACAAAGCGATTGACATGGCTCCCGCCATTCGCTTTTTCATAACGATTCCTCGTAAATTTGTTTCAGAAATTAAAATTGGTCAGTGAATGGATCTAGTTACGGATGCCGGTAGCAAGGATTTTACACGCTTAGTCGCTTACCGACCCTTAATTTTCTTTTAGAGGAAAGGTAAGTTCCTTACTGCATCTCTCAACTCCTGCTGTGATGCTATTTATATTAAGTAAGTCCTTATACATTAATCACATTTTTATTATACTTAATTGTCTTATTTTACCTCCGTATGCTGACTCTACAATGACGCGTTTGTGAGATTACCACCCATGTGAGCTAACAAAACCATACTTAGGTAACTTATTACATGCCTAGCCATTATTTAGGATAATTTAATTTACCCAACATCATGGTATGTTGCTAGTTGATTTCCAATTAAAAACATATCCATCAAAATATACCTACCAATTCGACACTAACTAATTAGGTACCTACTTACCTATTTTATAGACAATAACATTATTGTTTTGCATCAGGTAATCATTGTACCTACCTACGTACCTACTTCCTGGGTATGCAATGCAACCCGTGTTAATTTATGGAAAGTCAAAGTTTATTTATTTAATTATACATGCAGACTGCGAAATTATTCTAGACGGTACCTAACTTCCAAAACCTAACTCATTTTTTGACCAACCTATACCTACAAGATCCAACCGTTGAACAAAGGTCGCTCATACTGATTAGGTAATGTATGCATGTAAAAATGTTAAATTAATTCATTAAAACCAAAGCAAAATAGATCTAACTTAGTAGGTAAAACAAGAAAATATTTATCAATGTAAATCAATTAATTACACAGCATGTGGGTTACTATCTATTTAAAAAGTTCCATAACAAGTTTTCGTGTTCGTAAATTACCTAGAACTTATCTCCGAGCAACTTAAAAAGCCATTTAATAATTATTGAATACAAACTAAAAGTTATGACGTGCAAGTTCAATTAGTGTGTATGGTGTGGGAGGCTTCACTGGGCGACAGCGGCCGCCATCTAGCGGGCGTCAGCGCGCCGCCCACCACCGCCTCGCGCACCGCCAACGGCCTCGCGACCACATGTCGCTTATGAATATGAGGCGTTATGATTATGAAAATATGCCCCGCCCCGAATATGGAATATGGAGGAGGGGGGTCCGTATAGCGCGTGCGAATGGGCGAAGTTTGATTTATGAGTCGGGCGCGGCCCCGCCTCCCTGTCATAACCGTATACCTGGTGCGCGCGCGCGCTGCCGCCCGCCGCCCGCAGCCGCCTCGCGCTCAGTCCCGCTTCAGATGGCGAGTGGTGCGCTCGGTCACACGCCGCGTCCGCTCCGTACAGTGTACTTCGTCCGAGCCGAGTAGCCGGCCCCGCGCGCGAGTGTCCCAGCGTGGTGTGCAGCGCTGACAGCCCGAGCCGGCAGCGCCCGCCTGCCATGCGCCGGCCCTGAGCCGCCAGCGCGACAACATGCCGCGCGTCAAGCCCTCCTGCGTGCGACGCGTCTCCATCGGTACTTAACCATCCACTTCGACATCTCACCACAGAACATCTCACACGACGTCTCCGCCACATCATACCCGGCTGACCTGTGACCCCACTCTGAGGAGGAATTACATGTGTTTTTGTCGATACGTTATTGTTGAATCCACGATTTGATAATTGTACCGATAAAATGATTCAGTTAGCGACGATAAAATTTGGCATACATGAGAAAGTGAGCACTAAAATTCGTCACCAGCGGGGTGAGTAAACAGTGCAGTGAATTTTCACACTTGACAATAATGTTGTAGATAGTTAAAAGGAAACATAAGTTATTAGGGAGGTATGTAGAGTTTACATTTTAAGTTATTAGAAACGCTTACACAAGACTTTTACCTACCTAAAGCTTTTTATTAAAACGGTTCCAATAAACAGGTAGGTAGTCTGTAAAAGAGTTTCTAGAGGAAAACATAACATGAAACGCAACAATTTTAAAGAGCTATTAAGTAAATCAAGATGTTCTTAGCTATAAATTTTACTTTATACCTAAAACAAATGTAAAAAATGTACCAAAACACCCATTTGATTTTCATACATACCTAATGTTTTTTTTGAAACTTTTTGATTGCCGGAAAATATTCAACATACCGGAACCATTTAAAGAGATGTAAAAATAAATACTTCGTGAACGTTACCGGGTGTACTGGTATCATTGTAGAACTTGGCTGTAGCACTGCCGCGCGCTAAATATCTTAAATGGTCCAATTAAAAAACGGTTACGATCAACCAATAGGTCGAATTTCTAAATGTTTATTACCACGGGTATAAATAGAAAGCTTATTGTGGCTTAGCATTTATTTGTAGGCTATTCTGTTGCATTTAAACTATTAGCCTCCGAGTCCAAATTTATGGCTATCAATATCTATTAATAATCTGGACAGGTATCATTCAAACACTATTATTTATGATTTAATTTATTATGTCATGTTTAGTGTAGCTTATCATAATATTTTAGAGTTATATTGTAGAATAACTTTGTTTAAAAATTAATGCTTTTGTGTTGAAATAGTAGATTTGCAATCATTTTATTTTGTACAAGGACATGATTGTTTATCAAACACACACAATTTGAGTCATAATATGTTTTTGTAAAGTGTAGAGCTACTTTTGCGACGGCCACACCTGTTTACTCAAAGACATATTTTTTTAACTCCCATAAGTAGGTACATAGCACAACAATGTTTTATATTTATTTTATTAGCTTATTTATTGTCCCACTGATGGGCACAGGTCACCTTTCAGAGTGATAGGGTTCCACCACTCTATAATATCGAGATAATAATATGTTAATAATATGGAGATTTAGAGCTTACCTGTCATTTAAAAAAAATAAAATAATTATCACTGACATAGATGAATATCTATCTAAGTAATTTTGGTATAATCAGTTACAATATTCTATAATTTTTTATAATATTCTTAAAATAACAGCTATCAACGAATTTTAAGTTTTCCTCTTAAGTAGCTCATTAAATTTAATCTAAGCAGATATTTAAGTATATTTAACATGATACAAATATCTGAGATGGCTCTTGCAATGTAGTAGGTTAACAAAATTAGGGCTTGATATAATTTGTATAGGTGCCTACTAACTCTGTTAACCTCATTTGGGATATAGTAAGTTCCTATTGACTTACAACTTACAAAGTTCATTTATAATAGTTTAATCTGAAAGCTTTAACGACTTTATAAATTTAGTTCCTCATAAATGTCTTAGTAATGTTTTTTTAATAAAGACACAAATATTTGCATGTTTAAATATATTTTATATAGCATATTACCGAGCGCCCCGCAGCGTCGTCCGTTAATTTTATGTTGTCACAGTTCATCATTCAACTTAAAATAAAAATACCATTATATTATCTTAGTATAGTATATTATGGTAGCTGAATTGGTAAAGCGTCTGGTTCGCTTAACCAGAGGGACGCAGGTTCAAATAGAAACAACACTACAAAATTTTACACTACTACACACACAAACACTAGAAAACTTTCTTTCATTAGAAAATTCATATCTTTGTGAACATTTCGCATTATTTAATGGTAAAATATAATAAAAAAATAAGCAGTTACTATTATATTATTTTTAGGCTTTTTATAGCCCACATTGTGATGTGTCCCTATTTACACATAATACCATAAGTAGTGTAGCGTCATCATAACAATCATTTGAATTTATCATTAGATACCTACTTACGTAGTACATATATTTTCAGTCAATGTATTCTGGTAGCGTTACTAACAAATAATATCACGTCCCAACTAAACGGGTGAATAATAACGACCGTTTCCCTAAGCTGATTTCTGATTTCTGTTGTACATAAACTAATACAATTTCTGCCTAGCCTTTTCTTTTAGTGTGAGATTTTTCTTTTATATTTTAACTTCCGGTCGGACTTCCTGATTTTACTAAACTTGTAACTAGGACATTTTGGTCTCGCATTGATTTCATATAGGTAGGTAACTTGTGAAAATTCAAGACATTACAATCTATTTTTAGAACTAAAAGTTCCATCTTTGAGTTATAGGTCCGACCTTTTCGCTGAAATACCAACTTATTTACTTATGAGTGATTTGTTAGGAGTTGAGGACTTTGTTGTTAGTATTTTTTGGTAGGAACTTGTTGGTACGTTCTTACCGGGTTAATTTCAAAATCCCCTTCATCCTGAACTAGAAGCACCGAAGGGGAATTTGAAAATACCCTTTTACTGATTAATGATAGTTTTTTTTATGCACAGACCTCTAAAACTGATAACATAATCAATAAATATATCCTAAATATTTATTTATTATAAGAAAGTTTTTTATTTTTTATTAGTTAGATACTTTATCATTACCTACTTACCTAAATAATTATATATTTGAATAGTTTTATTTATATACTTGGGTATAGGTATTTTATTACCTACCCATATTGCTACCCATTAAATATTTTCATTATTTATATATTTATCGTTATTTGACTAAGCCTAAGGTATACCTACTTTAAAATTATAGTTTTTCTTTTTTTTTGGTTTAATTAATTGCTTCTTAAGTTCATTCTAAGTTACGAAACGACGTGATCAGATGCTCTAATTCAACATACTTTCACGGTTTTATTTAAAAAGCGTTGTTAATGCTCTGATATTATTTTAATCGACCATTACTGATTAAAAAGAAATGTCTTTATTGAACGGAATGACACGTTGTCAAAGTTTATTATAGCGGCCGCTAGTCGCTATGGTCAGTTTATCTCATTGCTGGTTTAACGAGTGCTCTATAAAAATATTTATTACAGACATTCTATCTGCAAACGATTGAAATAACTAATTCATATTCTTATGAAATACTTATATTCTCTATTTGTTTGATCGACTAATAAATTAAATACAAAACTCATTAAATATCTAAGCCGGTTCTGTTTTCGACTAAAATGAAAGATCACTATGCATATCGCCGTTCATTTACCTTGAATGATGAATAATAATTACTTTTAATGTATAAATTATAGACTTTCTGTCAGTAGATTAATTAGCATCGATCAGTATAAAACGAAAATATTTAATGGTGATTGTTATAACATTAACAACACCTACTTGTACATAAAAATAGGTAAATACCTAATTACATAGCTGTTCGCGGCTTTTTATTTTGTGTATCTATAAATCTTTACAAAAACATGTTTTTAACCAGTTTGCTGAAAAAGGGATGCTCAACTTGGTAAGGTTGCTTTGTGGAATGGTTGGACAATATCGTGCAATTAATATCCGCACCGGCACACTAAAACCTTTTTATATTTGTGCGTAACGTGGCGGCCAGGCGGCGAGCGGGGCGCGTCACAGCCTCTGAGTGCTGGCGGATGCCACAGAGAATTGCTCCACTGTCAAATACCAACAAACAGTTACCACTAATCCTTCTGCTTACAGCTAACTATTAAGCGCACCGGCATCTCGCTACAAATGAGTTATTTAATCCCCCGCCGCAACATTATCCCGGATTATATCATGTTTTGTGTCGGTGCTCACTTATCCGCATTTCAAAACACCACAGCCGCCAAAAAAAGCGTATTATGAAACGAATATTCAAAACTTTGGCTTCACCAAATTATATAGGCAGGTAACATAATATATACCTAAAGAATATCATTATATTAAAAATTTTAAAACGGTGAAAGTTGCTGACAAGGAAATTTATTCACCAATATAATAAATATATCCGAAATCTTAATTTTTTAAATATATAACTAGGGCCAGTGAGTGGTGGATCAGGTCAGGTTTTTAGAATCTCGATAAATTAATATGCTTCGAGATACTTTACACTCCATTACATTATATTTTTTTATTAGTAATAAGGATTAAGTTTTATAGCAATAAACACTATCTAATTAAGAAAGGCATGAACTGGATTCTGCTTCCTTTTAAATTTATCGATGTGTTGTGATATTATTAGGCGTTAAATTGTCGTTGCTAATAAGCAGCTAATTATTATTAAGTGCGTTAACGCAAACGTTAAACGTAAACGTGCGATAAGTGCACTGTTAACGCCGAAACATCGAAAAAGCTTTTTAAGTTACTTGGACCTTGACCCGAAATGTGTAATCAAGTTACTTCAATGATATACGAATATATTTTGTTGAAATTCACCGTTAAGAGCTCAAGGGTCAATCGATACCGAATTCTTCTGAGAAATTCGTATTGGAACTATTCCCTTTAAGACCTCAAACTTGAGGAACAAACGTACCTAAGAATTAGTAACGGCAATGTTGTTTCAACCTCCCTTAGCGATTTTATTCTAAAACAATTTACTCCGGAACTTATCATATTTAGCTAACTTAGGAAGAATTTTACTTCGAATGGGTATTATGGTAAGATTAGGTACTTAGGTACAGTAGATACCTTACTACTAATCATAATGTAGAACTTTTGTACTGCAACTATTTGTAAGCCATGAAATGATCTTCCAAACAAATTCAATTATTAAGACAAGTAACTGCAAAATCAACCCCCCTCGGAATTTGAAACAAATGAAACTTATTTGAAAGGTATGCAAAGGATACGATGTAATAGTCTATGAAAATAGCACAAATGATACATCGCTTTGTTATTAAAATTATATGCTGCATTAGATACTTTTTTTTTAAATATTAGATACTTATTAAAGCAACTAAATAATATGTGTAATAATTGTCTCATCAAAGACAAATTTATCATTTATAATATAAAAACATGTAATAGGTTCATTTTATTTTAATTAAATTAGTTTTGTTCTAAGTTCTTATGGCCAAATGGTTATTTGCATGGTTGAAAGAAAATATTATGGTCCCATCACTTTTTATCCACTTCATAATTTAAAAAATCTGTATTATCTAGGTAGATAGGTACCTAATTATATAAAATAGTAATCTAATACTTACCTTGCTAATTATATAAAGAATATAACAAATGAGTTTATCGCTTACTTACCTACACAAGTTTGACACGAGCGTCTCTCAAAGCTTAATGAGGTCTTCAGCGTAGGTAGATCTGATAGGTACTGGCAATGTAGTTGCTGAAAAAAAAAACGAAACAATGTGACTCGAAAGAAAAAAAAACGAGAATTTTGAGGTATCGTACCTAACAGCTGTCTCTAAAATCAATCAAATTGATTATTATTAGCAAACTAAATAAGTATCTGGTGGATTACGTTTTGTAACGGTTCAAAACAATGTAGGTTATTCTGCCTTAAACTTCTTCTGTTCCTTCCTTTTAACTTCAGAAGGAAGTTATCAGTAGATATAGGTACTACCTATAAAAATTCCTGAAATACCTACTTATTTTTTGTCCTTAACAAGTGAGCCTATGTTGTCTGAAATAAGGCAAATAAGGCAATGTTACCCAGTTTTTCAATATTACTTTTAGAATACTATGGTAAGGCATACCTATATGTTTTCAGTTGTAGGTACCTAGTCTATGGAACATTTAAAATAATAGATACCTACTTCTGCCGAACTAGGAATCGACTTAGCATTTTCAATATTCGTTTAAAATTACAAACCTAACATTTTTAATTTTGTGTCCTCCAGACATTTAAATTGGTATCCAGATACCCAGGTTGCTTTTATTTGCATCATTTAATTATTCCATTGTATTCAATATTATTTACGTATTTTACATAGGTATTTAATATCTAAATAGTAACAGTTAGAATATATTTTAATACAACCAAGATATGTAGGTAGGTACGTATTATTGCTGTGAAAGTGTCACTGTTGCTTCTAGATTCCGGAACCAAAGTACGAAATAATGAAAAGTTGTCAAAAGATAGGTAGGTAGGTACTATAAGTAATAATAAAATTTATTAACTTAGGTACTATTAAAAATATAAAGATAATTTTAAAATGAAAGCTAAAAAACAAAGGTCTAGATTTTAATCGTGTTTTTTATTTATAAATTTCATCAACTTACTCACTAGATATGTTACCTACTGTACATTTTATTTTCATCATCATCATCATCAACCCATTACATTGTCCCACTGCTGGGCACGGGTCTCCTCTCATTTCGAGAGGGATTAGGCTATAGTCCGCCACGCTAGCCTACTGCGGGTTGGCAGACTTCACACGCCCTCAAGAAAATCTCTCAGGCATGCAGGTTTCCTTACGATGTTTTCCTTCACCGTTTAAGCGCGTGATAATTAATTACTTATACGCACATAACTTCGAAAAGTCAGAGGTGCGTGCCTTGGATTCGAACTGGAGACCTTTGACTTGGCAGTCCAATGGTCATATCACTAGGCTACCACTGCGCTTACATGTCATTTTACATGTTATTACATTTTATTTTATATCACATATAATCAATTGAAATCAGTGTATAGTACATATTCAAAAAAAATCTGAAGCAGACTTAGCAATGTACCTAAGTATTTAGTTCAAAATTTTAACATTAATAAATTTTAATTAAAACCGTTTTTTTTGGACCTACCTACTCGTGTATTGCATTCAAAGGCAAATTTCTGTATGGAGCTTTACCTACCTAGGTATATTGTAAAAGTATAATAATATGTAATATGTATAACTGCACTTATATGCTTCTATATTATGTACCTATATATAGCAACACTTATCGGTTACATACATTATTAAAAAAGTTAGCACTTACTATAAAAGGTTTTTGGTACAAGGAAGTGACACAGTACAACTAGCGACATCTATTATCGAGTAGCCAAAAACTAAAAATGTACCTGTGAGAAAATAAATATGGACTATGATATGGTTTGTCAGTTCCTATGCGGGATGTAATGAAGCATATTTATTATTCATAGGTAAGGACTCTAAGAGCGGCCTGATAATAATGATTTTACGCCTGTATTATAGCTTACCTACATAATAAGAAGTCTGATAAAGAGATTTTATGATCTTTTTATTTTATATAAATAGATGTTATGTTAATGAATTATTTAGAAAATATTATTTAGCTTAGTTTAGACTCTACGTTTTGCGTCGTTTGGTATAGCAGTTAAGGTGAGGAGCCTCTGGCCACTGTTGCGCCGGGTGTCGTGAATCCGATTCCCAACCGAGAAAATATAGGCTCCACTGTTTTCTACGGATATTTGTTTCAAGTCTAGGTATACATTGTGTTCCTTAACAGACAGATTCACAGAGGCCAGGCTTGTTCCCTGGAGCAGAAGCTCCTTTTAGGTATATAAAAAATAATAACTTTCTTTACGAATTTCAATGATCCCTCCCTCCATTTTCTTGCTTACTCCCCGATGGAGCAGTTTTAAAACTTATTTCCTTGTCTTATTCTTGTCAAAAATAATATTACCCACATCATCTTATTTTTATAAAGTATATCTAAATGCTTTGCTATTTCTTTCGCGTCGTGGCGTGAGTTGACTATCCCGATTTTATATTCTCGTGGGAATTCAGTAAAATCCTGTCACAGCGGTTTGATACCTCGAAAAGGGACGTAGGTACGTAAGTACATATCAAACTAAACCCTCGTTTTGGGACTCTTCTTTGATAGTGTATCATTTTTTCCTTTTATGTTTACAATAATAAACCATACCAAGTGATCGTGATCGACATGTCGATTTGAAATACATCACTTATTAAAAATATGATCGTTTGCTTTATATTATCTAGATACTTACTTACTTACGAAATATCTACCTTATACCAATATTGGTTCGTATGGAAGGCGTTATTCAGATAAATGTAACAGGCCGGTCCCAGGTGAATTAGGCCTAAACTTAACAACAACTCAATCATCGATACTTGGGTGATATTTATAGTCTAAAACGTTAACAAATAGTAACCTACTTGGTAGGGCTTTGTTATTAGGTGTGCTTTGTCGAGCCTATAATAAGTAGTCCACCATAGTCATAACTCATAATCATGACATAATTTCACAATTCTTTATCACAACTCTACGCATAATTATTATTTTATTTGCAATCAGATATTCATCACTAATTTTCAATAGACTGAGAAATTGGTTATCTGAAAGATTATCGCCCGTATTTATTATACCTACTATCAATATGCCACCTTACCCAGAGTCAATATCTAGCTACCTCCTTGTCATCTTAATTTCACACATTTGTCACTATCATATTTTATGTTTACCGATACATAAATCAGTATTTTAGTGATCACTCTTTAGCGGGTTCTAAAATGAGTATAAGAATCTTTGAACTCCCTATTCAGACTGATTTATAAAAAAAAAACATTCCAAATATCTAACGTTTCCAAAAATCGTTTATTTAATATTTTAAGAATATAACATTAACCTATTATTCTTTTGTTCCAGGTGAAAGTTCGGGATCGTGTTCCGAAGAAGATATAAACAATGTGTCTGATGAAACGAGAGACCGGCCTGAAGCGCACATGTGTCCGCGCTGTCAGGAACAGTTCGAGAACCTTCATGAGTTCCTGTACCACAAGCGACTATGTGATGAAAAAGCGTTGCAAATGGGCGAGGAAAGAATGCACTCTGATCCAGAGGAAATGGTTGTTTCAGGCGACGAAGAAATGGATGGACCTAACAAACGATTAGAACAAGTCCGACGGCATCGACAAGATGCGGAAAATAATAACAGCCTCGAAGATGGCGAGGCAGAAGTGCCTGAAGCCGACGTACCACCGGTCGGCCTGCCCTTCCCTGTGGCTGGCCACGTCACGCTCGAAGCTTTACAAAATACTAAAGTTGCCGTAGCGCAATTTGCCGCGACTACGATGGCGAACAACGCAGATAATGAAGCGGCGTTACACGAGCTGGCCGTGCTTCAAAGCACGCTATTTACACTACAACACCAGCAAGTGTTTCAGCTACAATTAATACGACAATTACAAAACCAGTTGTCATTAACGCGACGGAAAGACGATCAGCTCCCGAGTCCGCCACCGAGTGAACCAGAACCAGTACCGGCGCCAGCCGCTCGATCACCGTCGCCGCCTCGTCCGCCACGGGAGCCTACTCCTGTCGCACCCCCTCCTCCCACTAGTCAAAACTTGCCGTCAACTCATTCGCATCTCACACCTAAGACAGAACCTATCTCCGTTCCCAAACTTCCAACCTCGTCTCCACCGATGATGTCCCATCCGCCATACAGCTCCATTTCCTCATCGTTAGCGTCATCAATAATTACAAACAACGACCCACCTCCGTCTCTCAACGAGCCTAATACGCTTGAAATGCTACAAAAGAGAGCCCAAGAGGTGCTAGATAATGCATCACAAGGCCTACTAGCTAATAATCTTGCCGATGAACTGGCTTTCCGTAAGTCGGGAAAGATGTCACCATATGATGGAAAATCTGGAGGAAGAAATGAACCCTTTTTCAAGCATCGCTGCCGTTACTGCGGAAAAGTATTTGGAAGTGATTCGGCGCTGCAAATCCACATTCGATCGCACACAGGTGAAAGACCTTTTAAATGTAATGTATGTGGATCACGATTTACAACCAAAGGAAATCTCAAAGTTCATTTCCAAAGACACACAGCAAAATTTCCACATGTCAAGATGAATCCCAATCCAGTACCAGAGCATTTGGATAAATACCACCCCCCGCTGTTAGCGCAATTGTCGCCGGGACCAATCCCTGGCATGCCACCACATCCACTTCAATTCCCTCCGGGTGCACCAGCTCCTTTTCCGCCAAGCTTGCCGTTGTACAGACCCCCACACCATGATTTATTACCGCCTCGTCCACTTGGCGACAAACCACTACCACCTCATCCACTATTTGCAATGCGAGAGGAACAGGACGCTCCGGCTGATCTCAGTAAACCATCCGCGCCGAGCCCTTCTCGATCAGCACCAGAGGTTAAGTCTGAACCACAAGACGAAGATTGTCAACGCGATTCCAGTTTCGAAGACAATGATCGTGTATCTCCTAAGAGGGAACCTGATGAAAACGATACCACGCAAGACCCAGAACAAGACCGATATCCTTCAACATCACCCTACGACGACTGCAGCATGGACTCAAAATATAGCAATGAAGAACAAATCGGCAGAGAGAGTCCTCATGTGAAGCCCGATCCAGATCAACCGGAAAATCTCTCAAGTAAGAATTCACCGATATCCGGGCCAATTTCAATAGCGACGGGACTACGTACTTTTCCTTCGTTTCCTCTGTTCCCTCAGTCTCCCCCCAGCAGCATCTCCTCTGGTAGTTTAACTCCTTTTCCCAACACTGCTCAACATGTCGTTGATGTAGATCTGGCACGTGATCCAATGTTTTATAATTCACTTTTACCACGCCCAGGTAGCAATGATAACTCATGGGAAAGTTTAATTGAAATAAGCAAAACATCTGAAACATCAAAGCTTCAACAATTAGTCGATAATATTGATAATAAAGTATCCGATCCCAACGAATGTATTGTATGCCACCGTGTTCTCTCTTGCAAAAGTGCGTTGCAAATGCACTATCGTACGCACACGGGCGAGAGACCTTTCCGATGTAAATTGTGTGGCCGGTCTTTTACGACTAAAGGTAATTTGAAAACCCATATGGGTGTTCATCGAATTAAACCTCCACTTCAAATGTTTCATCAGTGTCCAGTTTGCCATAAGAAATTTTCGGATCCTACCATGTTACACCAACATATTCGACTTCATACGGGTGAGCGCGCCCACGTCTCTTACGATCAATTCAGAAATATCGATATTGAGAGTTTTCCATCACTGAGTAACGGGTCAGACGTCAGCGACTATCAAGCTCAGCGCCCCTTCCTGCGACCGATGTTCCCTACTCCGACCACTCCCGGCGACCGACGGGCGGACTCCCGCGGGACCGACGATGAGAGCGGCCGGGACGAGCGCGAGCCCGCAATTCGGGAGTTCGACGAAGTCTTAGATATGAAGGATCGTCGAACTTCGCCGCTCTCCGTCTGCGCCTCGGCGTCCGAAAGCGAAATAAAAACCATCACCACAACGGCTTCCCTCCCATCGGCGACAGGTTCGGAGAGCGGGCGGAGCGCGCGTGCTTCACCGCCGTCGCCCACCATGTCGACGCTGTCGACGCCGCCGAGGCTGCCGCTGCACTCGCCGCTGCCATCGCCGCCCACGCCTATCGCCGCGCTCGGCGCGCTCGGAGGATCGCCCTTCAGCCCGCTCGGACTCGCGTTCCCTCCCGCAGGTATGCGATAGCGGGATCTTATATTTTCGTCCGCCCCGGTCGCCCGCATATCCATTTCCTTGTTTTTATCCTCGCCCACCAACTAATAAATAAATCACCGGGCGCTCGAATACACGTCAGTCAACGACCAAAACTGAATGTGGAAGAAGTAACTATTATTGATAATACAGTGTAATCGTGCGTTCCGACTAGTATACAATTAGTGACAACGAAACCGCATTGAACGATGGGTTTATTTGTGTGCAGTGCGCGGCAACACGACCTGTAACCTCTGCTACAAGACGTTCGCCTGCAACTCTGCTCTGGAGATACATTACCGGAGCCACACTAAGGAGCGACCGTTTAAGTGCAACGTCTGCGATCGCGGATTCTCCACAAAGGTTTGTGACAACTAACTTTTACCTTTGATTCATCCCTTTCATGTTGAATATCTCTGTTTTAAGTTAAGGATATAAGCTTAGGTACCAACAGTATTTTTAAACCTACTTACTTTCCAACTTATTTACCTATCTGTGACAACAGTACAATATTCGCGTAAGTGTTAGAAACCAGTATACTTACCTATCTGTGTCTAACAATGCCGAGATATGACTGTCGTGTAATACACGTACATGTATCTACTCGTAGTTCAGATTGAGTGACTTTGGCTTTCTGCCAGTTCATACTTTATTGTTACACAAATAGCAAAACGTACGTGTTTACGACAATTCCACTAATTTTCACTATATCTAAAGAAATTCATTGATAATAAAGTCTCGTGAAACATAAAAACTAGCCCGTCTGCGGTTCTATCTACGTACAAGTAGGTTAACAAGTTATATAATTTTCGCTTCTCGACATCGCATTAGGATAAAACATCCTAATTTATTTCGCAAATTCTAAGTGACACTTAAATACAACTTTAAAATAATTGCGTATCTTTACATCGTGTTAAGCAAAGTATTCTAAAAGTACCTAATAAAGGTTTAAATTATTTGGGGTTTTAAATATTAATATAATCCTACTTTTGTATAACTTTAACGTATACAATCCTGCATGGTTTGCCCTTACCGTGATATTGAAAAACTGTATGCACGCCTTAACCTATATTTGCATAACATACTTAGGTACGCATAACCAGTAGACTTAGATGGGGTGTTCGTGGAGTACCTATTACGGCGGCCAACGTACCTATATAATATGTAGTTCTTGTTCGATAAATAACATGATGTAAGCGGAACATCGTATTCCGAGTTTAAGACATCGACAAGCGACCGTTGTGCGCGACAAACTTCATGCGCCGGTTTCATTTCATCCAAGTTTCAGTGCATTAATTTTGCAGGCAGTAATTACAAGTCACTAGTCGGCGCCTCTAGTTCGCATTAGTTTTAGCTGTTGTCTTCCTCCGTAGCCTCTCATCCGAGCTGTTGCCGGCTCGCCGAGTAATTGAAGACTAACTACGCTAACTTGTAGGCTCGTTTGTTCCGATTTAATCAAAACTATGCCTACTACCTTATTGATCACATTCAGGGGTTTATGAATGGTTCATAATAATTAAAGATTACATACATACATACATATTGTCACGCCTGTCTCCCATGGGGGTAGGCAGAGACTATAGATTTCCACTTGCTACGATCCTGGCACACTACTTTCGCTTCATCTACATTCATTAATCTCATCACGCATGACCGTCGGTTTAGGGTGCTCGGAACCTGGTCTTTTTTAAGAACATCCGCAATTTGGTTGCGGTACGTTCGCCGAGGTCTTCCCCTTCCAACGCGTCCATTCATACTCACCATATATACTTGTTTCGTCAATCTCCGTTCATCCATTCTCTCTACATGACCAAACCATCTTAACATACCTTTCTCTAATTAAAGGTTGTATGTCTTTATTAGGTACACTGATCAGTTAGTAATGGTAGGCATCTCATATCAGCAGAAAATGCAACCACTTGTTAGCCGTGGGGCCGGCTACACTTAACATCGGTTCATCTACCGATAATTAAAGTTTGTTTATTATCCAGCTTGTCTGCTATAGATAATCGTAAATTGAACTGTATGTCATGTCATAAATTGATTACTGTCGTGATAAAGCGTATTTTGCATATCATACGGGCACCAACACCAAGTACATAAATCCGTATAAAATATATAGGTACCTTCCGCCGTTTTTCCTTAAGTGACGTGCTTTTCCTGTCTTGTCGTTTCTTTTCATAGTTTGACCACAGTTAAAATCTCAATTAGTAAGACGAAGCTTAAGAGACGCTCAAGTAACTGACTTTGTATAAAAGAAAGGGAGCCTGGAGACCGCAAGATGCACGGAAACCGCAAAGATTCTTGAATAGGCTTCCGTAAAAGGCGTAGGTATTAAAGAAAAATATTCATTTCATAATTCCGGTTCTGCAAACATAATAATTACGTAGGTACATTTATTATATAATAATGTATAATTCTGCATCTAACCCGGACCTACCTCAATTTTCTCTAAGATTAAATTGAGATTATAGATACACAGTTTCGACATTGCAATCTGAAAGCAGTTAGGATAGGACAGGTTGAAAGTAAAGATTTACCTTCTTATACTCGTAAATATCTTTTAAATGTATGATTTAAGCATTTAAAGTTTTCTTATCAAGACTAATTGTTTTCATAAAAAAATCTACACGTTTCTGAAACTCTTATCGTTAAAAATTATTATTTAAACAGCTCGGTTACATTTTACTGATCTGAATGTTCGCACTTAAAACTTAGTAATGACCACCTGAGAAAAACTGTTTGATAAATATTACACAAACAAACGAAATAATAATGTGAAACATTTATTAGCAGGTAGATACGAACAAAATGAATTAATTCAATATTTTAGACAATAAATAAAGGTTGTTAAAAGCATTTTTATGATGATACAAGTTTTATACTTGGTTCGGCCAATATTTCAAGCGTGTAGTGTAAAGCTGCGCTTGCGACGCTCCATCGCGTCGCGCCACAAAAATGATAAGTCATAAAAACAACGTCACGGAAAACGATCGGAATATTAATTCATGTCGTAAAATATTTATTACTTATAAATCCTTGAGCCTTTACCTACGCTTCTCGTCATAAAAAGATTATTTATGCTTGACAAAGTAACATTTTTCGTAAGTTACCGAAAGTGACCAAGGGTCTTATCAATAAAATATAGGTTATTTACGACGGCGCCGGGGTTAAAAGTTTAAAAACTCACAAAGGCACCTTGCGGACCTCCTTCGGCTTAATTAAGTCCTGATAAATAAACCAGCGCTCGCGTAGTATCTATGATTTACATTTGGAGTGACCCAGAAGCCCAGATAATTTCCAACGAAACGTAATAAATATAGACGATACACATAAGGTAACATTTCATATAAGTACCTTTCTTTCTTTTCTGCTTTTTATTTTATTCATGAACGTTCTTGAAACGATGAGACGTAAGATTCCATTTTCAGGAAAGCTTTTGAACGTTTATAAATAATTATTTCAACACTTTATTTTCAGTAACAGTTTTTCAACATGAATCGTGATTTTCAGATTGAAGACTATGTTGATTGTATATCTAATTCTTTAAAATTTTCATTGGTCACTTACAACATAACCAATGTTGCTCCTAATATGAACACTCCTTACTCTGACTCATAATCTTTGATATAGTACTGATGACAGATTGACATTAGGTATTGCAATACTATCTATATATATAAAAGGCAATGTCCCGACTGACATATCATCGCCCAGCCGAAACCACTAATGATAGAAGTTTGAAATTTTGTGAGGATATTGCTTTTATATTCTAGGCGTCATTTAAGAAAGGATTTTTCGAAATTCATCCCCTAAAGGGGTGAAATGGGGGTTTACAGTTTGTATGAAACTCTGTCATTTCTTATTTGAATTTAATGAAATTTGGTATTAAGCCTCTAAATACAAAATAATAAAACACGTCGTTAAAGATTTTTTAAATTTCATCCCTTAAATGGGTAAAAAGGGGTGTTAAAGTTTGTATGGATATTTTTTTGTTTATTATCAAAATTACTTGAAATTGAAAATTTATGCATTTCAATATAATTAATGATTTACGTATTTTTGGATTTTTTTAATTTCATCCCTTAAATGGGTAAAAATGGGTGTTAAAGTTTGTATGGAAAATATTTTTTTATTATCAAAATTACTTGAAATTTAATATTTATGCTCTTCAATACAATTAAAGAAATACGTATTTTTGTTTTTTTTTAATTTCCTCCCTTAAATGGGTAAAAAGGGGTTTTAAAATTTGTGTGAAAAATGTTTTATATACAATCAAAATTACTTGAACCTTAATATTTATGTTCTTCAATATAATTAAAGAATCACATATTTTAGGACTTTTTGAATTTCATCCCTAAAGGTTAAAAAGGGGTGTTAAAGTCTGTACAAAAATAAATTATTTATTATCAAAATTACTTGAGATTAAGTATTTAAACTCTTCATTATAATAAAAGAAACACGTATTTTGAAATAAATTGTTTATTATCGTGCTTGAACTTATGCATTTAAGCTGTACAATACAATTAAAGCAACAAAATTTCAATTTCACCCCTTAGTCGCGTAAAAAGAGTTACTTGCATTTGTATTAACACCTAATTTTTATTATTACCTTTAAAACGGAATACGTTATGCATTGCGTTCAAAATAAATAAATACATACCATACCATGACGCCTGTATTCCCCGAAGGGTTAGGCAGAGGTGTACTTAATGTACACCCACAGTTCGCCGGTATGTTTGGGTCCCATGTAATAGGGGGCGAGCCTATTGCCATTCACCGGGCACAAATCCAGACTCCGAGCTGCTACTGAGAATTTCATAGAAAACCTCAATAACACTTTGCTCGACCTGGGGATCGAACCCAAGACCTCTAGCGTAGCAGTCGCTATTGGGACCACTAGACCAACGAGTTACTTGCATTTGTATTAACACCTAATTTTTATTATTACCTTTAAAACGGAATACGTTATGCATTGCGTTCAAAATAAATAAATACGAGAATCACAATATTCGAAAATCATATCAAAGTTGTACATATTATTATTTAGCCAACCAGTTTGTGTCACGCACTCGCTTTTGGCTAAAATACAAAGTAATCGGGACATTAGCTGTAGCTGCATCTGGAATAACACCTCTTTTGGTGGGAAGGTGGAAAAGCGGCTCTGCCTTTTAAACTTCCGCTTAGTCTTATTCGTGTCGAAACTCCGTTGTGCAATAATATCTTAGCAGAGTGACATGGCTCAAATTCTCCGAAATCGCAGATTTATCGTGTGGGATGAGACAACTAAGGCGCACAAAGGTGGAATTGAAGCACACACTAGATTTTTAAAGATGTCAGAGGCAGCAAAAGAGCGATCGGTGGAGTTCCTGAGTTGCAGACGGGGAAATGCCGTCAGATTCTGTTATATCTAGAGGAACCCGAGCAGACGAAATCAGAGCATCCTTACCATCGTCATACCTATAGCCCTAACCCAAATTAATGATTATCCGTAAAAAGAAATATGAGAGATACGGTTCTTGGAAAGTTTTCAGAGCTATTACTTAAAATAGGACATGCGGATTATCCCGAATCCGAAAGGAAAATATGTATACCATCTCTGCTGGTAACAGTAGTGACAGGTGGCTATGATAGTTTGAACAGTTAGAGTGTACCCTGAATTTTCTAATAAACAAACAAGTTTATAGATTGGCTGTGCAAACGTGCAATACTAACTCCATAAAAAAAACATTGCAGCTGCTATTAATTACATACTTCTTAAGTCGTTGGAGGGCTCAGAAATTGAATACAGGTCTATCGATTCAGTGCTACAAGCGGATGAAGCAATTTACTATCATGTTTCCTTATATATGTATCATGAGTTCCTTAACAATGTTAACCTTCCTTGGGACACCTGTAATGCTGCTGCGTCTCATTAAACGATTTAAACTATGTAACTGGACTAGACTGCGAGTAACCGCATTGCACAAAAATATTAAAGAGCCACTGTGACAACTGGATGTATTCGGGGGAATCACTTTTCCTACCTCAAATACCACTGATACCATCCGACTATGTTTTTGAGTACGATTTCTACTTTGCAATGCCCATAAAAATAATTCAGGGTGAGTCCTTAAGGGTGGCAGGCATAGATTTCAGAGAACATTGCTTCCTTCATGAGCAATTCTACGTTGCCTGTTACAGAGTCCGTACTAATAGTAATCTGGTCATTTTGACACCAGACAGAAAAAGCACCAATGAGCAAAGTGGTTTACCACTATTTGTACCTCCCCGAGGAAATCGATCCTACGAGACCTCCAGAATGATTGACTATCGCTCTAGCTGTAAGAACACGAATGCTGCTCATTTAATAACAAATACATATAGTACATGTGACTTTGGAAAAACCTAAACCGGCAAAATCGTGTTGTCCACGCGGGCGAAGCTGCGGGCGGAAAGCTAGTAAGTTATAAGTAAGCAACTTTAATTGACAATTTAGCAAAACTAGATTTCTATACTTATCCGTCGGGTACCTATTTTATCCGCGTAAATATTGTCGAGGTTATTCTTTTAATAGAATATATGGCAAAATGATGATATGCAATCAAATAAGTAATTAATATATAAATACGAAATCTGCAATCATTACAAAACCATTTTATTATGCGATGATGGTGTCATAGTACCTAGGTACCTACAGAAATTTCATCTTGCAAAAATAAGTAGTTATAATAAGTATCAAGTGATTATGAAAAAAGACTGGTTCAAAAATATATGTTATACTTATTTATGGCGCACCTACCTATGTGATACGAGTATGACTAGCGAGCGATATCTTGCCTCGGGCAAAAAATACTAACTATTACTCACTACATACCTCGGGGTGACTTACAATACCTATCTACCTACATCTTGTAGGTATTTTATGATCAACTAAATTCAAAAACACCTGCTTAGCCCATCTCGATAATACCTACAACTGGTTGAACACTTAGACGCCTTGCAAATTTTTGAGTTAAAAACAATAATTAATATTAAGCCAAACCATCCGTAGCCGTCAACAAACTAACCGATACAGATGGAAAGGACCAAGACGGTCTACTTAACATTTAATTTTTACTTTATGAGAAAATTAGGCTCCAAAATCGATTCTTTAATCATTATACTTTTCATATTCTATTAAATTTGAATTTTGTTGTGGTAGGGCCACACTGTTCGCAGCATGAATGGGCCAGCTTGACCGGTGACCGACGTCCGAGTAGTAGCATTTCGCTATTGCGCTTCGTTCGGTGAGCGAGAGGGACGGATACCCAATTCCTCCATCAATCCCCTTCTTCAATCCGCATCTGCAACTCTTTTGGTTTTGCAGATGCATGGGCGGCGATGACTACTTACCATCAGATAGCTCGCCTGCTCGATTGCCGATATCTCACGTTAATCTAATAAAAAATAGTGTGTTGGAACGTACGAGAAAGAAATGTGTTTAAACGGCTACTTGTGAAACTGTGCATATTATATGCCGTAAGATTGAGCTGCAGGGAACTGGTTAGTGTGATGTTACTAAGAGACAAGCCAGCAACCTGTCACGTCCTACGCAGAGTTGCGAATGCCTCGGTTATTGCCGTATGTCGCCCTACTCGGAGGTACCCACGACGGTGCACTTGTTGGTACACCAAGTAAAACAACAGACAACATGCTAACAAATCTAATGCACTTATAGCCGAAACATTATTCAGGAACTCGTGATAAATGTTCTCAACATTTTAAAGAAAAAATATTGGAAAAGTATAATGATACTTGACCAAATTAACTCTAGCAAAAATACCCTATGAAAAAACATAAGAGTACCTAAAGAACCATAAAGTCTACTGTCAAAAGCTTCTAACGTGGTGCTTGCACTCTCAATCTAAAATGATAGATCCCAAATTGGTCCAAACCTTGACCGACTTTTATATTGGTACTCATATCGATCGTGGTAAAGTTATTCTGGGATTGCACTCGATGAGGACTGTCGCAGAACCGGGGGTGCGAAACCTTTTATAATAGAATATGAAACGGAAATAAAGGACGTGGATATAAACTTGAAAGTTTGAAACATTTAAGATAACTGGAAATGTCGTGCATATTGCAGTTATGAAGTTCTTCAGTTCATGTGGATATTTAGGTACTAGGTATTTTGTAAGACCTTGCTTTCATATTGATTTTTTCCTTTTTCAAAGTGTTTTAACGTTATAAAACAAACATGGAAACTTTCACTCCATAAATATTAAAATGAAACGTTTAGGTTTCAATTTAAATCCTGGGTGCTGATCTCATTGTCTTGGGTTAGTGATTTTAAAGATGGCGGTACTTGGGATAACCACCAGTGCCTGAAGCAACTGCTTACATGCACATTTAAAATTACAATAAGAGTCGGGGACCCCGCACCGACGAAAGTTCACGCGCCAAACTATTTATCGATTATTCCAATCTTCTTGTGAATACTACACGTAGGTATATAATCACCATTTTACTCAGTTTATTGACTTAGAAAACATCACTAAAAGAACTAAAACTTTTTGGTAATAAAAACACCGTATTTCATACCTCTATTATATTAATGCACATAAAAGATACCTTATTTATTGGTAACCGTTGGCCACTGTAAAAGTCAAGTTTTAATAATATTTTAAGTTATCCTAGTCCTATAAATACGACAATTGAATCGCCAATGACTATTTTTCTTTTAGATCCACTCATAAAGACGTTGTTATAAAATACAAGAGATAATATATTTATATTGAGAATATATTGTGTTTTATTGTTTCTCTTCAATATTATTTAAGGTACTTACTTATATTATAAACATTTTCATTCTGTTAGATTAGGGATAAATAACCAAACCTAGTCATGTAATGATAAATTCAAGCAACTTCCGATTATAATTATTGTGTCTAGAAACTATTTGAACAGTCATTAAATAAATCCATATTCCCCGTTTTATACGCACTGGGCAGATCAATAAATTCAGTAGCAAGTTAGCGATTTATAACTACTAAACTAATGGAGGTACAGGCAAAGTTATTAACCGACATAGCGTAGAAATAATGACCTAGATGCGAAGGCACATATTGTAGTGATTGCATTATACGAACCCGAAGAGGGCAATTTCAAAAGGGATCATATAAGAAGATCATAATGTTCATGTACTCCTTCGTATCTAAATACAACAATTATTTTGCTGCTTTTTTGTCTGGAAATGTTTGACGAAAACAGATCTGTATTCCACCGAAACTGCTTTTTCAGCATTGTAAAAATAATAAGTTTTCCTATCAGATTCAGTAGATAAATTTGTTAAAAATATATTTAAAATTCGAGCGACTATCATAACAATGATCACCTACGTGACACGAAATAACTAACTAGCAAATTGCTGAATTGTGTTATTCTTCTTTTCTTAGGATCTCGCAAACCGTAAAATTCTTAAATTACTTCTTACGTGTAATAGTAGATAAGTATTTAATTTTGTAGTTTTTATAACGTAAAGAATAGCTCGTCAGTTACCTCAAATAAATCTATTCATAACACCTACATTCCAAGAAAACTTAGTACTACCTACTTACAACGAATGAACAGTAATTAGATAGTATTCATATATTTGACATTTTGATTCCCAAGTTCTAACATTAAAGTTTAATAGTATCTCACTTGACTGATTAGTTTAATATAACATAAATATATTGTTATATATTAGTTAATTGGTGTCGAATTTATTGAAATAACTCGCCAACTGAAAAGAAAATTTAAATATGAAGATGAATACCAAAAAAAATAAATTTTAAATCTGCTAATAAAGTCCTATACCTAATATAAGCGTTTAAAGTTTTTGGTGGAAATTGAGAGAGAATGATCTGCGCCTTTCTAGCAAAATGTCTGTTAGACTTATTGAAACTGTATGCCTAACACACGGAACGATTGACGACACATCGTATAATGCGTTCTCTGTCTATCATAAAATAACTGATTGTATTTTTTTTCTTTGCTCTATTTGTTGAGTGTAAATAGAAGCGAAAAACAATAACAAAATACTTTTTCATGAAGCCATAAAAATATCAGTTAACTAGCCTATTGTGAACAGAATATTATATAAAATATATAACTATTATAAACAACACCTTATTCGCATAAAATGCCTTAAAAACATCTAAAAATATGAAAATACATTATGAATATTTAAGTAAAATGTCATTTTACTTAATGTTTCTCCGTATCAGGCGGTAAAAAAGAATATCATCGTAGACTATGAATTACCTATTTAAATAATATCTAATGGACGCCAGTGGCATTTTATTTCAATATAAATCACCATATTTTGTATAGTAATACAACGGGTTTTTATTAATTTGCGTTATTTACTTAATGAAATATTTATTACATCCACAGATTTTAAATTATCTTATACTGAATTGTTAGGGCCATTTCATACGGAATCATTAAACCAAACGTAGTTATTTATGACTGAACCATATACGTTCCTTATAAACATTCTAATATTAGTGAAACCTGGATATATAGGTACACGGTTATTTTAGAGAAGGAAGTCTTCTGGTTAGATACACCAGACGCTATGACCACTAAGCCACCGCGAGTCCCACCCGCGAGGTCGAAATTTGCCTTCATATTTTGAATTTACGTCTTTAAGGAGACGTCAGTGACATCTGTTGAAAAGCAAACTTGCTTTCCAACATGAAAGACTGATGAAACCTATTTAATTTTATGCTATGACTGAAGTGGCGTTTTCGTATGAATCATAATATGGTTCATATTAATATTTCATGTTCTAAATATGAAATGATTTGGAGGAATTGCTGGATGTAGCAATTCTAGCCCCCAGGCCACATTTAGAATTTCTTCTTTTGTAATTATGAATAATTTTTTATGATTTATCAAGAGGTTTTTAAACCTGCTGAGCACATACCATGACGAGTTATTTCGATCGAGTTGCGATTGAGAGAGAGGGAAGCCACTGTATCCATAAAATAGCGACATCTCTTTCTCTCAACCATAAAATGATTACGTTAAGGCTAAAGCGTCGGGGTTGGGCGCGAATTAGTTTTTTTTTCTTGGTTTTTCGCAAATTTTTCGACTATAAAACCTTCTCGGTACATGGGCAGTAGAAATCGCGACATCAACAATAACTTACTCACAATTGAGTATTAAACCTTTAGCTTAAATATCGTTATCGTTGAAGATGTTGGTGTAAAATAGTGGATTCGTAAATCTCCTACGATAGGAATTTCTAATCAAAAGTTTCAATACTCCGTTGTGAATAAGTTTTTGTTGTTGTCGCAATTTCTACTACCATCAGTACCTTTCCATCGGTTCATACCATACAGTGGTTTATAGCTGTTACCTGACATGCCCACCCTGGTTGGGACGGTGGGGTCTCGGTGGGTCAGGTAACAGCTGGGTTATAGATGTTACCTGACCCACCGAGAACCCGCCGTCCCACCTAGGATGGGTCAGGTAACAGCTATACGTTATACTTAGACAAACAATTTTCAAAAAAATATTGAATTTTGCGCCCAAGGCTGAACAATCAGCCATAACACATTGCGGTACGGCCTGTTCTTCATCCACTATCGTATCGAAATATTTGTGTCCTCAACAGACTCTGTCCATAGATTAGCCCCCCGTTTTATTTTGAATAATATTATAACTGTTGGTATCTTTGCGTGATGTTTACCTTATGTTTCTATTTTTTTCATAACTTACAATCACGACAAAGAAGTTCTAATACATTCATGTTTTATGGATTTCTTCTTTTTATACTGTTACGAGTATAAAAGACATGTAGATATTTGAACGATGCAGATGGGTAAATATCTGATTCATAAAATCAAAAGATCAAATATTAACAAATGAATAATAAGTATCTACTCTCCTAATATTTTTAGGGTGTGTTGGTAACACAAAACACTAGACCGATTTTGATCCCTTATTCCAAAATAATATACCTAGGTCTATCCATTTTACTTTACTGACACCAAAATTATAAGTAGATACTTACTCATGTATATTGTAGTGTCAGTAATGGAGCCCGGAGGAGTAATGCCCTCAGTGGCCTCAGTGGGTTATATTTTGTTTTGTCTTTTGCTCATCTGAATCATTTATCCCTACATCCAATTGTCCAACCTCATTCTTGTTTATAATATGTATTGTAAATTCTGAAAAAAATGTCGTGTGTACCTATAACTGTGTGTAATTTGTCCCACGGTGCTGTATGCGTGTGGTGCGTGTGTAACGCCTGTGTATTTGTGGTTCCAGAGCAGTGGCGGCGGTTGCCGGTGCGGTAGGCGCGCGCGCGCACCCCGCCCCCCGCACGCCACTGCTTTGGACCTGTGGAACGCCTTCGTTTACCCGGTATGCGAGAGTGACGCCTGGCCGAGGAGCGACCAACTATCACGAGCGTTTTATTTTGCTGTCATACATTTGTATGACAATTTCCTCCGATAAATTTGCATCAATTAAATTTTATTCAAGTCAAAGTTTAAGCGCTCCTGATGTAGAGTCCGTTCTTTTGTTCAGTTATTTCTCATTAAACTAACTACCTATAGATAATCACGTGAAACCTTCCTATTTTTAGCTACGCATTTGGCATTGAGATTTTACCTACTAATTTATAATAAATCAGTCACGCAACGCTTAAATAAGAATACCTAATTAAATAATAATAAACACATTAAATTGACTTTTTTTGAGCTAAGCGATAATAGGAACACTCATTGCTAAGAATAGACCTGTAAAAAATGGAATAACTAAGATTTGTTTGAGTTCTACGCTTACACACTAATTTTGGGCATGTACCGTAACACTTAATTATAATAGGTGCGTGTGTATCGTTCTCAGGGCAACATGAAACAGCACATGTTGACGCACAAGATACGCGACGTACCTCCCGGGTTCGACAAGAGCTCGGGAGGCACCGACGAGGGCCGAGAACCAAGCCCGGACCGTCGCTCGTCACCCGACAAGTTTGACCTCAAGCGATCACCGCCTGCGCACCCTCCGCCACAAATGAACCACCCCCCACCTATCGACATGCCGCCACTGCCTAAACGCCCCAGTGGTAAGTTTGCAACTTTTGATATATGAGATCTACATAGTGTTCTTTTTATATAGGGATACCCGTGTATATAAAAACTAAAACTGTCCAATCGGATCAGTACCTATAAGGTAAGGATGCAGGGTAAAGCTTTCAATCACATTTTCTGCTGAATATAAGTTGACAACGTTCCTTCACCAGCCACTTCAAGATTTCCTTGTTACTATCAATTTTTCAATACCAGCATAAGTTATAGTACCAGACCAAATGTCATTGTCGGTTTTCCCCCAGTTCCCAGCGGCCCGACGCACCCACCGCCGCCGGCATCGTCCAAGCACCTATGCGGGGTGTGCCGTAAGAACTTCTCCTCGTCGTCCGCACTACAGATCCACATGCGGACGCACACTGGCGACAAGCCCTTCCGATGCGCTGTATGCCAGAAGGCCTTTACAACGAAGGGTAACCTCAAGGTAAATTTTACATGCACATACACTCACGCCTTTTTCCCACAGGGGTAGGCAGAGACTATAGACTGCCACTTGCTACGACTCTTGCATATCTCTTTCGGTTCTTACACATTCATAAATTGTTTTCATACATAGGTAAATTTTAAATTATGTTATTACCAGTATCTACTTTTAGCAGCGTCATCGATCACCTGTCGAAACCGATCTACCACGTCATTGGCTCTACCGTCCCGTTTAATCGTCCTGAGATTTTAAAATACCTACTAAGTTTCCTATGGTGATATGGGTTGGTACACTGGTACCGGTATTATTTAATTCCCGACGTTTTAACCCGTCAAACGCAATATTGTAGACAATGCAAAATCTATTGCTTTGCCCCCATGAGGCAACTACGTCAGTAGCGTCAGTGAATTAATGTTAAAATTACTAACAGCTACCCTACATTCTTGTTAATTATTACCGATCTAATTGACGTAGAATGAGCTCAATAGCCTTGCAATCATAATTTGACAAATCTTCCTAGGGAAAGATTTCCAAAGGACAAGTCTCACTTGTTTCGACATTTTACCAGGTGCATATGGGAACGCACATGTGGAGTGGGGGAGCGTCTCGGCGCGGGCGACGCATGTCCCTCGAGCTGCCTCCGCGGCCGCTACATGAGCCGCACGACTTACTGCGCCGTCCCGACCTCTTCTACCCCTACCTACCCGCGCCCTTCCTCAACGGCATGCAGCAAAAGGTAAATGAAACCAGAAAAAGAAAACCTTATAAAATACAACTTTAAAACAAACATAACTTTGAATGTCTCAAGTTCTATATCTAAACGTGATTGTTTGTCAACAGCTCAATGAGATATCAGTGATACAACAGAGCGCGGGTCAAAATGGTGTAGCTGGAAAATTCCCGGGACTTCTCGGTTTTGGAGCATTTGGCGGCGTGCGACCGGGTGCTGCGTCACCGCTAGAGCGACCGCCTTCACTAGAAGGTGGCGATGAGAGGCAAGCTGCCATGCGTGAGCTGGCAGAACGCGGGCGCGAGCTAGCGGAGCGCAGCCGGCAGATGCGCGAGGACAACGAGTACCGGTCACCGCCAGCGCACGGTGCGCACGCGCCGCCCCCCGCGCAGGCGTCGCCGCCCGCGCCTCACCACCAGCACCCGCTGGCGCCGCTGCCGCCACCCGCGCGCACTGAAGGCCTCACCGTCTAACTTAGCCAGTAGTGAGCAGCGCCCCAGTACATTCCAGGAGGTCCGGGCGATATTTCGGACGGGCCTCGGCGGCCACGGCGACGTTCGTGTCTATATTGTACAAAGACTTAGTCTAGTGAGAGAATTCGGACGCCTAGTGTAGCGTAATTATGTGCGAGGTGTAGCGCTATGTACCGTTGTTATTCCACGTGTTATTACGCCTAGTATTACTATAAGTAACTTATTATGCACGAGTACGGGCCTGGGGCAATCGGAGGCTCGTCGCGAGCTCCACGTTTATGTCATTACTCTGTGATAGTGCACATTTGGAGGCTGTGTCCGACGTACCGGGAGCGTTCGGAGAAAACGATGTCGTCTCATTGATGCAGTCAAATGTGCTATGACATCAAAAATTTAATATAAATTATCCCAAAAATTAAATAATTTTCATAAAACTATATCTTTTTAAATTAAATGTACATAATTTGTATAATAGTATTGTAATGAACGAGTAGATATAAATTTAATAAAATAAAATATATTATATTGTACGACTACAACTGGAGTGCAATATGCATGATTTTGTCTTATGCCACATTCCAAATGATTGATGTTACTAAAATACAGATTTGTAATGACCTAAAAGTTTCTTTTCATATCAGTATTTTTATTTCATATTTCAATGGAATATTTCAAAATGTAAAATAGCACCTAATAATTCCTTACGATTATATGCACATAGTTTGAAAACACTGAAAAACTATATATTGGTATTTCTACCTATGCATCTATTGTCTCTAGGTATACAATATTGTATTACAATACATTTAATTGTAACAGAGGTTAATGACATATTCATATCATGTAAATTAAAAGTATTTGCATTTGAGGTCTATAGTTATAAGAATTTAGAGTCATAGCTATTATATTGCTTTAGAATACTTCAACATATCTTTGTAAAAATGTAAGCGACTGGTGTTTTGAGACGTTGACTAGGTACTTAACGGTTATATACTGATGTAGTATCGCCGGCACTGTACACAGACTGACCACGACTATGTATACACAATAATATTACATTTTTTTCCAAATATGCATTTTCTCAATGCTTGTTAGTAGACACCGTAGTCCAGTTGCTGATAAATTTAATTATTTTTTAAGAACTATAGATATATATTTATATTATACTTTCGACACTAGTTATCCGTGTATAAATGTCCTACTAAATTATTTATAAATCATGCATACACTCTTAGTATTAAATGATTGCTTGCGAGGCGATAGGCCGCGTGCGCCAGTTTAGTTGTCTAGAATAAATTCTCATAGCACCTACGAGCTAATTATTATATCAAGTTGCAAATAGATATTAGAGAGTAGTATTAGTCATGAATATGATGTGTCATGTCATGTCAGTATAAATAATCATTGTAAATTATTAAATGTTTATGTAAATGTCCAAAAAGTATTCAAATTATTTAAAAAAACAATTATTATACTAATAATTATTTTCTTTTTTGTTATTCCTTTACCCTCACCTTCCTATTTAGTTTTAATACGAGATTCATTTTTGCTATCATAATTCCTAGTTAAACAGATGCAGCCGAATATCATTTTTTTGCAAAAAGCGAATGCCATCAAACCTCTGCAACCCAATTTCCGGCCAATACCGATATTCGAAGCGTAGATTGTTGTTAGACTTTTAAGGTATCTGACTACCTCTATAATCATAGACGTTCGTATGACAACCGGGAATAGCAGCTATACGTGCTCTCTCTAAATTTTGTTGACGACATGTGAAGTCTGCCAACCCGCAGTAGGCTAGCGTGATTAGCCTAATCCCTCTCGTTCTGAGAGGACCTTCTCTCAGAACCAACTCGTGCCCAGCAGTGGGACAGTGTAATGGGTTGACGATGACGATGTGCTCTCTCAGACACGGAAGGGTCTCAATGTATTGAGAATGGTCACCCATCCACGGACTGACCGTGGCAGGCGCAGCTTAAACTGCGCTCTCCAAATTTTTTTAGTACTGAAAGAATTGACGGGTAATATCAGTTCCCAAAATATTCATCTTGCTTATACAGATAGCAGCCCGTGGTAACCATTCTAAGATACCTATGATCAGTGTTCTATATAAACGTGATAATAATAATTATTCTAATATTTTTCTGAGACTTCTATCGTCTCAGTATTATTAATGTTTTGTTTTTGCCGTGGTAAAATTATTAGCTGCTAGAATATCACGCCTACGAAGCCTGCTCATCTTACGCCGTACTATGTATAATTGCAGAGTCTTTATTGGGGCGAATATAGTTTTAAAGTTAAATTTTATATTTGCAAATGTAGTAATTAACTGATTTAGTGCTACGACTTTTTTACAAAAACCCGAACTGATGGCGAATCCTATTGTTTCTTCGTCAATCGTCTTAGAGGGCCTGATACAAAACATAAAAACGAAAAAGTGATCCACCGCCAATATACTTAACCAAACCCACTATTATAAATACATAACTACTTAATTTGTAAGTCTATTATTACACCAAGCAAATATTTTTATTCCAAATTCCTTAAATAGGATAAGAGAAAGTACATCTATCTACAGGTAACTACTAGGTCTAAAAAATAAACTACAATAATTACTTAAAAGTTATATTATAATAATATTACCAAGCACACATAAGTTAGAAGTTGATGACGCTGGCGAGTTTCTTGACGCGATTGAGCAGTAAGTCTCCTTCGCGTATGGTCGCCTGGTACAGTTGAGAACGATCGGCGTCCGCACCACGTCCTGCCCCGGTCACTACGCAGCCCGCTACAGCATCAATACGGCATTGCAGACGACCCGCTGCTGTGAAGCTACAAAGAAGAAATATTAAGTATGTTACACATTTTAATATATGATTACTATCTATGGTTATGGCATATGCATCAAAATTTACTTATGGACTAGACAGGCCACATATATTATGTCGACAGATTTAGGCTAAGATTCCCAGAATATAGTGTAGCTAGGCTTTTTAGACCACACTTCTTTCATCCTTCCATTCCCCCAAAATGTAGTGCCAATATATTTATTTAATAAATAACTTACTACTTCATCATCATCATACCATCACGCAGAGGTATACTAATGTACACCCACAATTCGCCGGTATGAATCTTGTTTAATCTTGTAGAAAATTTTATTTAAACTTATCTTACACTAAGCTAAGTTTAAGTAATCAATATCAACTGTAGAGTCACAATGTCTTTTTATTATTGTCTTAGTAAGTAATAGTCAAACAGCCCAACTGACACTAAAGATTTAAATAAATTTTCAATTAAATAAACTTACTTAGAGATTTCTTCCTCGACGAACTCCCGAGACACGCCGAATGTGTCAGCGATGTTGTCGAGGCTAAGCGAACGATAAGCGCGTAGAAGTTGCACATAGGCTTTGATGCGAGCCTCGCGCACGTAGTGCTGATAGTGAGGCCGGAATACTGGATCAACGCAGATCTGAGTCTCCACCTAGCAGTGAAAGATAATTGTATTAATACAAGCAATGTCAGTCATGCATGCATTATAATGTTAAGTTTCGAGAAGAGGGTTGCTGTGGCTAAGAAAGTAAATAACAAACAATAGGGTATATGCATTGATTTTTTTTATGATAGCGTAAATCGTTTTATTACTGTTAAATAATATTCAGCACCAAAATTAATGTGAAATGTAGTATACAAGGTGTTTCTTGTAAGGTGTCAAGCCGGCGCAGGGTGAAAGGGGACTACCATACCTATCGATTGGACCCCCATGTATGTTCCGCGATTTTTTGTAGTTTTCGAGTTAGAGTACTTTATTCATTGTTACAAAAAGTTTACGATCTAGTTACTTTAAAAATTTATATCTTTTTTTGTATAACCTTTTCTTGAGTTTTATTTTTGTATTATGATCCTCACGAATTGTTGTTTCATACATAAAATAATCATCTTACCCACATGATTACAAGATACACAAATTTTGATTGAATGTGAGTAATTTACGTATGAGCAATACAAATTGGAATTTTCAACTTTAAAATAAATGTGGGTAAGATGATTATATTATGTTACACACAGAACAAGCGCTTTTGACAGTGACATACACAAAGACTTTGACGTCACACTCGACTGACGCCATTGGTCAAATCGTCTGACCAATAACGGTCCATTTCAACCGCTTTGAATATCCCACTTTTTTTTTGCACTTTTCAATAATTATTTTCACATCCAAAAATAAATAAAATGAGGAAATATTGATAGAAACGTAATGAGGATTCAAAATAGTACCCTCATCTGTTAGTGCATATTTCATTGGTGAAGAACTGAAATAGTGATTTAAGATATAGATTTATCCTACCCAAGCAAGACTCTTCAAGAAGTCGGCATAGCGGCACTCATGTAGAGACTCCACAAGCTCCCTTAGCTCTGGGAACCTTGAGCGCAGGGCCTGCACAGCGGCTCCCTGGCGCCTCAGTGCTGACTGCAAGGCATGGCGCTCCAGAGCTAGAGCACAGGCTAATACGCAGTATTGGATGATTGTACCTATAATGAGGAAAAAATTTGTATGTAAGAAACATTGTGAAATGAGTTTTACAAACTGTCTTTACCAAAAGATTAGTCAGTTATTTTTTAACAAAATAGATTGAAATAATTATTTTTTTTAATACATACCAAAGTCAACAAGTTCATAAGATTCAAATGTGGAGACACAATCAATGAACAGGTCGGCTGCCTTGCTGTAATCTCTGACAGCTAGGCAGTAGATGGCTTCATATGCCTTCAGCTTGTTTCTGGAACGCCAGTCTCCACCCTTATCTACAAGCTCATGAGCCTAAAACATTAACCATTATATTAGACAGTAATTCAGTATTAACCCTTTGAACACAACAACTTACAGATACAATGCAAAATTAGATAACTTTAAATTTATCTATAAAAAGGATCTCCCATCTTAAACTCTATCTCAAGAAAATCAAAGGGTTCCTGGAACTATGAACAACAACATTTTTCTATCGTATCTGAAATTTTGTTACTAACTAAAATTAAATAACAAATTCCAGAAGCTATACAAAATGTGTTGCTCTTGACATGATTTGCTGAAAAGTTGAATTAAGTTCTAAGCAAAAAGAAATATCAATTTCAGGTCATAAATATAAAAGATACAAAAACAAAAAAAGAAACTATTACCTTATTAATATTCTTTCCCATTTCTTTGACATTACAGCCGTGGAAATAGGCAATTCTGAACAGAGCAAAAACAGCATCCAGACGTCTGTTGGTGGTCAACGTAGCATCTTCATATTTTGTGGTGGCTAATGCAGTAGCTGCATCTTTGTCGCCAACTGAACATAGATAATCCATCCTGAAACAAACATTATTACAAGGCTAGACTCAATAGACAAGCAATGCCCTTAACAAAGGGCTATACCAGGCTAATCTAGATTTTCCATTTAACACAATATTATCTGAATACCTTCAATACCCTCAAAAGAAGATAAAATAAGTATAATTGGAATTTTGTATAAGTCAAGATGAGAAAGTTAAATGCTAGTCATCTGGTCTCCTAAGATAAGTTAAAAAACTGAAATTATATTAATTTACAGGACAGAACATTTTTTTATTGTTTCCAAAAAAGTGAAACTAATTGTACAAGGTCATCCTGCTGGAAACCTTAATGCATGAAAATTTCAAAACTGAATTAAACTGCAACCAGCCATAATGTAGAAATACTAAAATAATATAGCTAAGATATTAGTAGAGCTTTATTTATTTTTTTATTTATTTACAAGTAACTGGGACTCAAAATGCTTTAGATATTATCAGAAACATTACTACCAAATGTTAGTAGAGCCAAAAAGGATTACGACCTAAACAAAGTAACGTAAGTAATAACCCACCTATCTTGCCACACAGGAGTCTCTGAATCATCTTCTTGAAACTTGGCTAACCTATCTTGGTTTTCTTTCGCCATATCATCAAATAGCTTCTGATCAAATTTCCATCCAAGATCAGCGCAGACTTCCTTGTAGTACGGGGCCATGTTTCCAGTCTTAATTCCTTGCAAGAGCTCTTCCTTTAGCTGCTGGTTATCTTTCAACTGGGGCAAACTAAGCTTGAACTTGATTCCAGCCAAAGCCATATATTCGGGAGTTTTACCTTCTGCAGAGAGCTCCATATTGAATTCAAACTAATCAACAAATACTATTTTGCTTATAAATCAATAATGAAAAGATATTCAACAAAATCGTACGACAATAATTTTTTTCGCAGAATGTCTTTCTTGCTTAGCAAAAACAAAAGTCACTCAGTCACTGTAACTGACAGACAGAGTCAGGGCTGCCAGTACCAATTATTGAAAATATTCGCTAATATGAGAGGCATTAAGAGAAAGGCTTTTATTATTAACGATAGTATTAGTAAGCAAAATAATATTTTCCTTACTAATACTATCGTTATAATAAAATATTTACGCATGAGAACCATTTTCAACCCCAATTGAGTTTACAACGAAATATTAAATTAAAATAGCTGACCCGTGCCCACTTCCTTGAGCAATAGACTTACAAAAAAAGCGGCTTTCTATTGGTAAAAGAATTTTCAAAATCGGTTCAGTAGAAACAGAGATTTCTCCCTACAACCTCACAAACTATACCTCTTTATAATATTAGTACCTATACATAGATTTACCATTGTAAAACCACCTTTTGAACAACTTCAGACACGGACAGTTATTTCCAAAAATCTGTTTATAAACACCAGTCAGGCGGTCACAACAAGGATGCATGCGTGAAAATATTTGTGTTAGGCCGCCACATCGGAAAATATCTTCGAGCAATGTTGCTCGAAGGAAAATATAAATATTATTCGCACTGCAAGGGACCAAGGGTCAAAAAACCAACATAGCTCAGAATATCTAGGCTTTTTTGTTATTCATTTACGAATACAGTCTTAAAGTGTTTATACGAAAATCATTTTTTATATTTCTACTTTATAAAATATATGTATAATAGACTGCCTCATCAGTATAGTGGTCCTAAGCGCGACTGCTACGCTAGAGGTCTTTGGTTCTATTCCCGGGTCGAGCAAAGTATATTGAGTTTTTCTAAGAAATTCTCAGTAGCAGTTCGGAGTCTGAATTTGTGCCTGGTTAATGGCAATAGGGTCGCCCCCTATTACATGGGACCTTCGAGCAACACGGAAAGGGAGAAGCCCTGCGTAGCGTTCCCCTCTGCCGAAGTACAAGCTGGTTAGACGGCTATTTGCTGTCTCAGCGCTGTGCAAGGCTTGTTGGTATTGTTTAATTTTGTATGTGTTACTGTCGTCATTACATTCGTAATTGCGCTTGTGTGCACATTTCCCCCCGCAAAAAATGGCAGAACTATTTGACCGGTAATAAATCGCTAAGGCTACTCCCTACCGTGTTGCTCGAAGCATGGGACCTAAACCAACCAGCGAAGCGCGTAGTAGCGGTGTAGATTTGGAACGTCTAACCCTTCGGGGAAATTTATAGAGATCAGTCAGCTGTATTAATATCAATATTAGCCTATGGAGTGCGCGATTTCTGGGACCGCCCCACTGATAGCATTTTTAATTTAATACTTATTGTAGTGTTATTCTTAACTATGATTTTACATCTTATTGCTTCTGATGTTGTGAGTACTATTTTTTTTTTTTTTTTTTTTTTTTTATGGCAATTGAGTCGTTGTCGACTATTCTGCCAGCGTCAAGTGTTATGATGTGGTTATTGGAATTCTGCTCTTCGAACAACTGTTCGTTGATTTCGTGGTAGGATTTAGTATTATCATTGAGATAAATAACATAAATTTACTTCTACAGTTTAAGGTCATTGTCATTTAAAAATTTAGATAAAATTTTAACTAGGTATGAGGAGAAGTGGCATAAAAGGGATTTAAAGTTAATGGGGAGAGGAATTTTTAGTTTGTTAAGTGTTGAATAAAGATTAAGGGAGTTGGAATTCAGAGGACATTCAAAGAATATATGGTCTAGAGTGCCTTCATCAAAGCCACATTCGCAAAGGGAGCTATCACGGACATGAATCTTCTTAAGAAATACTGGGCTACAGCAGTGACCAATTCTAAGTCTACACAGGGAGGAAATAGTTCTTTTTGATAGTTTCGGACATTGAAAAAACCTTTCGTTGTAAATGAGGCTGTATGTTTGCATAGTATTTTCCTTTCAATTTGGAGCTCTCCATCCATACTGATGACCATGAGGAAAATAATTTCTCTTTGGCACCATTTCTCAAATCGTAATTGTGAACAACAAAGTGTCTCCTATCTACATGGTTAGTCGTAGCAAATTTTGCTAGGGAATCAGCACATTCGTTGCCCACAATTCCGGAGTGCCCAGGAACCCATGCCATTTCGATATCCAAACCCTTCTTATGGCAATTAAATAACAAATTTTTAATATCTACAATAATTTTGCTGTGGATTTTCGACCTTAATTGGTTCTGTTTTATAGCTTGAACACCACTCAGGGAGTCAGAAAATATAACAGATTTTTTAATATTATGAGCGTCTATAAAAATTACGGACTCCAATATACCAATGCATTCCCCAGTGAATACTGATGCTTCTGGTGGACATTGAAATAGCATTGAGATTTTGGAATTCTGGTAGTAAATTGACACTCCTGTGCACCCCGATGAGGATAACTTTGATGCATCTGTGTAAAAGAAGTGCCAACCCTTCCAGTATTTTTTGACGGCCGATTCAAATTCACTTTTTATATTACGTGACTTTTTAGAAATTCCAAGACCCGGAACTATTTTAGGGACGAAATGAATTGCATCATATGATGAAGAAAAAACTGGAAGAATGGGGTATTGATGCACAGGGGAGGGGAGGTGTTTAAGTTCACGATACCTATGAATTAATGGAGGAACTGATTTATTTGCCCAATAAAGGCTATTAAAAGTGAGATCAATTTGTTCTAAGATAGGAAGTAGAGGATGTGATGATAGGGAGTAAACTTTTGATAAGAAACGGTCTGCCAAGTATTGTCTCCTCAGGGATAGAGGAGGATCTGCGCATTCTACTTGGAGGACATTAACTGAGGAGGATTTCATGGCTCCAATTATAATCCTGAGGCATTTGGCTTGTATAGAGTCTAACTTATGAAGGGATTCCTTATTACAAGGTTCCAACAGGTAGCTGCAATAATCCATCACACTTCTGACTGTGGCGTTATATACTAACTTAAGGGTATAAGGGTGAGCTCCCCACCAAACCCCGGATAGAGCCCTGAGGATTGAAACCGAACGTTCACATTTTTTTAAGACACTATTGATGTGATCAACCCCCGATAGTTTCGAATCCAAGGTAACTCCCAGGAATTTAGCTTGTCTTTTAATTGGAATAGCTTGATCATCAATATTGATACTTGTCTGTGGAATCGAGCGTTTACGGGTGAATATAATCGCTGAACTTTTCGGAGCACTTAGGGTTAAACCGTGGTCAAGAAGCCACTGGTTTAATGAGGTTAAAGAGACATTCATGGACAAAGCGGCATCTTGAATTGAACTGCCAGAGACCAATAATGCAATATCGTCTGCATACTGGAGTATTTTACAGTTAAAATTTAAGCAGGAAGGAAGATCTAATGTGTAAATATTGTATAGGAGGGGACTAAGGACTGAGCCCTGGGGTAATCCTCTCCAAACAGTTCTCTGTTCCGGGGTCTCCCCAGGGATTCTCAACTGAACAACACGTTCAGAAAATAAACTGCAAATGATTTGACATATCCTAGCCGGGATTCTCAGCTCTAGCATTTTCTGCCTGAGAAGTGGGAGGAGGACAGAATCATAGGCAGCTGATATATCCAGGAAAACGGCCACCACGGACTCATTCCTGCTAAGGGCCAGTCTGATCTCGGATGTTAGGATGGCTACACTATCCGCTGTACCCAGGCCTTTCCTGAAGCCAAACTGAGACCGCGGTAGCAGTTGCCTGTTTTCTATGAACCATTCTAAGCGATTTTTAATTAGGTGTTCTAAAAGTTTTAATAGTATGGACGATAGGGCTATTGGTCTATATGAGCAATAATCGCTCGGATCTTTACCGGGTTTCAATAAGGGGATGACAACCTGAACCTTCCAAGCTTCGGGAACATAACCGGATGTAAAACAAAAATTAACTAAGTCCAGGAAGTATTTGTGACTTTTAGGGCCACCTTTTACTATAAAAGAGTAAGGGAATCCATCTATTCCAGGTGCAGAATCCTTAACATGTGAGAGTACAGTTTTAAGTTCTTCTGTTGAGAATGGTACATCAAGTGGATCATCAGATGTAGTAATATCCAAGTTAGTAAGAACGCATTCATCAGCATTCGGTACATATGGTGGAGCAATTTTGATAAAAAATCGGTATCCTAATTCCCTGGACAGCACATTAGATGCGGTAGGTAGATAACTGTTCCTAAAACATTTCAACTTTTTCCACACTAGGGATGATGGAGTAGATAGACTCAGTGACATACAGAATTTCACCCAACCTTCTCTCTTCTTTTTTCGAAATAATTTCCTAGACTTAGCCAATATCTGCTTGAAGGCAATGAGATTATCTTCGTTAATATTAGAGTTAAAAGTCTCTTCAGCCTCATTCCTGGTCCTGATCATTTTGGTACATTCACTATCCCACCATGGCGGAGAGGGGATTTTCCTAGATGCGGTATTTTTGGTAGGGAAGCAATCATCAGCTGTAGAAGAAATGGTAGTGGAAAAATATTGGAAGCAGTCTTGGGCGTTATTATAATCTACTGGAGTAAGGGCGGAGAGCCTTAAATCCAATATTTTGCTATAAAGATCCCAGTCAGCTGAGTGAAGTTGGTATTTTAATAGGGGAGATTGGGGTCTGTCGGGAAGGGATTTGGATGGTAACCTGACCATGATAGGATAGTGATCACTTCCGTAGGTCAAGTTCAAACGGCTCCAAGTAAGAAGACTAGCTATATTGGATGAGCAAAAAGTCAAATCAACACAGCTGCGATTCTGTCCAATGGCTTGATAACTACGCGTGGCGCTGCCATCATTAATGACACATAAGTTAAGCTCATCCAACATATCCACCAAACCCATTCCAAAACTATCACATGTTTCTGATCCCCAACGATAGTGGTGACAATTAAAATCCCCCATGACTAGTATAGGACTATTCACATGGATTAATAGGTTTTTTATTCTTATGAGGTCGTCCACATGTGGATGGGCAATATAAAAGGAAAAAAATATTATATCCTCAGCCTTAACAGCAACAACATTAATGTTGTCACCAACAGAGAGTAGAGGAACCGGGGAAAATGACACCATGCTATTAATGAGCAAGGCGCATCCTCCATATCCATCAGATCTATCATCACGTACATTGCTAAACCCTGGGACCCTGAAATTACTCTCAGGAGAAAGCCAGGTTTCTGCAATGCTACAGATGGATGGTTTATATTTATTTAGCAAATATATAAGGTCTTGTTTCCTAGGAGTAATACTCCTCACGTTCCATTGAAGAAATGTAAGGGGATGGAACATTATTAATAAATTGTAAGATTGATGACAGTTTTAATGCAACGTGGTCAGGTATAGATTGTATTGGGTTGGACAAAACAGAAGTTAACATGTTGGATAATGTATTCAGGATATTTGTTGGACTTTGCATAGTGTTCGTATTAGAATCAGTAGGTTCTGCTGGGAAGGCACAACCATTTCTTGAGGGGGAGAAGGAGTAGTTATGGGTTAGAGCATCATGGGCTTGTTTGTCGTAGCTCGGAGATAGTGGGATATGTGGTTTGGGTTTAAGGAAGACCGTTTTACGGTATGATTTAGTTGGACTAGGGTGTTGGGACAGGTTATTAAAATTAGGTTTAGGAGACATTGACTGCCGAGAAATCTCCGCATATGATTTAGAAACTGGGGGGAAAACTTGGCTAGCTTCAGCATATGATATTGATTTATCTGCCATCAAAGCTTTAATACCCTTTTGACGGCCTAACTCGGGGCAGCTTTTATCGTTTGCAAAATGGTTACCAGAGCACAGCATACAAACAGCCTCATCAGGGGAAATATCACAACCACTGCCTGGGTGGTCTTGACTGCATTTATAACAGCGGGGCTTAGAGCGACATGTAGTACGTGTATGGCCAAAACGGCAGCAGTTGAAACATTGGATTGTCGGGTACATATATTTCTCCACAGGCAATGCTGAATAAAAACAGAAAACCCTTTTTGGTAAGACCTGTCCATCAAAAGTTAATACAACTGTTTGTGTAGGTCTCCATTCAATTGTACCAAGTGAGTTAACTTTTCGATTCAGTCTCCTAGCTTTAATAATATGACCACACCCAGAAGGAACGTTAATATTTTTTATAATTTCTTCTTCTGTCCAGTCCGTTGGAACATCCCTGACAATCCCCATCCTGGTAATATTGAATTGGGGGATGGAGGTATCATAATTTTGTTGTAAAAGTGCACCATTAATAAGAAAACTATTTGCATCTTGGTATGATTTAAATTGGACTGATATTCGGTTTCTACCTATACGTTTAATACCATCAGGAAAAATATTGCTGTTATTATTTTTCATTAAAAACATACCAAACTTCACAGGGTGAAGAGTGGTGCCTGTAGTTTCCTGATCTTTCTGTGAAACATGGGCAATATAAGGTGGACTATCTCTGGCAGTGTATGCTTGTCTGCCAGTGATTTGTTTAATCAGTTTAGGGGGTTTATTTGTAGAGATTGGGGGGGAAAGGGCTGGTCTTTTTCTGTTAGAAAAACAGAAAAAGACCAGCAGAAAAAAACAGTGAATATAATGAGATAATCAATATTGTTTATCTCATTATATTCACTGGGTAAGGAGACAGTAAGAACAGGAGTAAATTCAAATAAATCACCATCAGGAGGGTCAGGAGGATCAGGAGGCTTTTTAGAATCCATTATAAATTTATCATAAACACGTAAAACTAAAATAAAACAAACCTCAACCTATACACACACAATATACACACACACAAACACACGCTAGGAATAGTCTCGACAACAGATGCTCAGGAAAAAGATAGTTATAGCACTGTAAATCGAAAAAATTCGTAGGGAGCACAAAAACACGTTATTGGGCCTTCACAACTACGACGGCGACCTTGGTTTTTTGAAATTAAATTATAAACAAGAAGAACTTCACAAGAAGAAAGAAAAACAAATTAATGTCAGTCAGTCCTTTTTTCCAATCAAACATTCTTGTGAGTACTAATATTTGGCGATTATTTTGACGTTTGAGGGTTTGACGTGACTGACATTAGCATGAAAGATTACACAAAAATCGCTACCAATAAAAAGGTACTACCAATTCTGTGTGTGTACAAAATACGAAATAAGGTTTTTTCGCTATTACCTATATCAATTCTAGTGGATTGCAGATAATTGAATTGAATCATTGTGCTACCAATAGTTGTGTTCAGTAGTTTAAAGTTAAAAACAGTTTAAATATATTGTTTCTTCAAATCCAAATGATGTCCTAAAAACTGGTTCATGTCGCAGTCGTCAGAAGGAATTAATATGGATATAAAACAACTAGTCAGTGAAAACCAGTCCATTAAAATTGTACCTTCAATCGAAGATTCATTGAAAAGTATAGGACTAAATGTAGATCTAGATGAGAATTCAAAAATATGGCTAGAGCAACTAAAAGCCACTTGGAAAACTTGGAAAAGAAGTCCTGCAATGGAGACTCACATTGAAACATTTTTTCAATGTGCAGCAGACTCTTACAGATTAGCTTTAGTTTTTGTTGTAAAATGTGATGATTACAAAGATTGTAAGCCAAAAACATTACCTTATTTCATTGTAGAAACTTTATTGAAATGGTCTGAAACAAGTGGGATTCTCCCAGATGATAATTTAAAACTACCAGCATTTCATATAGCTACACAACAAAGGAATCAACATTTCTTATGCCTTGTTGTAAAAGCGTACAGAGTATCTACAATAAAGGAAAGTATTCTCCCAATGGTCAAAGATATGATCAGAAAAGATAATTGTAAGCAAGCAACCCAAATAGTATTATCTATGGAATTATATGATGATATACCAGTTGAAGATCTAGTGTTTCCATTAATTCTGCAAGACAAAGCAAATTTGATTGATGAGTATTTGAATGAATGCCCTAGCCAGGTAAAACCCTTATTAATTTTCCTGGATAATTTATTAGATAAAACAGTTAGTATTCGTGAATTTGTTCAGCAATACATTCACAATAATAAGATTACCCATGTAAGACATGACAAATTACACTACAAGCCACTTGGAAAACTAGTTGCTCGTTTGTGCAATAAGTTTAACATTCCTATCGAAACATGTAAGAATCTCAGTAAAAATCGCACAACAGGGGGATTAAGGTATTTAATTCATCAGAAATATCAAGAGCATAATGTAAGTTCTTCAGTTTGGGAAGATTTAGTGAAAGATTCACTAAAACAAAATGCTGGATCTGGTAAGGAGTTTATTGAAATGTTAGTTGACTACGACCAAAATGAAGCACTAAAGTGGGCTTCATACCTAAATATGGCTGAAACTGAATTACCTCTAGCTCTAAGACACATTTCTTTAAATGATGTACCACCTGAAGAAGAAAACTGGGACACACATGATAATTCCTCCCAAAGCCCCCAAGAGTTTTACAAGTTTTCATTACTTGAAGACCAAATATCACTTATTGATACAGCAGAAAAGTTTTATGATCTGATGATATCTGATGTTGTTAAAAGTAGTGTTGTCAGTATAGATTGTGAATGGAAGCCATCATTTGGAGCAACACAATCTCAAGTAGCATTAATACAAATTGCAACAACTAGCAGAGTGTATTTAATAGATACTCTAATATTAAACAAACAAGAATATTCAAGTTTTTGGTACACCTTCCACAAATCATTTCTAGATAATGCAGAGATTATCAAAGTTGGGTTTGGACTTGAACAAGACCTAAGAGAAATGAAGTCATCTCTTGTAGGTTTGGGAAATATAAAAGTACAAGGTGAAGGACTTTTGGATCTTGGGACACTCTGGAAGAGTCTTCTCAATAATGGACTTACTTTACCTGGTAACAGTGACAATGTGGGCAATAGTCTCAGCTGCTTGGTACAATCATGTTTTGGATTACCTCTTGAAAAATCTGAACAATGTTCCAATTGGGAACTTAGGCCATTAAGAAACACCCAAATACTTTATGCCGCTCTAGATGCCCATGTGCTCATACAAATCTATGAATTCCTTCAGAAAGTAAGTTTAGAACAGAAAATTAATTTTGAGGAAATATGCAATGATGTTATGTTAGAAAGTAAGAAGAAATGTACAAAGAAGCCTAAAGTAATAGATAGGTTTCATTTGTGTTTACCTGTGGTACAGTCACGGTCCGTGCATGAGGTAAAATTCATGGTTGAACCGCTGTTATCCAATTTAATGCCTTATTTAAGATATTGTGGTATAGACACAATTGTAATACCATCTACTATGCTGTGGCATGATGCCATAAACCTAGCAATATCAGGAGATCGCCTTGTGCTGTTATGTAAAATAAAACATACACCAACAGTTAATTTTCCACAAAGCTCTATATTGGATGTTGGCAAAGATACGGTTATACAACAGTTACGAAAAATATTTAATAATTTTAACATAAAAGTGGAGCAAGACAATCTTTTCAGTTTTTGCATTAATTGTAATAGCAAAGATTTAAGAAAACTAAATCCAGATGAAGTTGTAACAATGTGTAATGAATACCAGAGTAAACCTAATGTTAATCTCGCAGGCAGATATGGTGAGTATGATGATGATGAAATTGCGTATGGTGAAAATTTTCTGAGTGATTCAGATTGTGATGAAGATTTATATCAACCAGTTCTTACAAAGAACACATTAAAAACAAATAAGGGAGTCGAAATTGATATACATAATCCTAGAAAACTATCTACTTTAAACAAATCAGCTATGTTATGTGAAGAATGTGGAAAATTGTTTTGGGATGAAGACATACTGCTAAAACCTGTGAGTGAAGTTGTATTCAACTTTAAAAAGCTTAAGATCTGGTAATATATCGGGGAATAGGCACCTGATGATGGTAGTCACTTATTTTTCATAGAATTATTTCATGTAAATAAATTTTGTTTCAAAATTATGAAGTATGAATAAATGTTGACATATTCGAATTAAAGACTGTTCATTATTTGGAAGTTTAATAGCATCTTATCCATAAAACAAATAATAATATATTTTTTAATAGTATTGGGACTGAGCAGACAATTTAAGTAATAAAAAAAGAAAATTGTACTATACTTCTTGGTGATATATTTCATTGATGTATAGATGAGTGACTGGGTTAACATACCATGTATGTGACCCACTTAATTTCTTTGTAAAGTACTAACTGGTATCATAAGAACAGTATTTACAGTTGCACACTATTGGTTTTTAAAATAAGTCTACTACTACATTTTGTTATACCCAGGTCATGTAGGTTTATAATAAAGTAACAATGTTAAGTTTTTGATTAGGTTTTAGGATACAGAATTTTTATTATTAAGTGCTTAGACTCAGATATGAGAAATAAATATCTTTGATTTGACAATGCGGGAAACAACACAAAATAAAATAAGTATTTCTTTCTGTAAGCCGACTTTTGATATATTTCTGGAATATTCAATTCAATATTAATTCCTTCATAGTGCAAATAATTACAAATAACAGATTACATATAAAATACAAATAATATTTTCCGCAGTAAAATACAACATTTTAAAAGTAGACATTCATAATATATAAATTTAAATAGTACTAGCCATTGCCCGGGGTTTCATTTAGGACCCTAAAGGATTTCCTTACAATAAATAAAAAAAAATGTTTTAGCTCCTGTTGCTCTAACCCGACGTTTCCACTGACGACACAACATGTAAACAGCTTTCTTTCCTATTCAGTCTTTGAGAGCTTGATAGAGTTAGATAGATTTTTGCAACATGTTTGTCCTTCGTGGAAACGCGGAATTATAAAGACCCCCAATTTCAGTTTTGATTAATTATTATCTATCATGCACAGACATCAGCCTGTAACAATTTTATATAATGTATAGATTCATTATCAATTTATAGTTAACACTTAGGGATTTTAAGGTAAGTTAAATGTTCTTTGCTGAAGCAAAAGGTATACTTTGTTACCACTGCTATTTTTTGCAGTTAATAGATATTTAAATGAAATAATAATAAGAAATTTTACTTTCATCACTACAAGTAATCAGAATAAATTACATATGATTTGTAACTGCAACCAGTAAATGGAATAGAAAATTATAAACTTATGTGATAAAGTAATCTTATAAGAGGTACTTACAGCATTAGTTTTATATTTTAAATCAATGTTTCCATTTCATATCATCTTATACTAAGAGGACTTAGTGAATCAAGCTGAAAGCTTAAACAAGTGCTTTCAAATATATATAATACAGTACAAGTAATATAATATTGGCACTCTGATCTGCCACATCACACCTGCAGGCATCCAGGAATACCCCCAAATATAATCACGTAAAAAAAGTTTTAATGTGCTATTAGATAAATCAACATGAATGCGAGTCTTTGGATCTGAGCAAGCATTTGTGTATAAATAAACTATCGCCACACAGAACAAGTTATTGAATTTAATAAATGTTTGCTATTTTGTTGTTCATTCTATTTATCTGTGAATTCCAGTATCCATGAATGACTGATACAGGATGTCGGGTCAGGCTTCCCAACACGTTCAATGTGGCGATGTTTTGTAAAATGTGTTATTATATTGATATAATATCACAGTATAACTTTAAGGCTTTAATTTAAAATTTACGACCCTATTTCAAAACGCTTATTAACGAAATGGAGTAGTATTTCCTTTGAACTTTAGTTATTATACTTGTCTCAAAGAGCATTTCAAATGTGCACACAATTTATTGACAGTATATTTATTCGTAGAGTATATCACTAAGAAAGGTTTAAATATATCTTACCACCCCGCGTTCCCACTGATGACAAGACGTCATGTTGCAAACATGTACAGTCGCCAGCAGGTCAAGGTATACAAAACTGTCAAATTTCTCCAAATGATTTTAAACCTTAAATTGTTGAGAATAAAGTTCAAAATCAACTGAGAAAATTTGACATTTTGTGGTAACTTGATGTGCTGGCCACCGTACTCTATCAAACTCTCAAAGAGTGAGTGGGATAGATAACTGTTTGCAACATGTTTTGTCATCAATGGAATGGCAGGATATAAGTGTCTTTAGTAGGAGGTTTAATAGTCGTTTTAAAATGAGGTCCTATAATATAACATTAATTATTATGTACAAGCTTTTATTTAACTTGTTATTTACTACAGACGAGGTGTCAATAATAATATATTCTTCAGAATATCACTGAACAATTTTTGTTTCTTCCTTTATATAACTCTACCTCCTCTTCAACCAAACCTTTATTTCCCTTTAAATTTAAAACCTCTAGATTTATAATTGGGAAATTTCTTAACGTCGTCAATCTGTTGTTTTCTAATGATAATTTCTGTAATAAAAAAGAAAGCTGTTAGTTATTGTGTTATTGTATTGCTAAGTTTGCCAACTATCAAAGTATAATTTATGACGCCACAGCCTAAAGCCCCAATAGTATCTGTCTACAGTAAATATAATAATAATAAACTATTGCTCAGCATAAGCTTTTTTGTTTCACTGGCTGGTCCCGTCCTATAGAAACATGACCAATGCTTTATCTTATGTTGCCAGCTTAGTGTGATGTGAAGTTTCTGCTGCTTACTACAAATATTGGTCGCCATCAACTCGTCTAGCCACCCCCATCCAACTCCATTAAGGTCCAGTACCTGAACTTCGATACCTACCTACCTAACCGACGTACGACGTCGCATTTCGGTTACTGCGTAGATTAACTTTATTCATCCGTAAAAATTGTCACTCATGTTTTGTAGTCTGTATTAACAGAATGGCTAGCCCCGTTTAATAGATTGAGAATTTAGGATCCATAATTTCATAAATAATAAATACCTTACAATGCTGCAACAGTAGTAAAGATGGTAAAGCACTAGATGTTAAATTCTGGTTAGATAAATCAACATTTTCACAGTGGCTGTAGTATTGTAAATGTGGTAAACTGGTAATTTTATCATTAAACTTTATCTTAAATTCAACAATTTCGTTCTTGTAATCCATAATAAGTTGATCCTCTACACTCCATTTTGTAATTAAATCTTCATAATAACCAGCCCGTAATTTGTCTATAGTTGTCAATGTACGTAAATTTTCGATTATCTCTTTATGATACTGTTTCGCATTGATACAATGAAGAAAAACTGTAGTAGTTAAGAGTGTCCCTGAAAATTATAAAAATTACGGTGAAATCAGACCAAATTAAATACAAAATTATGAGAATAAATGAAAAATATAAACAATAACTTATGTACATTTATTGTCTGGCTCCATTACAAGCAATTGACGACAGGCCTCCAGCTGATTATTAAGTTCCTCAACAACTGGCTTAGAATATTTTCTTTCGAAACTTATTTCATTTTTACCAATGTATGTAGTTAAATTAACTTTTACACCAGGTATTGTTTCAACATTTCCATCTTCATTCTCATACTCCAACTGAAAATACATGCAATAAAGAATGTAACCACAAATATCTTTACTCTTCAGGCTCTAAGGTCGCCTTGTTATTTACAGTTTTTATTTTGCCAAATTTATGTTAATATTGATGTAAGTAGAACAAATTTAAATTTCTGTCAAGCTTGTGACGAATGTGACCACAGCTGAGTCGAAGTCGCTACGTGTTCGATACTACGCTGCCTCTCGTGGCGATTTAGTATCATGATTTCCGCACTACAAAATATGAGTTACGTCAACTAAAATCAATTACAGACGATAGAAAATTCTATAAAATCTGTAATTTTAAGAAGAATGCAATGTAATCTCTATAAGTTGTTACTTGAAGGTTTAAAAGAATTATAAAATACAAAAAATGCAATACCTTTACACCCAAAGAATCAGTGATGTCTGCATTATGTTTGAAATTCCATAAAACATCATACTGCTTCCCAGTACATGTCTGCCAATCACCATTTATTAATTCAGTGTTAAAAAATAGTCTGATCTTTCTAGCTACAAAAGACTGGTTAACGGCCTTACTAAGTGCTACTGTAGTTCTTAATGGTGACACAACAAAATTTACTACTTGTGTATTTGTTCTAACAGCCCCTGTAAATTTCAATTGTTTATTATAAAGAAATCTGTAAGTATTATTTAAATAAGGTTTAAAATTCAGTATTTACCTAGCAGCCATCTTTGGTAAAACCATGCACTAGTGTCATCAGGGTCAGTGAATGCTGCACTCTGAACCATTTTCAACTCATGTTTGTGATGACTGTCCTCTATGGGGCGCCCTCCTGATGGCAAATATAAAAATAATAAGTTTAACATAACATACCATCACGCCTGTATTCCCCAAAGGGTTAGGCAGAGGTGTACTTAATGTACACCCACAGTTCACCGGTATGTTTAGGTCCCATGTAATAGGGGGCGAGCCTATTGCCATTCACCGGGCACAAATCCAGACTCCGAGCTGCTACTGAGAATTTCATAGACAAACCCAATAACACTTTGCTCAACCTAGGAAGCGAACCCAAGACCTCTAGCGTAGCAGTCGCGATTGGGACCACTAGACTAACGAGGCAGTCAATAATAAAGTATATTTTTTTAATTTCATATCAGTATGGTATACCTTCTAAATCAGGATAAAGCTCCACAAGCATTTTACTCCTGTAGTGCCATGCAGAATAATTAGAGAAATTATCCATTAGTTTTTCAGTGGTGAAGTCAAATTCATCTTTCAATTGTGGTTTGCATTGACTAACAACAAATCTGCGATAATCCCAAGTGTGAACTGAAAAATAATGTTTGTCATATAAGCAATAAACACTAATCATTTCAATCATCAATTCTAATGAATTCAAGGAACAGTTAGGCCTAGGTGGTTCAGACTTTCATTAATGCTTTCAGAAATATAATAAATTTGATAAAATGGGATACTACTTCTGGTAGTATTTAGCCTATCGGTAAGAAAGAAAATCCCAGTGGCATACAAAAAATAATATAATTTATGAATTGACCCATTTCATTAAAAAATATATAAGTACTTACAATTTCTTTCATCCAACTTCAGGTACATATTGCACAGTGCAAGTTCCTTGTCCCAGTTAGGGTCAGACCTGGTGGTGAGGACCCATTCCCTGTGGTGCCAGGCATAGTAGGATTTAGGGTTTATTTTCAAACAATATTCAGTCAAATGCAGTTCAGCATCACACAACTGAGACAGTTCTTCTTCATTCTCATTGTTTTTCCTGTAAAAGTTAGCCATTGAATTCATAGGGTTTATAAATTGATATAACATTACTTACCTTTAATCATACAGTTTAGCAGAGTTTGTAGGTGTATAGTCATTCTGCAGTAAGATTAGCATGATTCTAGGTTCTTGCAATAGCACTTAACTTTATTTTCAAGCTCCAGGACCAGAATATAACTTTAACATACACATAGGCTATATTGTGTGCAGCCTGGCACACTTTTTTCGTATATATAGACTACTTAGATCAGTTATTTCAACATATTATTATTCTTAATGTGAGTAATCTTATTTTCCCAAAAAGGGTCATGATTTTAATTTTTTTAAATGTATCCGAAAAAAAAAAACAGTGAGTATTTACTTGATAATAATGAGTATTTCTCTTCTAATATTCCACAATGTGTAAATGTCTGGGTTGGATGACAAAACTTTGCCAGTCAGTTCCAGCAAATCTTTGTCTAATTCACCTTGTTCCCGCTGAAAATAAACAAAGGTTAATAAGCACAAGGTATTGCTGAGATGCTACAGAACACAATACTTTTTTTTTGTAATACATACTTTTTGGAAAATCTTCTGCATGGCATGTTTGAAAATTTTTAGTTTCTCCTGGCGTTCTTTCTCTTTTCTTGCCTGTTCTTCTTCCGTAGTACGAACCTTTACCCTACCGTGCTGTGAAGTTTAATGAATTTATAAGTCCTTTGTACTATTTGTACAGTCTACAATTGATAACTGTAAAAGTATTACATACCATTTTTTAGTAAATAATGCGAGCCTTAGGGTTGTATAATTTGAAAAATATTCTTTGTTGACAAAATACAAGTCAATCAGGATGTATTCAAATTTTTATATAAGCTTTTATAAACACTTGCTGAAAGTCTGTGTCATATTAAAATGATTTATTTCTTTGAAAAGAAGACACCTGCAGTACTCTTCTAGTGATAGGGTCTTTTGTATAACTTGCTCAAGGCACATACAGCGAGGGATCTTACTGAAGAGTTGCTGCAAAGCACAGATTCCTAGTCTGAGCTGCAAAGATAGAAAATTAGAAAATAGATTTCATAGTGATAGGTCTTATCTGTTTTAAATTGACAATAGAGATGGGTAGCTCGCGAATGAGAGATAAAAATGAGCTAGCTCTTTGTTTCCAATCTAGCTCTCACTCACTCACTCACTGAGAGACTAGCTCTCCGGCTCAATTAGTTCAATGAATCTTCATTGTAAATCGATCTTTATTTTTGTGGAGACAAAGTAGAAAATGCTTTATCATATTTACTTATCTAGCTCTTCGCATCAATTAGCTCAGTGGTTCTTCATTGTAAATTGATCTTTATTTTTATGGATACAAAGTCGAAAATGCTTTGTTATATTTACAGATCTAGCTCTCGGTCTCAATTAGCTCAATGGATCTTCAATGTAAATTGATCTTTATTTTAATAGAGACAAAGTAGGAAATGCTTTATCATATTTACATATCTAGCTCTCCTGATCAATTAGTTCAATGGATCTTCATTGTAAATTGATCTTTATTTTTATCAAGACAAAGTAGCAAATGGTTTGTCATATTTACATATCTAGCTCTCTGGATCAGTTAGCTCAATGGATCTTTAATGTAAATTGATCTTTATTTTAATGGAGACAAAGTAGGAAATGCTTTAGGATATCCACATATCTAGCTCTCCGGGTCAATTCGCTCAATGAATCTTCATTGTAAATCGATCTTTATTTTTATAGATACAAAGTAGAAAATGCTTAAGCATATTTACATATCTAGCTTGCTGATCGCTCACATGTTGTAATGAAAGGGTATGTAAGTATATCTCTCGCTAACCGAATAACTCATTGACTCAGGATTCAATTTGAGCTAAATGAGCTAAAGAGCTAAAAGAATGATATATCTCTTTTGATTGAAAGAGCTATATCTCTCTTTTCTTTTCATTGAGCTATTTCTCGCATCTCTAATTGACAATTTGATTAAGTGACACATGAATAGTGGTGTGCGGTATCGATAATTAATAATTGATTAAAGTATTATTTTAATAATTGTTTCAATCGATTATTATTTAGATAATCGATAATTATCGATCATTGCTATATTTATAGCACTTTATGTTATGGTAACCCAATGCTATGGGAATCCCTGTCACCAGTAGAGATGGGATTCTACCCGGTAAATTCCCAGGTGAATTGAATTTGGGTAAAACGCGGGTAAATACCCCAAAGGTGGGTATTTATTTTCCTAAGAATGATTCCATTTAGACATGTTTTTTACAACTTCTTAGGATGATAATGGGAGCAAAGCGAGCATTTCTGAAAATTTTAACCATTGTTACGTTGCACCACGATGATATTTTGTTGGTTACACTAAGGATATAAATAATAAGAATAAAGGATAAGAAATAATTACAACTCACCGAAAAGTGTAAAATGAAAACTAAAGTTTAAAATCTGAAACCCGTTACAAAAATCCGACATCTATTTCTACACCCATTCTCATTTGAATTTACGATAAGAGTGCATGTCGTCTTGAAGTAAGTGTAACATTTGTGTTTTACTCCCCTTTAGTTAGTTTCATTGACTTTAAAAAAGCTTAAGTTGACTAAACACAATACTTACTTAATGTGGTTCAACATGTATATTATTTTTATAAATAATGATTGATTGATTTTTTTTAAATCTTGATCTAAGACAATATGAAGAAATGTTTGATTTCAGACTCGTAATCGAACGAAAATCGATTAATGATCGATAACATTAGTTCGCATAATCAATTAATCGATTAGTAAAATAATCGAATCGGCACACCGCTACACATGAATGATGATAATATCAAACTTACAAATAATGTTGCCAATTGCCAGCTCTTTTGTGCGGTGTTGTGCCTACGAAGAACCTGTTGTGAACGAAGATTGAAGTGAAGAACCAAGAAAAAATTGAATTCCATGCCCAACCCCAATGATTTAGCCTTAAAAATCTATGGAGTGTAGAAAGAAAGGAGGACCATCTCAGTGTATTAAAAAGTGTCCATTGAAAGGGAGCAAATTAAGGTGGCGCTGTAGTAGCAAGTGGAAGAATTTTAAAAAGAGCGCCACAAATTATTAGAGTAGGTAACTAAATTAAAAAAGGAAAGAAAATTTAAATAGTAAAAAAAAATTGATTATACATACTGTTGGTCGAAAAAAAGATCTAGGTTGAGACGTATTAATTCCTTTACTTTTCAATTTTCGTCCACTTGGACAACTTTTCACTGAACAAAGTTTTCCCATTGCGTCTATATTATTTTGTTCTTTTTGTATTAACAACAATAAAATCATTAAAATAACAAAAACTGTTCTAACAAAAATTGTCAAGGTGGGCGTAAGCCCAAAAACAGAAAAAAAAAATCGCCTCAGCCTCTTTCATATTTCTAACCAACCGTATGTAAATCATTTTTTTTATGAACGTTTACTTTATAACCCATTTTAAACACATTCATTTCTTTATTTTTATTCAATTATTTTTTTTGTATAGCATTTGATTCTTTCTTCTTATTCATACTATTTTTTTTTATATTCAATAAGTAGACCTTAAAAAATGATACACCAAATATCATCATATGTTTTTTTCTACTTAATGAGAATTTTAAAAAGCGCGCCTTTAAAATTTACCCTGATGCTACCGTGGCGCCACCCCAATTTAATGCATTTTTACGAACACTTTTTCATGTACGGTGGCCAGCACATCAAGCTACCACAAAATGACAAATTTTCTCAATTGATTTTGAACTTTATCCGCAATCAGTTAAGGCTTAAAATCATTTGTGAGAAATTTGACTGTTTTGTATAACTTGATGAGCTGGCGACTGTACACAGATGATTCTCCTCTCTTCTCCTATGACACTCCATAGACACTACACAATGGACGTCGCAAATGTCAAAAAGTACTCCACAGACGTTCCGAACTACCGCGATGGTAAAACTTTTGCTTAAAAATTCAATTACTTACGTTATTATACAAGAAAGATTGGTGTAAAATAGAGAGATATTAGGGATTTAATAAAAAGTATTTTTTTTTATTTTTTATTTCAGACAACCTTTTACACCGTCCATAGAAATAGAAACAAAACGAAAATAAAATATTAATGATGAGTACCTGTTTGCTAACGTCTTCAGGATTTAATTGCGGCTACCACGCACCCTGAGGATCAGGGATACCGTCTTTTTGCGCAAGACGGCTTGAAAGCCGTCAGTATGATAAAGCGCGAACATTCCTGACGCACTACAGTAGCGAGGCAGCCCAAACATCATCCTGAAGACGTTATTATACTGGATGCGCAGGTTATCAAGCGATCTTTTGGTGTGCTTGGTCCACAGAGTCCCAGTGTATATGCTCTGACAATATGCTTTAAAGAGAGTTACCTTTACTTCGTCAGAGCACCTGTAGAATCTGCGAGCCAGCATGTTATTTACACTACCCCACACTGGGGTGGGGCCTGGGAACGGCTTATTCGCAGTGTCAAGACGTCCTTGAAGGTTGTGCTCAAAGAGAGACCTCCACGTGAGGAAACCCTTGCCACGCTGCTAGCAGAGGTAGAAAACATTGTAAATGGAGTTCGGAGGCTCTAACGCCAAACCACTTCTTAATTGGAACATCTTCTAACCTGCCAGCTATCAGAAAATTCGATAACTCTGACTTATTCTTGCGGAAACAATGGCGAATATCACAATGGCTGGCCGACATCTTTTGGCAAAGATGGTTAAAAGAAGAGTTAGGTACCTGACCTACTGCCACGAAGAAAGTGGAACCAGGAGCAAAGGTCTTTACAAAAAGGAGACCTAGTTTTTATCATCGAACCGGCAAAGACGGTCGAACCAGAATGGTTAAAATTAGGACGCGTCGCTCGTTTACCTATGATGAGTGCTGCTAGGGAAACACTGGGGTGGGGTATGTAAGCGACGCATAATAACATTTAAAAATTGTTTATCATAGCTAGGAAATGTGCGGGGAGCGCCAGGGGCGCGGGAGGGGTACCACCGTGAGCCTAGCGTATGAAGTTTATGCGCGACCAGTAGAGATGAGTCGTACTAGGTAAATTTCGTACTAGGTGTACCTATTCCTATTCCGAATAAATACTCGATCCAAATACCTGTTCCACCTAGTATGAAGTACGCGTACTGCCGCGGATGCAGTACGTAATGAATTGGAATCTTCTCTTCATACTTTACACAGGCTTAGGACTGTTGACGTTAAATATTTATTTAGGTACTACATCGTACCGTATATTAAAATTCATTTTTCATAGTAATCTATAATAAAAAAATGGTAATCAGCCGGCATCCAACAAGATTACCCAACAAATACTAGTCCGTACTCGATACTCTGTATTGTATCGGATCGTATAGTCTCGAGTATTTACAAAGTACCTAGTGTATAAAGTCCGTCAAGTATGCCTAGTATTTGGTTCGTATCAAGTATTGCTTCAAAAAAACAGAGTATATTTACTTTTATTATGATTGAAATAAGGTTCAAATTCAAATGACTGATACACGAATGATTTGGTAAACAAGAGTGCGCGTCGCGTCATCTTAATACTCATAAAAATAAGGTTCAAATTCAAATTATTGACACACCAATAATTTGGTAAACACGAGTGCGCGTCGCGTCATTTTAATACTCATAGAAATAAGGTTCAAATTCAAATTTGTACGCGTAGGCACAGTAATACTAGGTGGATCGAGTATTTCAAAATTTAAAGAGTATTTTATTGACTAGTATCGAGTGTTGGTTAAAATAGACAGAGTATATTTACTTTTAATTGGATTGAAATAAGGTTCAAATTCAAATTTATACGCGCAGGCACAGTGATACTAGTTGGATCGAGTATTTTAAAAGTTGGAATAGGTGCCAGCTAGTATCGTGAAATACCTATTCCTTGGATCTGTTCTAGTATATACGCTTCATCTCTAGCGACCAGTCGATGTAACTAATATTGCACTCGCCGCACATTCCTCCGCTAATTGTTGTCCGTGTACCTACCTACATTTGGAAAATATAAGTTTGTCGCGAAATCTGACTGATTCCTTGTGAGTTGAACCCACGGAAGAGATAAATAAGGTTGGAAAGGCCCTAGCTGCTGTTTTGTACTAGGACCAGTGTCGCCGCTTTACTCCCACTATTTCAATTCCCAAACATACGCAACATTATCTTTACAAGTTTTTCGCACACAATCAAATCACACACACATAAATCAGTGGGCAGCAATTTGTTCACACACTAGCACCAAGCTCTCGTAGGCATTAGACACACACACGCAACACGCATACGCTAGTGCTTGAAAAGCCGACTGAGAATTTATCGATATTTTTATCGATACATTCTCAGTCTGTTATGTATTTTTATATTGAATGGGGAAAAGGGGAACATAAAAGTCAAGAACTATTTTCATTTAATTTAAAAGAATTACTGTCCTTGGAACAAAACGTAATCATTAAGCAATTAGGGGAAATCTAACATAACATAATAGAGTTATAACATAACATTATTATAATTAATTGCATAATATTTCGAATAGAATCAAATATTAAAACGTATAAAATAGGTAGGTACCTATAGTATTTGACTTAGATTTGACTAGACTATATTGTATCTATTCAGTATTAAAATCTAAGTAAAATAAAATGGTCTACATGCCGCTTCATCTTCATTCATTCAATGATTAATATAATATAAAATACATCTAACTAAAAATATACTCTCATCAATTAAATATATATTATTTCATAAATAATCTTTGCCAACCGTAAATATAGTTGAGAATTCTATCGATGCTTTTATTTAACTACACGGTCACCGCGATATCGATAGATGTACGCCGTGCATCACTCACGGCGAACCCCGGCAAACGACGAACAACGGCCATGGTTGAAGTGTAGAGAACGCAATGCATGCAGTACATTGCAAACGGACTAGGACATCGCGTTGATTAAGCGAGAACACATCGGGCAATGTATTTTATTTGTTACTGGTTGCAATAATATGATTGATATTTGGAATTTCATAGTGATCAGTATATTTTTATGTTTTTTATCAATTACTGTGTAAATAAATGTTATTTTTTACTTACAGACGGAAAGATATACCTCCTCGCTATATACTGGAGGTCTGACTTTTTGTTTATCACGTAAGAATAACACAACACGGCATTTTAAAGCGGAGCTCTATTCTCTAAAGTAGTCCTAAGCACACTAAACGCGGCGAATGTATGATTCGGGCGAGTTATGATTGCCTAATCATAACTGTGGCGCGCCTGCCCCGCCCACATGGCCATTCCAATCTTATTTATCTCTTCCGTGGTTGAACCCCACACCTTACACTAGCCTTACATTTAGGTGTAAATTGATATTTTTGGCCTAATACTCTATTTTACACAAAAAGCATCTATGAAAACGATTTTTAGTGGTGGTGGAAGGTGAAATGCGGAATGCGATTTTAAAGAAAAATTCAATATTGAATTAGTTATTGCGATGTCGCAGTTTCGACTGCTATTTATCCAGAATATGTTGCAGCCATATAATTTTCGAAAAAAAAATAAAGAATTTAGCGCGTAAGGCTGAACGTGTAGCCTTAAAAAAAAAGCCTAAAAAAGTCTTATTAGACTATGACTTAAACAACGAGCAATTTTACTTTTTTTACTAGCTTTTGACAGTATTACTATTTTGTGACATTGACTTGACAAATGACAATTGACAAATAAATAAATGAAAGGCGAATGAAAGGGAAATTCGGATACAAATCAATTCTTGCTATTTCTCTATTCGAAACATCGAAAATATAACCTGACCATTATCAAATTTCGTTGATTATATCAATAAAGTGATAAAATACTTACAGATTAAGTGTATCCAAGATTTTAGTCGTGGTTTTGTTGATTAACAGTTGTAGGATGAATAATGCACCGCAGTTCTCTTTACGCTGGAATAATTACGTATCTCACGTAACAGAAGCATTTAATGTTCTACGGTTTGAAAATGATTTAGTGGATGTTACTTTGTGTTGCGATGGAGGTAAAATTAAAGCACACAAAATGTTGTTGTCTGCCTGTAGTAGTTACTTCAAGCAAATATTCAAAGAGAACCCATGTCAACACCCTGTGATTATATTCAGAAACTTCAAGTTCGAAGATCTCAATGCGATTATCAATTTTATGTACCATGGTGAGGTAAACATATTCCAGGAACAATTGGAATCATTCCTTATAACTGCAGAGCTACTAGAGGTTAAGGGTTTGACTGATAACATAGAGGATGAATCATCTAAAAGCCAGCTGAGGATCACAGATAACACCTCTTTAGATTTAAGTTCTAAATCAAGTAGAAATATTGAAGATATTGTGCCTGTGTTATCTGAAGAACCCATTAACTTAGCAACAATACAGACTTCTAGAGAAGAGTACATTCCACAGCCTATCACAATGAAAAGTATTCCAGATCAAGAAAATGGCAATATTGAAATGCAACCTGAAACTTCAAAGTCTGATGAGAATACAAAATTGAAAACAACACCATCTACTGGTGAAGAGATGCAAGTTGATACCCAATCAACTTCAGCTGAAGATTTATCTGAAAAAGGCAATTCAGGTAAGTAAACATAGATATTTTTCATGGCACCTAATAAATTTCTTAAAATACATATTTATCTATTGTAGTAGTTTTGGCAAAAAAATATTTTAGTAAGATTGACTTGGATTTGGATTAATTTCTTTATCTTATATTTCCTTTGAACATGGATTGTACACATCCAAATGATCCCGCCACCAGGTTCGAGGTGGCGCAAGAAAAGAGTACCTGCAAGGAATTTGGGGAGGCCTTTGCCCAGCAGTGGGACAGTAACGGCTAGAGAAAAAAAAATGGATTAACTTGACATTTACTTCCGGTCAACTATTAAAACTAATTGTATTGGAATGCAGTAAACAGATTAGTAATTGAAGTCACATAACATCACACCTGTTTTCTCTGGAAAGATTAGGCAGAGGTGTACAACCACTTTTTGCTACTATGTTACATGGGCTAGCTGTTAGCCGAGTTACTAAGAATTTCATAGAAAAATCCAAGAACACTTTGCTCAACCTTGAACTCAAAATCCAGGAGTGGGTGTTACAGTCACTGTTGGGATCACTAGACTAATGAGGCAGTTAGTTTTATTTGGGTAAGATTTGGATTGGGGCATCTCTTTGATAGAAACCCTTTATTTTTTTTATTGAGTTATGGTATAGTGCCGCCTAACTACTTTCTCCTAATAACATGGATGCATATATTTTTAATTTCTGTTACAGAATCAGAGCTGGCTAAGTTCCGCTGTCAACTGTGTCCAAAAGGTTTTAAGCATCCAACTTCATTGACATTGCACAAGGATTCACATGCAGGGAAAACTCAGTGTCCTGTTTGTCACCGGTCATTTTCACGATCTTATGACATGAGGAGTCACTTGCAAAGAATACACCAAGGGAAGCAGCTGACCATTAAAGAGATCAGATATAAGAACACAAATGACAGTGTGGCACCCAAGCAGTTTACTCACAATATTTAGTTACAGCTTCATGGTAACTAAGTTACCATAAATTCAGCACGCAGTGCAAATGCCTAGAACTGTATTTTATAGAGTATATGTATGTTTAACAGCTATTACTTAAATTGATATGAGAAAATATTTTTATTTACTATTTTTATTAAATGTCACAAATGATATTGCTCAGTGCCGGCCTTGGCTATTTTTAAACTAGTCTGTAATATTACTGTTTTATAATATAATAATTGTTTCCATTACTATTTGTTTTCTTTAGAACATATTTTATAACCATTAACTGTAACATGTATCTTTTTATCCTGTAGTATTCATACTACAGGATAACAAGATACATGAACCCATGATTCCTTTATTTTCATCAAAAGCCTATCTATCTTACCTGAACAGAAGGTGTTTGCGGAATTTAGGATTTTTAATAAATACATACCTTTCACCCGGTTCTTAAAACTCATTATCTCATACACTAGTTTTCTTGGCAGGAACGGTACCCCAAACCGATTCGAGATCCAAAATTTGGAAGATTGGTATGATATGTGTCCATGATTGTGCGTCTTTCAACAGCAAATTGTAGGTACTGTTTGTCCTCTAATAATATAATAATCCCATACTTCTTCAAGGGGCCTTATGCTGTGCTTATGCGTTGGACCTGTGTTCCCGCGCAAGCCTGCCAAAGGACCGGATGTCCTCACGGGAGCTACGCCGTAATTCAAAATGAAGATAAAGAATATGTAAAACTAGTAATGAAATATATCGGTTCTTACCTACTCATGCCTTTTCACAAAGGAGTAGGCAGAAACTACAGAACGCTATTTAGTCCTCATAACTCCATGTGTGCTTTTATGATTTCTTCCACATGTATAACTTAAGTAACTAGGTGTTTAATTTACCAAAATAAAAAGGTTGGTAAATAACTATCGTCAGTTCCAAGTTCCAACAGTACATATTTTCTTTACAAATTTCGACATTGATGAATAAAAACCACTCAGTTAAAAGATTTTATCAGCGCGGTAGTTCGAAAAGGCTTACTTCAGACAAGCATACTTATTTCGAACAAGTAGGTAAAGAACTAGTGGTCATCTCGGATTCTTTCTAGATTTGGGGCCGGTTAGTGACAATATGCTCGCGTCCTATTACATGGAACTTAAACATACCGGCGAACTATCAACTATGGCTCTCTACCTCTTCCTAATCCTTCAGGGAAAACAGGCGTGATGGTATGATTTTCCTTGCATTTTTTCGTTTTTTTGCCTTCATAAGAACATTCTGAATTGTTTTTTATTTAGCCTATTTCGATTTCCACCGCTGGGCAAAGGCCTCCCCTTTGCCTAAATATATATTCTGAATTACATTTTATAATATTTAAAAATAAAAAATAATCTACTAGTTCCAGCCGTTTTTGACTTTTGAGCTTCGCAACACATTTAGCTATTCATTTTTAGATTATCAAGTACCTACCCAAATTAATCGATATATTGCGAGCAATTGATTCATTCGCTCATTATACATAGCATTGCACTGCTAGGCTTCGGAATCGAATCAAATGACCTGTATTCCCAAATCAATCAACGTCTTGTGATCTCTAATCTACGTAACAAACTTAGCATTCCCAGAAAAAAAAACCTCCATTCCCATTAGTATCATGAATCAATCAATTACCGTATTCTTTTCTACTTTTCCTTTTTTTAGGAAATTATCGCTCAGATTCACTTTCAATCTGTTGCAGTGGTGACGCCAGTAAGTAGGTAGTTATAAGAGTTTAGTACGCATTTACAGATACAGATTTGAAATGAGATCAACGTTGCGTCCCGTCGGTTTCTTAATTGTTCTTATCTTATAAGTTCATATCTTATCCCTGTAATTTCAAACCTTCTTTGCCAACCTGTCGAAGAGAAATTGGTAATTCTGTTTAGTACTTATTTCTCACCATAATCAGGATTTCCTTTTTTCCATCTTCAAAATGCCGCGTCATAAAATGATGAGACGCAACATCAAAATTAAGTTGCGGACTATGGCACGAGGTGGGATTACGGACAAAATTGAATGAATGGGTAATCTGCCCACCTCCCTGGCAAATGAAGGTATATTTATTTTACTTAGGCTATGCCCTTGATGGATTGCTAGACCATTAGTTATTCTGTGCCCTTAGCTAAGCCTGAAGGTTGGTTTCCAGTGCATGTTTTGGTATATAATAGGCACCCAACTAATAACTAACTACCTCAGTATTCAACAATTACCTACCCACCTCGGTATACGCTTCACTAAAGATTCAATTAAAAATATACGAGTAACTACATAGCTTCTGAATGTGTAAACTGTAAAACATAGAAAACCGCTCTGCCATGCCGTGCCATAATGTTGGCACAAAGTTCCAATAGTAAGAACCTACTAGGCATGATTTTGCATGTTATACCTAGCTTACATTCAAAACTTGAATTACTCATTTAAGTGCCTTGGAAACTATAGGTTTTTTTTCTTTTATATTCAATTTTTCTAATTTAGACTCCATAAGCTATGTAAGAACTAATTAATATTCCTAAATACCTAAGGTAGGAGAATTGAACGGGAATAAGGCCGCGTTAGTGGATGCAGTAATCACCGTAATAGTAAAGCACGCGAAGCTGCGGAGGGGTAAAAGCTAAGAACCAAAAAGCTTCAGTAGCCTCGTAGCCGGGCGGGCGGGACAATCAGGGGTTGTAGCAGCGGGGGTGGCGGGGTCGGGCGGAGGGCGCTCGATACGCGCGCGCGCCGCGGCCGCCATCAGCCAGTCGCTTTTAGACATCGTTGCGTTCGGCTTGTGTTACGTTTATCGGCGCGCATCTGTCAAACGCTACGATATCGATATTTTAGTCTTGCGTTTTTCACAAAGTACGTATATTAATTAATAAAATTACCCTAAATTACTCATTTAAGTTACCTAATCTGTGATTCGGGAGTGGTATTATCAATTTTTATTGCATTTTGTTGAATTGTTTACATTTGAAACACATGTTTACGACTTACGTTTGGTGTGTTTCTGATAAGAAATGCATAATTCATTGATAATTTAACTAATGAATAAGTGAAGTGTCTTGAAAAATCCCTGAAAATGCGTGTAATCTTGTGTAATATCTGTAGTTGGTTATTTCGCGTTCCAAACCTGAATTGTGCTTTGATATAGTGTTTTCAGCGCTTCTTTTCACATATCGTTTGGACATTTGTGGAGTTTCGAGAAAATAGCGGGTGCTTTTATTCAGTAAAATGAGTGTGTGAATTTTTGATGGTGTGTCGTGAACGGGAGCGCGTGTAGAGTTGAGATTCGCTCGGTGAGCGTCGCGCGGCGGCGCAGCGAGGGTATTGATCGGCGGCGGCGGCGGGTCGCGAGACGCCGGCGTTTGCCCGCCGCCTAAATAAAGCTCCGCATGTGTGCGCCCCGCCTCGCCGCTCGCCGCTCGCCGCCCTACGCCGATGCCGCCCGCCGCCGCCATCGACGGCGATGTCTTCGTATCGTACCGTCGCTGTCGCGTACTACATGCGTTAGCCCGCCTGTCCAACAACACTATCACATGATTCAGACATTCATTTTATTTAAGATCTATTTACATAAACATTGTACCCAAAGAAAGTCATAAAAAATGTAGAGTGCAGAACTTTTGAAATATACCTGCAATAAATGTTTTGGGTGTTGAGTATCTACCTATTACCATAAATTGATCTTTTTATAATCTTGAAGTGCACCATTGTAAAATAAATTAAAACCTACGTAAACTAGTGAAACTTTCGCGAAAAACCTACTTATCTATCTTGGCTTCCAGGTATTCTGAATTAGTTATCATTTTGTTTAATCAACCAGTCCTTCGTTCTTATCCCTCATTGGTCTTTAAAAGGTAAAAGGTAGCTAACACAGTTTTAGACATAGTACCTACCTAGAAACCTATAGATAGACTCTAAATAAATTTTAATTTTTTAACTTTTTGTCACGTCGATAGACTCAATCTTATTGAATAGACTTCAGTAATATCTACTTATCAAACTTAAAAATAATAAAAATAAGTACCTACCTACTTACCTGACATTTCATAACCACAGCACTTGTTATCTACAGTACAGTTATTATAATTATAATACGAAGTTAAAAAGAGTTATAAAACTTCCTCTTACATTTGCCGTGCCTGACAAGGCCCACACATGGTCCTATTTAAACCATTGTCACATCTATTTATCTTGTGGAGTGCAATAAGTGTGTTAAGGTGCAGGCCAAAATCTTTAAGGGCACACAATATAGCGAGCGCGGTCTGTAGTTCAGAGTACACGGTCATAATTTTCTTGTTCACTACTTATAAGTTTTTTTTTGTATTTGTACCTAATAGTACTAACTTTATTATTGCATACGTAGATTACAATAAACGCGAAACTGAACGCTTAAGGTGTGTTCGACGCAACATCTCGAATTATTTTATTCTAACTGCACTATATTGAATGAATATAATTGAATTACATAGAACTATAATTTTATCACCTAATTGTTCATATCAATCATCATAACGCCGCCGCCGTTCTATTTTGAGGGTAGTTAGAATTGTATTGATAAATTATCTTATAAGGTTTCTATAAGTTCTACCTTGATAAAAAATATTAATTATATCGTACCTAATACAGGGATTTTGTCAAGTTTTAAGATTTAATTATATAAATAAAAATACAATCTTTTTTGTAGGTGTGAAATGTTGGGATAGCTGGAAGATATCCCACTGAGAGCTATGGCGCGCACAGTGCTGGCGAGCGGCGCGCTGCTCATCGCGTTCAGCATCGTGGTGCAGACGCGCGCGCTCACCCTGCTGCCGCACGATGTACGCCCCGGACACGCCGTCAGACACTTCGTCGGCAACCACTCCAGATACACGCTTTTAGATCCAGAGTTCGCACCATACTTTACTCTGCTCGATGACGGCCTACTCATGACCACAGCTGATTTAACACCCTTACTAAATCAACCAGTTAATCTAGCCATACTAGAGCAAACACCTTACAGCAGTTCGGCGCATGCTATTCATCTCCTAGTAATGGATCGCCGACGCATGCTACATTTCACGGTACCCAATGGATTAATAGGAGAAATATCAGAAAACGCTCCACCAGGGACTGCAGTTGATTTACAACCTATAAAAGCTACAGCCCTTCTTGATGTAGGGCCAATAGCTTACAAAATAATTAAAGGAAACGAAGATTCAATATTTGCGCTACGGCAGAAAGGACAAACAGAAACCAATTCGGATGTAAAGTCTGTAGTCACAGATGGTGAAGTGGAAATGATTGCTATCAAACCATTAGATGCTGAAGAAAAGGATCTGTACAAAATTGTCGTACAAGCAACAGACATTCACGGAGCGAATAAAGCTAACCTTGCGATTCGAATAGATGTGGGTAACGAAAATGACCATGAGCCGTGTTTTGACGAAGACATATATTATTTCGCTGTAAATGGTACCATTGATGAAAATGGTCCAAACGGCACCGCACACTGGCAGAGATTTTCTACTATTGGGCAAGTCCACGCTTACGATTTAGATGAAGATCGAGTCTACTATTCTCTGCAAACACCGAGTAATTTGGCGGTTATAGTGCCTCAAACTGGCGAACTGATATTAGCAGGTGAACCAGATGGTCATGAAGCCGAGTTGAAAGTGATTGCCCATGATACTGGCTTTCCGCAGCGTAAAAGTCGACCGGCACGAGTTTTTCTTGATTTTGTTATCCGCGATCAAAGAGAGTTACCAGTTCTTCATCGTGAGAAGCGTCGTGTTACGCGAGCTGTGAGACCAACGAAAAGAATAGAATTTACGGAGGCCGATGGTGAAGCAGAAGGACGCGCTGTGTTCACGTTAGAAAAAGAAACTGATCGTGAGACTTTTAAAATTCGGGACGAAAATCCGTGGGTTACTGTAGAACCAAGTGGTGTAGTGAAAGTTAAAAAGAAGTGGGACTATGAGGAGTTGGGACCTGAGAAGACTATTGACTTTTGGGTGACTATCACCAACGCGGGAAATGGAGGTAAGTCTTGAAAGTATTCATAATTTTATTGAGTTCTTCCATATCTGTTGTCATCATTCAAAATATTCATCGACTCCGTGATGACTAGCCAGTCATCCTAATTTGCCTATTTAGAATAACTTAAGTCAATTCAAGTCAAGTTATTCTAAATAGGCAAAGGTTAGCTCTAAATTGCCGACACTCTAGATTGCACGACACTGCTAGATGTCCAAACGTAATGGACATCGAAAGACCACATACTTATATCTCTGAGTTTGTTTTGGCGTTTATTTTCAAAGGTCGTAGCTAGGAAACCAACAATCGCTAGTATCGACTTGTAAAAGTGTCTTTTAAGGATATAATATACTATTTATAAACTGAAATATATAATATTAATTAAACAAGGTTAAAAGCTTGAAATACAACTAATTTGGATGAACTGAACTGAACTTGGATAAGGCAGGGCATGAAAACATGGGGCCAAACAATCATGAAACGTTATCGGGAAAAAAATTTGAGCAATATCTGCTGCAGGCAATATAGGCATTCTTACAGTCAATTTTCATTATTCTATCCGTTAATTTCCGTTATTTGTAAAACAAAACACGCATTTTAGGTTTTCCATATTATATTAGAAAGTCTGTTCTGTACACGGAGGAGAGAAATTCTTTTTCTCTCCTCCGTGGTTCTGTATTAAACAGACAAATTCATATAAAGAAGGATGAGTCATTTAAACTCCAACAAAAAGCTTGTGTTCCAAATATATTAAACAATTCTCAACGCAATATTCAAAGAAAAGGTGTAACGCAATTTAATATTTTTTCTCTCAGTCGTTCCATTTTTTATTCATCCATCCATCGCTCCAATGTCTCTATCAAGGGCAAATTGAGATAATGATAGGGAAAGAATTGGGTAGGGTGGATGGAATGTGTTGCTGAGTTGCTTAGTATTATACGGTGTACACAATGACGGCTTTAAAATTGTGTTAATGTTCGCTTTCATTTACTAATGATGTTATTTAATTACACGTTACTTATCCTGTTACTTTGACAAAGCTTTTATAATTTCGTTTCGTGTTGCGCCTTTAATAACTTTTACTACATTTATCATGGAGCAAAATTTAACTTTGCATCATAATTTCGTCAAGCTTCTATATACTTGAATTCTGATTAGTTAATTGAGGATTTTGAATCAATCCTTATGGTTAAGCAGTAAGTCATGATGACTCTCTGCATTTTTGCTTTGACGATGGCATTACTAGCCAAGTTATAGTCGATCGAATGTTGTACTCGGATTAAAAATGTAGTAAATAATATGGTATACGTGCCGCATGCACCTGTCGGATCGAATGGTGCAGTGGAGCATGACGTCGTGGTCAGGTCCCGCGGTCCAACCCGGTCACGAGCACTCACGGGCCACCGGCAGACTCCGACGCTCCCATCACGACAAGCTAATTGTTTACTCTCTCCGAACGTGTCGAGCCTTAGGAAATACCCTTTTACCTGATGATTATTGTACCAATTACGCGATCCGTGTTCAGTGGTCGATTCACAAATATTTGAGGATATTTTTTTTTAATATCTCTTTAATTTAATAACGAGATAGAGATAGTTAATAACATAGCCATTAAACTTTTTGGGTGCGTCGCAAATTCTGCTGGTCATCATAATGGAGATGGGCCCACCGTTCTGGACACTGTGTTTATTTGAGACTAATACGGCATTAGCCATCCGTAAATTGTTTTGTGTTTTATTGCCTTCCAGATGTGCGGCTGGGAACTAAAACAAAAAATCTTTTCAACGTCCGTCGTTCGGGGTACGTGTTCGTTACTTATGAATAACCACAAATGGACTAATTCTAAGAATAGTTCAATGAATTATCATCCGATCAGGATGTCTCTTATTTTAACCCCTGAGGAAAAAAGAGGGGTGTTATAGCGTCATTGTTTTATTCGTGTGAAAAATTAAACAGTTAAGATTTTAGTCTAAAAAAAATTGTTACAAGTACAACACAATATAGGTACTAGGGCTTCAAAGGTGCGCGTAAGCTTGTATCCTACAACTAAGGAACGCGATTCAACTCGTAAATTAGTGATGGCACGAGTGTCCGGCGCGTGTGGAATGCCCATTAGGGACAGTGGTTGTCAGGTGGAGTGGTAGCAGGTTGTACATTGTAACCGCTGCTGCCACCGTGCTGAATGCGTGGATAATCGGGGACCTGTCGCACGGCCCGGCCGCTCCGCTCCGCTTGAAGTCCGATCTGCCGTAATTTGTTACAATTAGGTTGGTACTGTAGGTGTGGAATTCATGTATTTTGTTGTTTTTTAATCACATGATTGTTTCGTGACTCGCGATATGTTAGATTTCTGCAAATATAATCGATTTTATAATAGGTCGGTACCGAATGCATAACACACCTACGGCATATAAGATGTAAGTACCGTATATTATAATATAAAAAAAAAATATTTCCTTATCGACCAGTGCAATAATTGTACCTACGGCAATGTGATCATATCATTCATTATCTATAGTATTATTTTTCTTTTTTTTTGTCTTCTAAACACCCACATATCAAAATTCTTATTTTAATCTAATCAACTATGTATTGTTGCAATACATAATTATTTTAAATATAAGTCCCCGTCATTATAAATCAATGAAGGCAGAGCATCGGCCGGCTCATAAAGCGTGATCCAGTGGAGTTTTATCGGACATTATCAAAATACATCGGGAAGGGTTTTGTTTAATTACAACATCGGCGGCGCAGGCGCATCCATGGTGGGTGGTCAAGTTTGGCCGCGGGCGCCGAATCACCCCGTGCTCGGGACCTTGCTAGGAATGTAATCTTAATCATTATTGTTTGGATAGTTGCTTCAATTATTATATTGTGAGCATGTAGGATTTCTTTACTTGCCTATGAGAATAGGACCTTACGGATTTTTTAGAGTAATTTGAAAATAACCCTATGGGATGTGTGTGATTTAAAGTTGTTTTAGACATGATCGCGAACCTATTCTATACTTACTAAAACATCATGAAAGATGATGGTGTCGATGAAACAATTTAATGCAACGGCCCAGAAGTAGATTTGAAGTAGTACTCGAGGGAGCTCGTCAAAGCGTCTTTGTCCAGTGAAATGCCTGCTCTATTGGCAAATTAATTCTCTACTCTCTTCCTACAGCAACGCTTTTCTTTGAACCACCAATCGACAAACACTTTGAAAGTGTTTTCAGAGCCCCTATTCACTTTTATGTTTGAGGACGTTTTGATGCATTTTGCATTGATTTTGTAAAAAAATGTTTTGATGTGCCCGTTATATTTTTATACTAGCTGTGTCCGCGATGCTATCCGCATTCATGTGGGCATTGCCAATTCTGTGGGAATTACCCAAAATCCTTTCTTCTTATTCATCGGGTGGCCAAAATGTTTTTGGGAATATTGCACCCAAATTTCAAGATTCTAGGCCTTGTAGGTACTTTCTGAGTTTTTATGATATAAATTAGTGAGTGAGTGGCATTCCTTTATTACACACTTAATCTAAATTTACTATTGCGTCAGATACTTAACGGTGAAATATCCATAGTTATTATATAAATTCATCTGTAATTGGCGAATAAATACAAAGGTAACATAAACATACGTAATCTATGTGAATACGTTCCTTTGTATTTATCGTGAAATAACGGATCCTATCCGAAGCTGATATGGACATAACGATAACTTTATATGCTTATTAAATGGAGAATAAATGTATCAAAACGAAGAAAACGTAGGAAAATAGGAATGCGAATGTGACCATTAGATGCAAAACTGAATAAAAATGACCAAAAGTGAACGTCGATCTTCTCACTTTTTTTACTTAGTTTTGATATAGGTGTGCGATATAGTTATAGACGATATAATATAGACTGCGAGTTGTTTTATAAGTATTTAATCGCGGCTGTATACATATTTTCAAGCAATAAAGCGGCACAGGTGTTCTCTGAGTCAGGGTGGCATTTTAATCCTGCAAGAAGGATAGCAATGCAAGAAAGAAGTAGCGTACAGTACCAGGAGTTATCAATTATCAAGTTGTAACAAGACAAGAGCAACGCAATTTACGATACTTTTTATGAATCTAAGAAAATAAGTAGAGTACAGTTATTTGATTCAATATTTTAAAAAAGAGGTCGCACAATCATTCAATTTATATTGCCAAACAGATCGACAACAATTTTTATTTTAATTTAACTGTAAAAATATTTGAATAAAAAGTTACGTAAGTAAACTTTTCCCGTATTTTTCTATGGCTTTTTTCCCATAAAGCATGGCATATCAAACGGTCTGTCAGCGGTCGGTTATTCACTCTATTATTTGTAGTTCATTTCGTCTCGTCGATGCGGCGTCGTAATTTATATTGTACAATGACACTACTTCTGGGTCCATAGGTACTATAGAAACCAATTTATTAAACTGTTAAGTAATTTGTTTGTTACATGAATTGATAACCAAGTTTTAGATCGTTATTCTGAAGTGTCATTCAGTATAGGAGCCGTTAATAAAATAAGTTTTATGTTGTTGACTGCAATTAAAATTCATAGTTTATCCATCTATTTCATCTTCATCCTTTTCGTCTTGATTAACCATTCTGAAAAGTGAAATTTCCATGCGACGGTTTCAAATTTCGAGTATAGGCTAGGCAGGTCGTAGGTTTGCGCTGCAATAGTGTCAAGTCGAATCGATAATTGAATACGATAGCTGGTGTGTCGTACACTCATACGTCAGCTGCGCCGTCGTCGGTTAGAAATTGGCACTTCCGGACAGGGGTCTGAACGTCGGGAGACGATTTACATTGGCCTAGCCAGATTTAAATTGAGTATCCCTTCCATACGGTACGTTAGAGTAAAAGGTTAGGCCACAGACTGAGGAATGTCATACACACAAACGTATTTTCGCACTTAGAAGGGACGTCAGTACTAAATCAAAATTAGTGTTTTGATGTTCTGTAATGAATATGTGCAACACAATTGACCGTCGCGGACCGGTTACGGGCCGTTTGTGGTGCGTTGTTTGTTAAATTTAGTCGTCATTCAATCAATGGCGATGGGTGCGGGCGTCGCTCGCACAACAATCGCACTGGCCATTACAGGCCAATTCCCCTCATTGTGACCACTAGCCGCAATTACGTATGCGCACTTCCTATGCTCGACCCTATCGCCATGATCACCACATCTGCTCTCACTCGTACTGTATCTTTTTATTTTTCACGTTGCCTTTATGAGGATGCATCTTGACTGTTAATAAACGCTAATTGCCTTAATTAGAACAGTGCAAACGTTTGTTAAGGTCATGTGAAATACTTTCTATTTTTTCAATAGTTTTTTGTTTTATGAAAATGGATGTTGTAGCCTCAATATTTTGTCTTTGTAATATCAATAAAAGCGTAAGCGCTTTTCTTTTGTAATTTCCTTTATTCTGAAGTGTCTAAGGTCAGCCTGTGGGCCGTTAATAAAATTTGCTCACCCCCTCATTTATTTTAATCAAAATACGTCTCAGTCGTGTATTGTGGACGCTGTGGTCGCCCCTGATTATTTCTGGGGTCTTATATTTATTATTGTTAGAGCTAGAGTCATTCTGTTTAGAGGGGTTTATTTTAACAAAATCTTTGTCCAAATATTGACTGTATGAATGTTAAGGAACGAGTTCGCTATGCTTAGCTGGAATATATTTGATTGGTTGCTTTGTTTTTGTAGGTTACCTTTACAAAGATCCGGTGCAACATATTTCTAAAGGCATTCATCTAGCGGCACTTAGAACAAAATGCTTACTTATCAATAGCTGTTAGTAGTTTGTATGGAGGTACTTGTTGAAACAACGTGTAGGTACAGCGAGTCGTGATCTTGAGTGATGTGCACACATCTTGCCTATAATTACATCTAACGCATTGGTAAACAGCAGAGGCGTCGGTGCGGGAGTGCTCCGATCTCGACCTGCCCATTTATAGGCTTTCACTCTGATTGTGATTTGATTGCGGTCATTTGCTCGTCTATCTAAACGGCGAGAGACCACGATGCGTTTACACGCTCAACTAACATTAGATTAACACAATTTGTTATCAGAGTTATAAATTGCTCGTCTGCATGAAACAAAAAACGATCACGTTTTTGTAACGTCTCTTTTACATAAATATAGTACTATAAATCTTAAAGTACATCCAATCTGTCTGTGAAAATGAAATAGTTCGACCTTATACAGTCCTTTCAAATCTTATCACCAAACGACCCTCAGTTTGTTGAAGCGACGTCAAATTTGTCTCGTAATATCGATTCAACGTAAACGTGCTCGTAAATCAGAGGTTACTTACACTTAGAATTTTGGTATGCTATGCTCACTCAACTAACGTTTATGCTTGATTAATGTCGCAATAGATCTCCGTCAATCGAATCGCGGCGTGTGATGTTCGGCTATCAATTGTAGGAACATACCGTGGTACCTTGGCTACACGCAAGCATAATAAAGGTATTAACAGGCGTGTCATTTACAAACTTGTACGATGGTTCTTATTACGATGACTGTTCACATGACCTCGCAACCTCCAAAATGTCAAACAAGAAATTTACGTTTATATTATGCATTATTATAATCTAGCTAAGATGGAATTTGTTAGCTGTACTTTATTGCTGCATTATTGACTGCCTCGTTGGTCTAGTGGTCCCAATCGCGACTGCTACGCTAGAGGTCTTGGGTTCGATCCCCAGGTCGAGCAAAGTGTTATTGAGTTTTTCTATGAAATTCTCAGTAGCAGCTCGGAGTCTGGATTTGTGCCCGGTGAATGGCAATAGGCTCGCCCCCTATTACATGGGACCCAAACATACCGGCGAACTGTGGGTGTACATTAAGTGCACCTCTGCCTAACCCTTCGGGGAATACAGGCGTGATGGTATGTTTAATGTACTTTATTGGATTAAGGATAAGTTTGATTAGTGAGTTTCTTGTTACGAGCTATTAGACCCCTAGAGTATAATGCATCAACTTTGAAGCTATCATCCATACTAATAAATGCCAAAGTAGCTTTGTCTCGTTGATTGTTTTTTACGCTTTCACACTTAAACCTAAATTTCAATGAATTATGGTGTAGAGATAATTGGACCTTGGAGAAAGACATCGGCGAACTTTGCTTTTAAACCTGTTGCGTCGTGAAATCACGCACTCTTGTCTAGTTACATTATTTTGAATCTATAAGAGTAATTAATACTAACATCATTTTTATCGCGCAAATTTTTTTTGTGCTGGTACTAAAAGTTACACGCTGCACGGTTGCAGCTAAAATAGCTTGTAATGTAAGAAAGCTTTATTATTATTTGCTCTCTAATACACACTCCGGTTGTATACTGTATAGGTAAATAGGGGTGTGGCAACAGGCGCCGCGTTGCGAGTATCGCGAACGAGTACGAGCCGCGTGCAATGCGGTCGTGCATGCACTTCATTCCGCATTGTTCGGTTTCGCAATGGCCGTTCTCGAGACCTCTCCAGCCAGCCACATCCACGATTGACATTCACAGTTTGTGCCAGACGGCTTAAAGTTCACCCCCCTACTAAAAATGGGGTGGCCCTGCAAGACGCTTTCAGCTTGCATTTTCTATACTGTTAAACATATAACGTTCATCTGAGAACATGCATATAGGGGTTAAAAACTGTTGGTTTTATGTAATATAAATTATATTACAATAACATTTTATTAAAAAGATTAGGTAGGTACCTAAGACAGCACAAAGTACCGTATTTACTCTGTGGTAAATTAAGCAAACCGTATCAAAACATATCAAAAATTTCTAAGTTGATGTGACGTGTCCAATGAAAACACAGTCATTTACCAAAACATACTGTTAACCGCTCGAGTAGGTACCACATGAATGTCTGTCAAGTGTAGGTACGAAAAGGCGTCTGTGGTTTTTAATGCGCTTGATATAAAACTTATCCGTGTTGTCATATCATTCGTGTGGTTTGGTATCAAGTGCGTCAAATGGGACACCTCTAGCAATAGAGGTGTGGCAAGTTCACGCCGAGGGTTCACCGTCTGACTGGAAACAGAACGGCCGATACACAGTGCAGTTGTTTCTAATTATAGCCAGCGTAGGCCATATGGGGATCTCTTTATCTTCACCGCTGCTTTGTTTCTGCCAGATTACCAGAAGGCTGCTATATCGATTGAAAAAAAGTACTTCTAATAACAATAAAGTAGCAAGAAATGGGATACTTTACCCAAATATCGGACATTGTTCAAATAATGTTGTAAACATAGCTAGCGATTTGTGGCTCATGTAAACTGAGTGGGTTAAAGTAATTCATAGTTTCCATAATTAAACGAAAGCCGTTGTTATTCCATAGTACGGGATCAGGAACTGACGGTAAGGTATTCTTGCTCACGTTAATTTATTGAGGATTGTTGGTAGATTAGGGTCTACGTTCGGGGGCTTTATTAAGATTTACAGCACCTCTGGGAGCTGGGTGCAATTATCAGCAGACTTTTACGCCCATGGGAAATATTGTAAGGGGCATAAGGCAATACTGACCCTCGTAGACGACACACTCGCTCCATAAAACCCAGCCAACAATAATGGAATACTAAACGCCGGGAATTCGTCCACACAGTTTACAAACGACTTCAAAACATGAATGTGTGAAAACTACTGACGGAAATAAGTCGTGAGAAAATGTCTTTTGCGGGGTACTCGCTTCGTACAACTCCGAGTAAAAAATAATTACCACTATCCGTTCCAACAAATGTCCACGTCTAATTACTATCAATTTAATCTTTAGATGTTAGAAACGCTGCTACATGCTTTTTAATTATTTGTACTTACCACCGTTTATTACATACGTGTTACGTAACTGCCTAGTGGTCCTTGGGTACAATTCCCAGGTCGACCAAATCTTTATTGGATATTTTTATTAAATTTCAGTAGAGTTTGAATATGTGCCCAGGAAATGGCAATAGGCCCTATTACATGGAACCTTAACATACCAGTAAACTGGGAATATAAGCATGTCTCTGAAAACTTGTAACCAAGACTAACATAACAAAGGTATCACCTAATTATTGAAAAAATAAAAATATTAAAGCAAAAATGCGCTCTCATCACATTAATATCTATATGTATTTATATTCCACCTGTGAGCGCGTCTGTTATGCTTGAAGGTTTGCTCATTCCATTTTTAAAATAAAAATTAAATGTCTTGTTTATTTGTTCTGAGAAATAGACAGCTTAACCTAAACGATGTGGTAACTGGAAATTTACGTCGAAATTTTGAACGCGGGAACTACAAAAACTTCCGATTTTAATCTTATCATGAATTATATTCTTAGAACCACTTTACGGGTAGAAAACTGTGCATTCATCATTTAAAACGCTTACGAGAACTGGTTTTCCCTTTTAATTTGCATTTATTTAATTTAAGTATGACTTAAAACTCTTGATTAATTGTGTAGTGTGACATGTCTGTTTACAAAGTATTTCGGATTTATGCCCGTGTAATTGCAGGTTTTTTTAACAAATGTCACCTTAATCAGCTATTCATTATGTCGCTCAACGTTAGTTCTGATTCGCGGGCTCGGGCCGAGATGCTTAAAATTAACGGGTTTCCGCTGCTGTCGTGCACACACTATTTGGCAGATTCGTACCCGATTATAATAAACCTCAATTGCTAACTTGGTGTGAGGTTCGAGTTTCGACACGGGCAGCGTTCGTCACGAAACATCATGAACATTCTAAAATTTGTTTTGGTTATGTAGATACACTGAATGCCATGAACGGCTCTCAGGTCTTACGAATAAATTTGAATGATAGAATCATTACGGAATTAGATATATCGTCCCTATTTCATTATTAAAATGCATTCAGATACATTATTTTAACATACTATCGAGATTTAGAACCCGCAGGGGTCCTGACACCTACTGTTACTGGAATGGTTATATGGTTCGTTAAGTTTTTAGGATTGGTTTATGATATCAAATGTTTGAATTGGTAATGTTTATTGCTTATTACTTCCGTTCATACTGTCAGACGTACAAGGTGCGTTTAGTTTCGGGATTGTTAATAAGCTATGCTATGATAAACACACTATCGCATCACACTTACAATATGAAAAATTGATTAGATAGATCAGTGAGGTTAAGTTATTAGTCTTGTGCACATACCAAGGATGGGTGACCTACCTTATGGCTTCACCAAATTGTCTTGCTGCACTAGTTGATTCAAAGTAATATGCTACATATTTATTTATACCAAATTGTTATCCATCCTGCAAAAGACAAGATAGCAATTATTAAAAAACTAATATCATACTTATTCCATACTCTTTCCTGGAGGCTTCCTTTACGGAAAACATTCGAGAGACGCGTTAAGTGGCCCCCACTAGAAACCATAAGAACCTTAACTACTGGTCAAGAGATAGGTTCCCACAGCACTTTAAACTAGCGCACAACGCTGCACATGACAAATAAGGATTGTTGTTTTTTCTTATTTGGTAAGCAACTCTTTTAATGGACATTTTGCAATATCAGCTGAATACTTTTTCAATACGCGTACTAATAAAATCGTCATATAACATCGCCCAAATTGTCTAAGCTAGTAGTTGAGAACGGGGATATTTTGTCACCATCACAAATCTTGTCTGACCGAGGTTTCGTCACGGAGCACATATTGTTATTAGGAGCTTGCTTACTGCCTGATGTAGATATAATCTCTTACTTGCTTTCTACGACGCCCGCAGTCAATCATAGGTAAGAAATAAATATAGCACCAGCGACCTTTTAACCCAACACGTTCTCGATCGATGGTGCTCTTCAAAATAATGCACGCAATGGTTTCAATCTTTAATTGTAACGCACCGCTTTCTAATTTGAGTTTACAGATTGTATTATAAGAAAAGGAAAACTTCCTCGTAGGTATCTCCTTTTATTGCAGCTCTACAACGTTGCAAGTGTTGATTAATTGGGTTAAATTGAAACAGTATTAAGTTGAACAAGAGAAAACTAGTGGCAATTGTTCAAGAGTGTAGTGAACATTGTTCAGTATCTTAGAGAGAACTAAGTACCTAGCATTTGTGGGGTGTATCTGTTAAAGTTGGAGAGTATCTAGGAGCGCAATAGAGCACCTAATGAAATTATCTGCAACAATGCAATTCGTGACCGGAGCTCCGCACCGAGTCATCGCCAGCCGGGCCACTTGGCGTTCGCGAGCTTCTCAGCCGTAATCCCTCAGGCGAAATTGCTCTTCATTTGCGTGCACGCGGCATACGAACCCGACCGAAGTTCTCACGCCCTTCAGTGAACCTTTGGAGATATTGTACCGAATGTACCAAACAGCTAATAGAGCACTGACATAATCGTGTAAATTATTTAGGAATCCCATCTATAAATGTATAATTATTATATCTTTAAGATTCGTATTGAAAGCTTTTGCTGCGTCATACCGTTGAACTCTCACATGGCTTATGATAGCGTCGAGATGTAATGGAATCGGGCTCGTTTAGTGCTCTGTTGTTCTTTGAGGATCTGGCATACTATAGCCGTTACATAAAAATACGAGACCGCGCATAGAAACGTGTTTAATCGTCAATGCTTGCGATGCAATGTGGGCTCAGCGCATCCTGCGTTTGGAGCGAGAGGGAGATACCTCACGTGCGCAGGATAGAAAAAGCTGACGATGCAACTTTTGATATCATAATTAAGCCGGGATGACCGGCGGCGTGTAAATAAAAAATGTTTATCTTATAAGCTTAAATGAAGATGATTCTTAATAACTCAACACGTTTGGTCATTAAATCGAAGCTCGCGGGCGTTAAGGTCATTTAGTCACGCTTCTAAGTCACACGTGGCTCGGAGCCATCGAGCTTTTGATTAATTATTGTATGAGAATTAGAAAAGTGTTTGTTGTATTCTCGGTTAATATTAAAAATAATGGGTCTGATCTTTGATGTATTATTATTAAAAATAACAGTATTGTTTAACATTTTTATAAAAAGGATTCGTCTGCTGAAACATATTTTAAATCGACTAATAAGAATTAGTTAGTTAGTTAGTTTAGATATGGGTATGCTTTTAAAGTTTTTGGAGAGGATTGAGAAGGGATGCTCTGGCTTTTTTTCCGTTAAAAATGTGTGTCAGTATAGAATAAGATGTACCTATTGTGACGTGATGTGGTAAAGTGCGCTCTCTGTCTAACAATAAAATAAAATATTAAAAATTCTTTAAAAGTTTTCTATTTAAAGTACCCCTATGGTCTAGAACAGTTATTATACATATTAAATTTCACATTATTACGTTCGAGGCAAAAGTAAAGTACTTAAACCTCCCTTAAAAATACAGAAGCTTAAAATGGCGCGGCTTATCCAAGAGTTCTAAGTTGCCGCTTAATCTCTTAAGCTAATGGGTATGGTATGCGTCGAAGGTCGTAGTTTGGTGCATTATTATAAATAACTTCGCACTGTGGCGAACGGATGCACGTGTGCGTCGTCCTTTATGGCTTTTTATTGCGCTGCGTTTTGCTGCTGCGTCATTGCACGCGCAGTATTCATTAGGGCTTAATCAATTTTGCATGGAGAGAACCGCAACACAGACTTTTGTTTATTGACCATTTGCCTAATCATTAGGCTCTCATTTTTTCTTTTAATCTTTATTAGTGTTATTAAAAAAAAAACTCTTATTATTACGGGCAACAAATAAATTTATGACGAATCCCTTCCGTCAAAATTTGAAATTGTTGATATAAAGCAACAATTACTTTTTGTTTTCGTATCGTTCACATTCACCCAACGGATTTCGGATCTTAGTTGTTCTTTTATAGACGCTCCCTTTTAAAGGTTTGTCGAAATATTTACGCCCTATATTGTATAAAATTCCAAACAATGCGATCGGCCTGCGCGCGGGCGCGTACTTTCCATGCCACACGTGCGCGCTTACGCTCATAGATTAGTCAGCCCGTTGAATAAACAGAGCGAACACGTAGGCAGTATTAGGCGCATTTTTTTTTTCACGTGGTACAGAAATATTTTATGAGTTTATATTATCTTATATTGTTTGTTATAATTTAATCATTTTTATTATTTATGAACCTACGAGTAACTGTGCTTTAAGCAATAATACATTTCGTAAAGAAATAGTCGCCTTTTGCGTAAATAAGTAATGTAACGTAACGTAAATAAGTAATGTAAATAGGCGTTTACATAATTATTTAGTTTTATTATTGGTTTACCTTGATTTGAATAAAAGGCAGTTCAAATACCTATCTATTTCAATTTCAGTATCTGAGAGATTCTGAGAGTCTGAGAGATGTGACGGGGCGTTCCAACGTAAGCTTATAGAACAATACAACATTTAAAAATCTTGACCAGATTACGAATGTCTAATTATTTGTTTTAAAAAGTAGGTACTTTCCTACTCATGCATGGGACAGAGATTCTTCTATATTGGCTTTATCCCTTATCCCTTGTACATTATCCTCTCGAACAATACCGTGAGAGCACAAGCCCATTACGTATTCATCGAGCAATGAGCTTTCGTTTATTTTTTCTCTGAAGACTTGGTGTAGATGGATGAGCGGCTGTGTTAGTGGGCGAGAAGCGGAAATGGAACTTGAATAAATTGAATTGTGTGACTACGATTGGTTCAATATGGAAATGTACACACCACTAACATGTTTTCATTTTAATCGAAGTCGTGATAACAATTAAATCCACCTCGTTGGTCAAGTACAAAGGCTCTAAAACTTCGCTACTTGGAGATATACATTTTTTTCGAAGTTCCTTTTTTTTCTCTTTATATTAAACATCTCTTGCTTATCTTAAAAGCAGCTATTGCAATATGTATTATTTTCAGGTACATATAACAAATTTTATCTATTTTTATACTTTGCCCTTGAAAGCGCATAAAGAAGGGCTTCACTTGCATTGTCCACTTTGAGAAAGAGTCTACAGTACATCAGTACTACATTTCTGCCTTACTATTTGGCTATACAGGTGCGTATGAACTTATCATAATATTGCTATTACATTTTTTTTATATGGCTATCTAATACTGATTTACTATACTGTATTATTTTGTATACATATAAGAAATTGGTAAGTTTTTCTTGCAAAAGAAAAGCAATATTTATGAATTACGAGTAGGGAATGAGTGGAGAATCCTGTGACCCGTCAAAAGAGGCGATACTTGAGCTGAGAGCGACACAGCACGGGGTCAGACATCGATCGGGGCGACGACGGGTGGCGGCGGCACATGTAGACATGAAAGAACAATTGCAATTACCAAACGCCACTTTTCTACGAGTAATAATGACGATGTATGTGCAGACAGGCAATAAGTTTAGTCTGCAACAAAAGAATATTGTCCTTACTATGCCAAACAGTGTAGAGAATCACAAAAATAGTAATTGAGCGGGATTTTATGCATTTTAGGCTACTAAGGTTGTTGAACTCGTTGGCTCGTCGATTATTCATTTATACCAAAACACTCCGTATAATCAAAATAGAATAGAATTTGCCATTCCATTATCATAATTTATGTTAATTGAAATGACTCGAGACGTTCTAAACTGAAACATGAATCGAATGAAACATAGTTTTAGAGATTCTAGAACTAAACTGAAGCATAAATCGATTGAAACGCAGCCACGTAGGAGTCTGTTAGAGCTTGTTTAAGCTGGGCGACACTGCGACATTTATTGTAACTGTAATTATTTTGATCATCGTACTGTTCAAACGTTTTTCGCGTGGGATTCCGACATTAATGAACCTGAAGCCTTTGACTTACAATTGAATTAATAACATTTAAATGCGAACCTATCCGTATGTATAAAAAAACACATACACAAATCGAGACCCGGAACAACTACCGGTCATGCAAATATTTGTTTCAGGCAGTGACCGAACCCACAACTTGTGGCGATCGCTTAGCCAATATCTACGTCAATCGTGCAGACAAACAAACCATGCAGAAGTTTTAAGCGGTCACCTGCTCTAAGGATAGGTCCGTAACCAAGAAAAGCCTTGCGTTCAAGTCTGACGAGTTAATCCCGCGACAACTCTCAAAGATTTATTCGTATGACAGTCGGAGACAAAGGACTGACATCTGACTTTGTCTTAAGGTCTTAAAGCCTGTTTCAGATCCTTTACAGCATCTATGGCCATTTCATAGTCCACCCCTGACCAGTCGGGAATTAAATAAATATTTAACAAGTTATTTTATGTCAATTTTAATGTTCCCATAAGTGTGAGAATCCAATTGTTTCCTATGTTATGATTTACTTACCTCATATTGTCCTCCTACCTTTTTCAACAAGTATGTTGCGATTGGCTTCCAGTCTAATCTGAAGCGGCTGAAAATCAGTTTTCAAAAGAAACGACTACCATAACACTTCCGCAACTCAATTTCTGGGCAATACCGTTATGCTGCTTGACTTAGGAAGAAAATAAATCTGCCAAAAAACCATGAAAAACTGACTAGCAGCTGGACTGTTTGCACGGATTTTTTGGATTCTGACTACCACTTACAATTGTCATACGTGCTCTTTGAGCCAGATTTACTTATTCATGATCGCTGAGTATAAACTAAAGTAAAAAGCATAGAAATTTACAAACACTATTTTATAAATTGCAAGTTATAAAAACGTTTGTTTATAAATTTCCGTTCTGTGTGTATGAATGGTCATCAGAGCGGGCAGGTCTCCGGAAGGAAGTGAGCGGCTCAATTACCATGCGCGGCCGGGCGTGTGTAACGGTGTGGTCACATGGAAACCTGACCGATCGATATTAACTGTTGTTGTGATTTACACGTAGCGAAAACAGCTTTGCAATCAATCAGAAAAAATGCGTTTTTTAGATATGAAGTTGTCTATTCTGGAGCTTTATATGATTATCTTCGTCACCATCATTGTATTTATCGTCCCACCGCTGGGCACGGCTCTACTCTCCGAATGCGAGAAGTTAGGCTTTAGTTCACCAGTTGGTAGACTGCACACGCTTCCTCACGAATTTGCTTCCGATGTTTTCCTTCAGCGTTTTAATTAAATTAATACGCACATGATTTTTAAAGTCAGAGGTGCGTACCTTGGATAATAATCTATTAAAATGTTTTACAAGGGAAGTTTATATTATCTTAGATGTCGTATTTCACAATTCCATTGGAAATTTCTTAAATTTCGTCCTATAATGTCGTCGTGTAAAGAAGCTGCCTGTGAAATTTATAGTTTACCTAAATATTTTTTGGCCTAGCGGTTTCAGCTGTGCTTTCCGTTGATAACTCAGTTATTTATTTGATGAATACAAGTAATATCTGTAAGAACAATTTGAAATGTCATATCAAAATCACTAACTTTAAAAAAAGGGATTCTATGCATTCATTGCGGGTATTCCAAGATTTCCTAGAAAAAAAGAAATCTATTTGCGTGACGTATTAGGCTCAATGTTTAGTTCCCACAATGGAAAGATCGTGACCGCCTAGACGATCGGGAGCGGTGATACCGTGATAACTCGCCACTCCGCTTTGTTCAGAATTAAGACTTACTAACATCGTGAGGCATTTAATTGTAAATTATGCCTGAGATGAACTATCTCTGGATCATGAAACGTTGCTTCAATTTTATATGACATACTTACATATATCGTAACATACCTTCATGCCCGAATTCCAAGAAGGGTTAGGCAGAGATTAACTGCTGCAGCTGGACCTGCTTATGGTTCCCTTAAAACAAATCTGAACTAACGCCTGCTACTGACAACTTCATAGAAAAACCCAATATGTAATTCTTTTCTTTTTCAGTATAATCTGTACGAAAAGCTCCCAACTATACGTTTTCAGTATAAGCCGACTTCTTATTGTACGGAAAGGCTATATAATGCCAGTTCAGCTTATAGCTAGAAATGTGTCATCTTGATTCGTTTATATACCTAATACATTTATTAGGTAATGTATCTGTCTATCTCCATGATATACTTGCTGTCAAAGACTACGTTATAATTTAGATGTTATTGATAGATTACATGTTAGATAGGCTTATAGCTTACAGATCATCCGTATCATCCACGTACATAGTACACACGGCTATCTATACAATTCCATTTTAAGCTGATCTCGCATTGTATGGGCTTTCCATACCATAAATAGGTCAGCGTAAACTGTATTTGTATAGCTCCACGTGTTGCCGTGCATACGTTATAAGTCGGATAGTTCGCACCTCTAGTAATCTTCGCTCTGTGTACATAACTACCTACTTTGAAGAAGTTGTATTGCACCTGTGTCTACAGCCTATTCATATTCATGAATGGGATAAATTATCATGCAATGCCTCTTGATGAGGACTGTGTAAACTGGTACGTTTGTTTCAAAGTTTATATTAAGTATTTTATTAATATGTATTTATGTACTTATGAGTTGTTCTTATTAGAAGATAGATAGAGGGGTTTTACATGTCGGAAAATACCAACAAGAGTGAGAATGCCAGGCATAACATACCATCACGCCTGTATTCCCCGAAGGGTTAAGCAGAGGTGTACTTGATGTACATCCACAGTTCGCCGATATGTTCAGGTCCCATGTAATAGGGGGCGAGTGAATGCCAGGCAAAGGTTTCCATACCATCTACACATAATAATATTATAGATATCTATAAAATTTGACGAGGAAGGAGGTTGGCCTCAAGTCAAAAAAAATTTGAACGTTAATAGTCCTTTTGGGACGCGAGGAAAGCCACGGGCCTATATATAAAGTGTGTATTCTCGAAAATTGTCGTTTTAGCAAGTTTTGTTAGTGGTTTCAAAATTATGTTTAATGCAGAAATATGAAACCACGAAACAATAGACTAAAATTTCACAAATGAAAACCTAGCAAGACGAAAACAAGAGAACTTAACGAAAGATCTGGAAAATAAAAGAAAACCAACGGCGACCTCCTTTTATTATATCTATTATATACTAATTTATTAATTATGTAAATGAAATGAAAATGATTCTACTACTTTTTCGCTACTAGTTGAAATACAATTTTCTCATATTTATAAACTTGTTTAACATAAAGAGAAGGATGTACCTATACTACGTGTACATTATACAATTGCGTACGTTATAGATAATTTAACAAGAATGACACCCAAAGGATGGGTGGCGGTTGAAAACTTAGGAAGTTCTGTATCAAGTTGTGTTAAACAACAACACAATAGCCCGAGATGGGTAGGCAAAGCGTAGCTAACGTGGGTGCTCTATTTAGAGGTTCTCAAGAGACATTAGCAAATAAACAGACGTGTTTATAAAGTATAAACACGTCTGTTAGGAATAGCTAGTTAGGAACTTGGGATAATTTTGAAGATACGCATCGTAACAGTAATTTAAACTGCTTTTTATGGATAGAAACCACAATATAGTCATAGACACGGCACAGTGGTCGAGCAATCAGCTCCCTATTCAAGCCGATTTCCTACATATACCTAATAAGCTACCTTATAGCCCGTGGTTCACTCGCATCCCAAAAGGATTTAATACTATAACTCAGATTTTATAGAATACATGTCAGATTTTTAGTAAGATCTCCAGCAATGCTACCGTACAAACTGCATCCAATTTCGTGCAGTATTTTTTGTATGTTGCATGTTCACTCTCAATGAATGCGTTATCATAACAGTATCATACTTCTTTAAATAGCAAGCTTAAAGTGACCGTGTTTTTTAATAGGTCGGACGCCTCTGTGCATACTGCCAATTTAATTGTTTAATTCTTACTAATTATGGTGACCACTCACTCATTCGAACGGCTCTTACGGTGATCGATAACGTAACTATATTTTTATGATAAATAATATTTTAAGTTTTTTTTTAACTTAAATTAACTTTTATTATTGAAAGGATTGGAGTTTATTGCAACTAGTTTTTGGTACTTAATTCAAAAGTTATTTGTAATAATGGTATAATTGAAATAAATAAAAAAAAATCCTTGGATTCTAAGACACACGTTTGTATTTTTGGAGACTTATTAATTATTATTTCTAGTATTAGGTATAATACTATTATTGTTGTTATTTTTATATTCTGTAGATTTCAAGTCAAACTTATTTTTTGTTACCTGTGCATTTATTCATCGAAATTCTTATGACATCACTTTTAGTCAATAAAATAAAATAAAAATGACATGTGAATTCTAACTGTGGATGTGAAACATGTAAACCATGTTAATTTGTGAGTTGCATGCGATTTATTGTACGCGGTCGACACCCACACGTTGTGACCAAAACGAATTAGGCTAGTAATTTTTAGTTGAGCTAGATCTCCAGCGAAATTGTATTGTTACGCTTTATCTAAGTATTTGTCGGTACATTGATAGAATCTAATAATTCCATCAATGTTGTTTACTAACAAGCGTATCTGGGCTACGCTACTAGGTACTAACATAACATACCATCACGCCTGTATTCCCCGAAGGGTTAGGCAGAGGTGTACTTAATTTACACCCACAGTTCGCCGGTATGTTTGGGTCCCATGTAATAGGGGGCGAGCCTATTGCCATTCACCGGGCACAAATCCAGACTCCGAGCTGCTACTGAGAATTTCATAGAAAAACTCAATAACACTTTGCTCGACCTGGGGATCGAACCCAAGACCTCTAGCGTAGCAGTCGCGATTGGGACCACTAGACCAACGAGGCAGTCAGAGCTACTAGGTACTATGCAATGAATCAAAGATTAAAAAGAGAAAATACGGAGCGGTGCGGTGGTGGCCCAGTGGTAATGGCCGCGACTTACGAGTAGTAAGGTCGTAGGTTCGAACCCAGATAGGCTAAAATTCCCAACTTGTAACGAAACACGAGGATCTCAATAGAAAAGACAGTTGCAATAAAGTTCAGTGAACCTAGTACTTAAATTATAATTTATACATGTTTATTAATGGTAGAGTGTCCAACTATCTGCATTTATTTGTTCGGATATTACAGGCCTTTAAATTGTTACAGACGAGGTGCTGATCTCTATAGTTATGACATGTTTATATAAATTACTGAATGATTGCTCTCAATTCCTGGTAATTGTATCAATGTGTATGTTGAAAGGAGTATTTATTGCAAGCGTTGATATTGTGGGATTAAAAATAAGCAATGACGCGACGTTAAAGGCGTCGACGTCGCGCCGCGTCCGACACTCAGACGCGTTCTAATGTGATTAACTTATCATAATAATCACTTCTAGTAAGTCGTTATGAGTTTACAACACTGTTTAAGGCAGCGCTTTAAAGCATAACTGCGACATCAAATTTAATTTTGCAAATCTTTAAACAAGACAACACTCAGCACTGAATTATTCAGTGTCTACTACTTAAAAAAATATACATTTATCGTTTCTACAAAGGCAATACACAATAACTTACATATTATAAATAGCAACTAAAACCCACTAAGGTAACCTATGTTATCAAGAGTCTTTAAAATATACCTAAATGTACCCATCTAACACTTCTACATACATGGAACTTAAAAAATGTTGTTTTAATTTAATTTTTAATCTACTTCAATATGGTTATCACTTCGACGCGTATTTTTCTAATATTGTTGGAATTGCAAAATTCACATATTGTAGTCTATGTGAGCTTCGAAAGAAGATATGCAAAATTATTTAGTTCGACAACATTTTGAAGCTGGCGGTTAATCATCGATAGTCGTAATAATAAGTCGAGGCATAATAATTATAACTGGCAGTTCGCTCGTCGAACGTATTATTAGCGCGTTAAATAGACGAAAATTCTTAGAAACTGTCCGACTGCGTACAGTATGTTCGATAATGATTTTTGATAACTTATTTGCCGTATGCAAATAACATGTAACACTAATTTTTGTAAGTCGATCCACGATTTTTACCACGATTCACAATCTTGTAAGTTTAAATGACATTTGACGAAAACCACTTTAAATTGACAAAAATTGAACATCGGAGAGACCCATTGAAAAGTTATGACTTGAATAGTTCTATCAATTAAGTAATATAAGCATCTCGAATCTCCAATATACTAAAAAAGGTAACCATACCATTACAATGTTTAGAACTTACAACCGATTTGTTAGTTTATTTGTGTTCAAATCCAGAAACAAAACGGTCCATTCGTGAGCAGCCGTTCACGGCAAACGCGTAGGGAAAAATCCAATGGGATACATAAACATAGTGCGGGAGATTCGTGTCAACGGCCGCGGCATTGTGCCCTCTGCACCCCACCCCGCGCGCCTCCCTTACCCGTCCTCGCGACGGGGAAGCGATTTCAAGGGTGGCTTGGCCGGCTACAATATTTCCTCTCATTTATCGAGGCCTCTGAGACTGAGACACATCAATGTCAGTATCTCTTATCACGTCCCGTTTTCATTAAGACCTTGGAAGACTTATTAAGTTGATTACGTTTTTGTACGTTTTTTAATGCGAAATTTATGGACGCCCTAATTAATGTAGGCCTTGAAATGGAGTAAAAGAATGATGTTCATTGGAGTATCGCTTCTTTATTGGTAAAAATATGGACTTTGTGCAATTTATAATATGTTTGCATAGTTTACTGATGTTACTGAAGGCTATAGGAACACAGATAAATGATTATTTTTAATTTAATATTATTTTTTAAAGTAAATATATTTAGTTATTCTCAGCTTAACAGCGACACCAATTAAACCTCAAATCTCAAAGATCTCCCCATACAAAGATTTTTTCAAGTCTCATACTTGTCATAAATTGAACGTTAACGTAACCATGAAAACGTAACGTAGGAAGATAGTAAGTTTTACTTCATCCATCTTAAATCGCGAATATACCGCGCCGCTCGTGACATGAATCGAATAAGATGTAACCACCCTAAGCCATGCCCTTAGGGTATCTCCTCATCACAGCGGAGATGGATTGAGACGAATTCGGCAAACAATGTAATATGCACCAATAAGATATCTTTATGTTTGTTTAAGATTGTTTTATTAGTCTACTAGTGGTCTTAAGCGCCACTGCTAGAGGCCCTGGCTTCGACTCCTAAGTCTTTATATGAAAATCTCAGTAGCAGCTCAGAGTTGAGATTCGTGTCAAGTTAATGGCAATAGGCTCGCTCCCTCGCTCCCCATTGTATGGGGCGTAAACGTGGTTCGCAGTACCACAGTTCGCCGGTGTGGTTCTCAGTTGATTTTGAACTTAATACTATACTTTAATACTTTAAGGTTTTAAATCATTTGGAGAAATTTGACCGTTTTTTATAACCTGATGTGCTGACGAATGTACATTCATACGCCTCAGCCTGGCCCTTCGGGGAATAATGGCGTGTTGGTATCTTTGTTTATCAGATTAGCGAGTCTTTGGTTGATTGATACAGTTTATCTTTTGCTCCGGGCGTCTGCACTTTAGTGGAAAGGCGCCCTTAGCACAACCGGACTGGAGACGTACTTATCGATCTTACAGTTGCGATATCAAGTCTATTAACTTATTGCCTATACTTCCGTCTTCTTTCTAAGTCTTATCACAGAGACAATCTTTGTCTACACAACGTTTATAAAAAATATTTCTTGCCATACATCTACATGAACTCCGTAGTGTTACAATTCTCTAACGTTCGTTTCAATTTTTTTAATTATTCATCAAAACATAAGATAAATAATTTAATTATACAAATGCGCATATAATTTTATCTAATGTTTGTCTGATGAAGATGAAATAACAGGGTATTAAATATAACATGCTACGCCTTAATAGCCAGTCCGGCGGAAAATTAGATTTTACCACCAAGCGTGCTCATTAATTTTGTCTTATCAAGTCAAAAAGAAAGGAGAAAAAAAAAGTGTTTATTTTCACAGATTTTCTCGATTGTTAACCGTCCTCCTCAAATTTTATTCTATTGTTATCTCGCAATAAAATTTAAGACAAAAAGGTTACATTCATACTTTCCCTTTATTTTTAACATTCCGTCCGTATTCTTCCCCTTGAGATAGTTTGATTGGTAAACTAACCCCCCGATGAAAGAGGGTTAGTTATATTGTGTATCGAACATTATTTTTGATAGTATGTATTGATTATTTTTAAATAATTTACGGTATTCTCTTGGATATAGGTATTATCAATCAAAACTTTGTATATTAAGTATATTTTTTATGGAAAATTACATTGTTTTGAAGTGTAAGTAGTCTAATGGTGTTACGTGGTGGTACTCTACATAAAATAACATACAATATTATTATCTCAAAATTATAATAATTTATCGTTACTATGGTTAGGATTCAGTCTACTGAATATTATGACAAGGAAATTAATAATAATAGTACTACTGACTACAAAAACACATACGTCTGACTTTCATGTCTCATTATTATTGTTTGAAAGAGGGGTTTTTTTTCATTAATTTCCATCTTAGATGTGTGGTTGAGAATGAGGTACAGGATCCTAGTAACAGTAGAGTTGTAGAGATTTTTTCGGTCTAAAAATAAGGCAGTATAAGCTGTATTTGGTTTATATCTATCTACTGCTGAACCTGTCTTTGGTATACAGACGTTTTATGTTATGATCGTTAAGCTTCGCTAAGGATTTATATTAGAGATCAACAGCTGTGGTTTTAATTTCAATAATTTTAATCTAAGTTGTCTAGTATCGATAACTTGTTGCGAAGGTTATAACCTTCAATTCATAGCATAAGGGCGGCTGAGGTTAGTGAAGGGCAATTTTGGTAGGAAGGAAGGAAGTAAGAAAGGTACCATCATATAGCAAACTATGTAGGTATTTGGAAATACCTGTGATATGAGGCAATACTTTAAGGTAATTCAGAGACTTTACTATCTAAGCATGAACTTCTTTATTGCAAGTAATCAGACAAGTAGTCTCATATTCCATGGAATCTTGCAAAGCCCAAAGATGCTGATTTGTTGCCGAGCCTTGAGAGCTCCAACGGACTACAGAATGTCAGAATTGATACACCTATCAAGGTGCCTTACGACAGAATCCGACGTAAGGGTGGTTGGTAACCAGCCGAACTCTTAGAGGTCCCACCATCGAGCAGTTACAAGCATTGACATATTAAACCAGTTCACACTTAAATTTGTCTCTGAACATAGTCTAGTGACTGTGAAAATTAAACTTGTAGGAATAGATTTGTTTGGAACCTTCAGAGTTTGCCACTGAAAGTAACTAACACTATCACTTTAAAGGGTACGGACTTGATTTGTGTAAGATATCTTTAGGTGGCCCATCCGAAGATCTAGACGGGTGGGTTCCTCTGATTTATTAGATAAGTGTTTTTGTTAGCTTACTTTGAACTTAGATTAAACTTATTTTGAAACATTAATGAAATAAGTTTGAATATACATAAATTCTCAAACTGCCTTATACTGGTTTTGCAATTGCCCAAGTTTCGACGTAAAAAACTCAAATGTTTTCAGGAAATGAGAGATATTTTTCGCTCTTTGGCCAAGTTGTTGAGAAACGATGAACGAACGAGGGGTTGTTATAGCTAAAGGGCTGTTTTGTCCCCAGAGATATATTCTAGGACGTGGCTGCATATTTTTATGAATAAAATTTTGTATTAGGCATATCAAGTATGTTTTACAAAAAAATTAGAGTTGAAGTGCGCGAAAAACCTTTGATCTACATTTAAGAATAACAATTTATAACAAACGATTACGTTTGGCTCCGTTGTTATTAAAATAATAATTATATTATATGTTTTGTGGCTACATAAAGTTTGTCAGGCGTCTTGCCAAATCGAAATATTCCTAGACGAATGTTCTGAGATGTTAACCCCTGTTTCGTCCATTCAGCGGAAACTCGGAGGCGTGTTATCGAGGGGTGGGCCACGGTGATATATCGACGCATTCCTAAAGAAAAATTGTCGAACGCACGCGATATAAGTAGCGTGTCTTGTATGCGAAAGTGGCGGTGACGACTTTTATACTTTAAAAGCCTTTACGGAAATTCATCCGAATGTGAAATAATACCACGAAAAAACCGTAGCAGTTCGTATAGCAATTACTTTTTACTTCGTTTTTAGTAATGTATGCTCTAAACCAATTTCACAAGAAAGAAAAAAGATACAATATTTACTATCTAGTTGGGCATAAAAGAATTTGTTGTAAACATTTTGCCGTGTTTTGATTTCTATTTATTTTAATCTCCCAGAAAAACCAACAACTTTTAAAATAAAGGGTTGTGATATTATAATCTTCTAACCGGCTTTGTGATATCCAACCTCTTTATAATCAGTAATTTACTTTAACAAAATTGGTTTATACGACATCCCGCTTCGTTAAGCTTGTCATAAAATACTATTTTAACAATAGGAACGATTTAATGCGGCCGTTTCGCGTTCTAAAAATGAAATATAGTTCTGGTTCCGCATTGCAGTCCTTGCATGGGGTAGTGCTGGCTGCTGCCACTGTGGGGAGGCGACGACACATGGAAATAGTTTTACTAGAAAGGGTAGCGGTACTTGCTTGTTTGTTAAAATATTCAGGTAATATCAAGTATAGGCTGGCCTCATATTCTATAGGTGTTTGGTACAATGGGAGGGTCGGCTTTTACTGGATGTATAAGGTTTATTTGTAGGTTTTTTCTAGGCGAGCGCGCTCCATCGTAGACGTCGCAAGTATTGCGGTCAAGCGCAAGCCTATCTGTGATAAAAAAAGTATAAAAAATGTGCATAGCTTTATGTGTCGACCATTGCAATCGCATTGCCAAATTCTATGAAATTACTGGCAAATGAGACTTAAAAACTTGATGTCAAGATAACTGCGCTAGTATCCGTTTACCATCAAACGGAGTATGCCTGTTTGTCATCTTATTACAAAAATATCTGCTCTCTAAGGATTCTTAGCAGACATGTTCTATTCTCACAATTTACCAATAGACAAAGAAAATCAAGGAATAATACCAGTATAGCGTTAATCAAAGGTGGTTCCGTAGTTCAGGGGATTATCGTCAATGCACAAACAAGCTCACGTCTTTATATTAGTATAGATAGTTAGAGAGACGGGCGGATACCGTCGATTTAGCTGTGACGGCAGCATGGTTTACGAATTGATTGTTCTCGACAGTAAAATCAATAACGATTTTGTTATTGGCGGTCGCGACCCTAGTTTTGTTGTTGGAAGCTTGCGCTCGGGGCAGGTTGTATTGTGTTACTTGTTAGGGGAATAGGGTCACCAAATGGTACTGTCACCTCAACAATATCAAACTGAATCGGAACTCTAGAACCCCCGTTGTGTACGATTTCAATAAGTAAGCTGCAGAAAGTAATTCAAATAACCAGTATTGTCTTCTTCTTTCACATTGAATAATTAATTTAAAAGAGGAGTAGGTTTTTTTATATTAGTTCCTAGGTTTGGTTCCCAGGTCGAGTAGTGTTATTAAGATTTTTTATGAAATTCTCATTATCAGTTCGGAGTTTTGCCTGAGTAATGGCCATTACCTCCATGGGACCTAAACATACTGGCAGAGTGTTGATGTTGGTAGGCAGGGTTGTAGATAGGCGTGATGGCATGTAAGGTTCTCGTTAAAAATACTAGATATTGTCTATCGTGTTCTCAATCCATCTTCAATTTATATAGCCAGAAAGCAGTTTGATAGCGATTATAGAGAGGTTGAGCCGTAGGGTTGAGCGCACTGTTGTATAAATTATTTTGACATTCCGAATTTCTATGATAGCGAGCAGTAAAACAAAGAGAAATAATTTGAATGCCCCTAGTAATAAAATATTGTAAGAAAACCTTTATTCACCACAGTCCGAAGCTTTTAATTATCTGTCGTTGTCGGTTCAACAACTTGTTATTTTGCTTATTTGGGACAACTTTGCAGTAACCAACACGGTGTGCTAAAATTTTGTTTGCGGTTTACAAGTAGCTGAGTTTTGATTGGATATCATTGTTATGTTGGTATTTGTGTCGCCAATCCATAAGCTTTATACCAGATTCTGATTATGAATTTTGACTGAATGAATCTGGGTCTACAACGAAAATCGAAATGAATCTTTGTGGGACCGATCTAGTATTTAATTAGAACTAAAATAACAAAAGATAAACTATTGCTTGTCTCAAAAAGTTCTTTGAAATCCGACTAAAACCGCTGGTATCGGCTAGTTTTCCTATAGATTGATTGATCAATTGTATTAGTTTTTGATTATTGTTTACTTGCTCTAATTGCTTTAAATATTTGCGTCGTTATTTAAAAACAAAGTACCACCTCTTTCAATTATGAAAATGCATTATTCTTATGAGGCATAATTGGCTTAATTTTCTGGAACAGTACATACTTTTAACATGCGAAGTTACCGCCTAATAAAAGTTCAGCTATAATACTTTAGAACTGGGTTTTCGCAATAAAGTTTGGTTGCTGTGATAAGAGCTAGTAAACTTAATGCGATATTCTCCGACAGTCCGCGGGGATTCCAGCTGCAATTTGTATCTTATACAATTCGCATGCAATACTTTCGTCCTTAAAATGTAATTTGATATTATATTGTAAGAAAAGCACCTACACTTTTAGGAGATCATAAAAATAAATGCACGATCGTCTTTCTTTATATTATGTTATAGTGTAAATTCTATCACATTTTTTATAACATAATTTTACGGGCGTTTCATAACAATATTGTAACATTATAAGAGCAGATATTATGATGAAAGCTTCGTACGCCTGTCTGTATTTACCCTCCAGACACCCAGTTTGATTGAGACTGTCTGATTTCGGTGTATATGACTTCAGCACTCTTTCAAAAAGACGCTACTGTAACTTCAGTCTAAGTAATAATACAACACGTTGTAACTTTGTAAGCGTGTCTGTTGAAACACTTACATAAGTAAACCTTTGTTTATATTTTCGTGTCGTTGAAACCAGGTTTATTACCTTCGCTTTGTCCTCGCTTGTGCTTTGCGCCCATGTAAAATCCTTTGCCAGTAAATTGCCTCCATCTTACCGGCAAAGTGGGTGAAAATGCACCTTTATTTTGCTGTCCTCATTTTTCGCTGTTATTAAACAAATCATGTTGATAACGTCTTGTAATATTAAGGCCACGATGTTCTGCGAAGTTCTAAAGACTAAAAATGTCGCTTATAGGTATTTCTCCTGTAAAGTGTTAGTTATTCATAGCAATATTTCGACTTGATACCTGCAAAGGTACGGTATATAAAAATAGGGAGCGATTTTGTAGTGTAAGAGAGGATGGAGAGGTATCCCTCGGCGTAGGTGCACGCATTCTTTTAAAACATCCTTTTGAGACATCTCGTCTGTGAGGGATGGGAACTCAACACAAGTACCGCGATATGTATGTAAAAGTTGTACAAAATATACATTTGTTTATGGATCTTTTGCGTATTGTAGAGCTTTTCAATTATGCAGCAAGCAGCATTTATCCGGGAAGCTGGTTTTTTGCAACGAATGGATTAAATTATGCGAAAATTAAACCAAACCTTATGTGTTGGGATGAGACATTGCCGTAATTAATACGTAAAACTTGATTTCAGAATTGGTGAAAATCGTGGTCTCTAATGTTAATACTGGTAGTAAGCTGTTCCAAATTCTGGTATGATAGGTACAGCGGCAAGTTGGTGCAATATAAGAAAGTTTCACAAGTAAAGCTAGCGCGCGTGCTCTAGGGCCATCTGATGAGTTTACTAAGTTTCTCGTTGGTCGTGTGTTTTGTTCCCAGTTGCGGGCGTGTCCCGAACGCTAAATGGTACGTGTGACCGCACATAGAAGGTTACCGATTTATGACACCATCTCTAAATTTGTAGGTACTCTGTGCCAAAACATACGGGTGCTGCAGATAAGTGAAATGCCAGAGGAAATATTTAGCGATAAAACTTATAACATAACGAGTTCAGCGATTGGACCATCCATTGTACGTTGGTTTTTGGTGCCTACAATTTGTCACATAGGTACATATGTATATCGTCAGTGTATAATGTATATGACTATAATGATTGTCTCATTACTGGTCTTAAGCGTGACTGCTACGCTAGGGGTCCTAGGTTCGATCCCTAGGTCGAGAAAAGTGTTATTAGGTTTTTCTAGGAAATTAACAGTAGCAGATCTTAGTCTTGATTCATGGAATAATGGATTTGTGCCCGGTTAATGGCTCGCCCCCTATTACATGGGACCTAAACACACCTACTGGCGAAATGTGGGTGTACATTAGTACATCTCTGCCTAACCCTTCGGGGAATACAGGCGTGATTGTATGCTATAATGTATATATGTAAAGAATTATAATATGTATATAAACTGATAACTTGAGAATTTCTTCCTTTTTTGACGTCGCACATTAGATAAAGAGATCTTATTCACAAATAAACTTGGCATTCTGTTAGTTTATAGCTATTTACTAGGCATGTATTACATAATTACATAATACCACGAATAACTCGTTATTGAAATAAAAATGTCCTTAAATATATATTTTTGAATTAATCAATACAGTTCCACTCATGAACAGATTCCTCCCCCCATTTTTATACGTACTTTGTCCTAATAATCCTTAAATAATAAACATAAAAAAAATATTCAAACTAAATAGCTCACTGTAACTATTTAACCTTTCTCTTCTAGTCAACCTTTTTTTACAGCCTGCTTGCTTGAAAACCAATGACAAATTGATCTAAGCGTAAATAAATAACGGTTAAATAGTTTTTTGACACATTTGTCGCGTGTTCAAATTGGATAAAAAATTTCAGTCCATTAAATTGTTTGTAGACATTATAGGATAAAGTATTTTTGACAGATAAATAGTAATCCGTGAATTCGTTTTCAATAAAAAGGTTTTTGGTGTATTGCAGCAAGCAGATTAACGAAACGCAAAAAATAAATAGTTACTTAATCTTTGTTAGTAATAGGTACTAAGTAGATACTACCTGCTTCTTATCCATTCGATAAAAAATGAATCGTTTTAAATCATTTACACCCATTTTCGTTTAGTTTAGGTTGTATCGAAATGATAAAATGTAATAAATGCAAAATAGTATGTATTAATATAAAAAACTATAGGACGATCATAGCAATAACTTTCAACTGATCCTGCGTCATTAGTCCAGTGGTCTCAAGCGCGCCTGCTACGCTAGAGGTCCTGGGTGTGATTACCAGGCGGGGCAAACTGTTATTGGGTTTTTCCGTGAAATTCTCAGTAGCGTGAAGGGCTCGCCTCCTATTACATGGGACCTAAACATATCGATGAACTGCGGGTGTATATAGTACAGCTTTGCCTAGCCATTTCGGGAATATAGGCATGTAAAAAATATAAGTACTTCATTCTTAGTGTCGAAATTCCGTCTTATAATATAAGATCGTTAATTTATGAATTAGATTTCCAAGAAATACTGAAATATGCGTCGCCCTGGCGAATCCGAGGGCGTGGAGACGAAATTATTGATTTTAGCGTAGCGCGGGCGAGGGTGAACTTTTGCATTCGCTTCCCTTGCTAGACAAATTGCTTATATTTCACTATTATTTACGATCTTATAACTTCTTATTATACTCAATTATAACCTCAAATTGATCTATACTAATATTATAAAGAGGTAATGTTTGTGAGGTTGTAGGGGGGTAATCTCTGGATTTACAAAACCAATTTTGAAAAATTATTTTACCAATAGAAAGCCACGTTATTTGTGAGTGTCATAGGCTATAGGTAAGGTAAGGTATAAATGCAGAATTGTTGATACCCTCATAACCCAAATAAATCGCAAAATTATCATTACAATGATCATTTACTTAATTGGCTAACTGATGTTTATTTTTCAGTCTATTTAATTATCTGCGGCTTTTAGTTTGCCTGTGTAAATAAATGCTTATGAAATTATTTTTCATGAACATGCGTCTCAAGCCTCGTTGGCAAACACCTTCGTAATCGCAATGTTCGATTTCTAGTTCAAATGCTTTTATTACAAATAAGCTTTTATAAGCGTTACTGAAACGTTATTGACTCTAGTTACACGGTTCTAAAAAGTAAATTCTATGGAGAAGATACCGGCAAGAAACTCCATGGACATTCTTTTAAAATAAAAGGTGTTACATTATTTACTGGTACATTATGACGATAAAAGGATGTGAGGACATTGGAGGTTAATTATTATTATGTAATATGAGTGGTTATCAATATTATTGCTTTAAAATAACCTTACAGTGGCTTGTTAGTTTATTCCTGTGCATAGTAGGTATCATATTTTCTTTGTCGGCTGCACACCTGTTACCCTGATTTTAAATCCTTTGCGCTTCTTTGAAAAAGGATGGTATTACATTTTTCCCCTAATCTTTTAATCTCGTAATGACTTAGAAGAGTTTGTTACTCGTTATACCGCTGTGCAAGACTGACATAAATTTTATGTGGAAGTTTAAATACACATTACGAAGACTTTTCATAGGTAACTTAAGGATACTGGACAGTGCAGCGTAGGGTGAGCTTCTAGCTAATGACTTGAATGGCTTCATTAACAGAGTTACTTCGATACGTGCCTGCAAATGCTAAATAGTTTAACAAGTGAGGATCGCAAACTCGTTGATTTTTCTTTAAAACCTTTTATGCTGCCAGTACAGTTCGATCTAATTAACAATGAGTGTCTGAAGTTAATCGGTGCGAACGGCCGTGAAGGTAAAATAAAGGGTTTTGTAAAAAAAAAAAAAATTACCAAAGACAATAATCACGGTTGTGAAATATTCATTACTCAACTCAATTGTTTAATTCCAGATATTATTTATATTAAAATTTAGCAATACAAAATCACTTACGGATAACTTCCGATACGCAGTTATTTCAACCGTAGTGTAACGAGATTTTCTTTTGCCAAAAGGTCATAGTTCAGTGTTGGTGAACGCATTGTTCGTTTGTCTACGTACACATGTGCAGTGTAGTGTACGAACTGACGTCCAGCGTAGCTAGGGTGTGTTAAAAATAGAGTGTACCGGACATTGAACCGGTGGCCCCGGACATCGCAGTAATGAAAGTGTCCCATCGTGTTCGGCACGAGTTTTCGCGAGTGAACCAATTTCCCGCAGCTCGAAATAATTCACGTTCAGCTATCCTAGCTATTTACCAATAGTGAACAGATTTCGGATTTTTCTCTTTCTGTTCACATAATTTTATATAAAGTCTTCGTGCTTTCAGAATAATATAGCGAAGTCAGTGACCGCTGCAGCAATTTTATAGAAATCTTATTTCTGCATTTACTTACATAAAAAAGGTTTTATTCCTATTATAGAGCTGAACTTTTTTGTATATCTGTACTATTTATTTATACAAATATTAATAAAAATGAATATGATATAATTTTGTTTATAAAAAATAATCGTTGAAACTATTTGATTGGATTCTCGAGATTTTTTCACTTTTTCTAAATATCATATAAGGTTATGTTTTATTATGATTCTTGATGATACGTATACATAGTTGTATTCATCATCAACATCATCATATCAGCCTATTGCCGTCCACTGCTGATCGTCGTACTTAACTATAGTTGTATTATAAATGTTTTAATTTTCCAATAATTTATTTAAATTCACTGAATCCCGTTACGGTCGCCAGTAGTCGAAACCATTTATTTTGCATTGTGTCTATAAAATGGGACTTAGCGGGTTATAAAACAGATGCTACAGAATGACATGAGACATGTCAACGACGCAAACAAGTGCACCCTCTCCGCTGTATTCATAGCGTGATAATTTAGAGCTATTAAAACTAGAATAGTGCAGAAACTTCCCAGAAACCTCTATTACAGGCATATCGTACTGAATAATGAACGGCTACTGACATTAGTAGACTAGAGCTGTATCATTAGTCGCGCGCTGTCGGCACGTGCTGTCACGGCAACTGCATCGCTGTGGCGGCTCTACACACCTTGCGAACCGATAATAGTTGAACATAATAGTCACCATGTTCTTTTCCCTATGTCGTTGTTAATTTCTGGTCTAACGACAATCAGATGGAGTTGAATATCGGTATTTTAGCTGCGATTGCGCTGTCGTAGTTCGACTAATTCTCACAAAACTTTACTAAATTATACACCTTCCCTGTGAATAACTTTGTCGATTGGTGAAAACTGCATGAAAATCCGTTCAAAAGTTTTTGATTTTATCGCGAACAGACAGACGCGACGGGGGACTTTGTTTCATAGTATTAAGTGAAGTGTTAGTCTGTAGAAATGTCGTGACTGTAATTGTGAAATATTTAGGAAAATATGTATAAGTGGAAGGGAATAATTGGCCAATACTGAAGCCAAATGATTGAGATTTGAATTGTTGAGTGTGTCCGCTTATAACTCTAGATCTTCTGGATGGGTTTCCATCAAATTTGGTGTACAGGCTATGACAGATTATGACGATGGTATTTAGGGTAATTTTTATCCGTTGTTTTGATATTTTTCACAATGTGAAAGCAACCGTCAGCAAACAGCTATTACTTATTAGATAAATTGGTTGTAAGACTGTTCAGGCTTCTGAAGCTAAGGCTTCTTCTTTTCAGTAACGATAAGTTAAAGGACTATGGCAATCAGACCCGACGACTTAATGTGATGAACCGAGGGGCCTAAAACTCTAAATGTGCCAAAAATTCTACGTCTCAGTAATCCTGACTTTTTATTGGATCTATAGCTACAGGATTTTTACCTAAGACTTAAATTTATTACATCAAAGGAATCTACCATCCTGTAGATATATTTGTAGCAGTATCTTGCTCTGTAAGTGTCAATTCACACTATAAGTACTAGGTGATATTGCTCTCGTGCTGTGATACAATTCTAGCTGAAATACTGAATGGCATCGATGCAGTATCGATAGTTAGAAACTGCGAATGTTTCTCGTTCATTTTCTCTCGCTAGGAAATATCGATATCGATGTAATAGTGTAGGTAAATGAAACATTATCGCATTCATCGCTACAAAGTTTGTCAACACTAAGTGGTGGCAAATGGAAATAGTTTGCACTGCCGCATGCTGACATAATTTTAACCATATTACCTTATATTACCTAGATGTTGTTCGCGATTTTGCTCCTGCGGTAATAATATTTCAACGTAAATTTAACTTAGCTATCTTCTGCGGTAGTCCAGTTTGGTGAGTTTAGTAAAAATGTTCATAGGAATAAATTATCTTCATATCCAAAAGCATCCAAGCTCCAAAGTTTAGATATTATGTTATGGCACACCCTGGATACTCCATATTTACAACTACATATTTAGAATGATGTTTGAACACACGCAAATGTGTGCATAAATAGCTATTTACGCACGCTTTCTGATCCTTGTCTTCAAGATAACAGACATTACAAGTCCGCCTCTGTACAAAACAATGCTAAAAGTGAGAAACTATATCTAATTACATCAGAAGGGTTATTAATCAGTTTTCACAATAACCAGACACTAGGTTCCTGGTGTGTTTAAACTCGTTGTAGTCATTACTTAGCTACATAGGTTTTTACGATAGCTCATCTCGAACTAATGTGCTCTTTGTTACATCGGCACACAATGTGTAGCACTTCTGTAAATATTTTCTACAGGAACCCTTTTGTTTGATGTGACGTGCGTGGGCTTGTCCATTGTCCGGAATCGCTGTTTTGTGCCCTTTCACATAATAGCCTGTGGCTCAGTCGTAACTGACGTTTCATACCAAAATTTTTGTGTTATTACACCGTTTGTTTGTGTGAAACGCCCGGCTGTCACAGCCTGTTGAGATAGCGGGATGATGACGTCGCGAAAGTATTACGTAGCAGTTCTTGAGGCCCGTCTATGAGAGCGTAGGTACGTAGGCTCAATTAATAGAGTTTTTAGTGAGTGCGGCCATCACATAACAACACCGTTCCGCGACTTTTCTACGGCAAAAAGATGTCGATGACGTAGCGAATTCATCCAACGAAATATACAGCGTACAGCTCCTAACAAAGGAAGTTCTCTCCGTTATTCCAAAGGTATTTGCAATACGAGGGCATCCGGCGACATCCCATGTGAATCAATAATAATAAGAAAAGCATACATGGTACCGTTGACACCGCCACCGCTGCGAACTCTCACAATCTTACGCTATAGTGGAAAGCATTACTTTTTGTGGTTTGTGTAAGTTGCATCGTTCGTTCGCTCCACAGAAAATGAGTCTGAACTTTGTTAAATTTTAGTTGTATTTATGTAGACTAGAAACAAACAAGGTTACAGCAGAATATCAAAGTTCTCTGTGACTAAAACGATGCGGCTCCCTTGTGATTCCACGTTATGATTGTATTAAGAACCGACTTCGGTTTCGTATCGACTTGTCAATTACTTGTCGTTTAGCGAATAAATAAGATTTCGCTGCTCGATCTCTCCTTTAGGGGATGTGTACTGACTTACTGCTACCTCTCTTTTGCTCTGTACTCGGCTTTATTTTCGCGAAATTGGTTGCTGCGGACCCCTCGACTCGCTCGTAGCCTTCGGCAACAATCTCGGCCATTTTCTCGTTTATTCTCAATAAGGCTTTAATTTCAGGTCGGATTTGGACAAAGATTCTACGAAGATTTATTCAGCCGGTATTATGAATTCAGAATTTCATTAGATATATTTTTGACTGGATACTTTTTTTCGGTTTATCTACAAAACAATTATGATATTATTTAATATTTGTATGTGTTAAACAAGCAAATTAAAGGCCTCGCACGTAAAAGTTTAGATTATAGCCACTATAGCCAGTGAGCACAGAGTGCTAAGCTTTATTGCCTTGATGCGGTTTTCCTCCCAGAATCACCTCAAATGAAACGGTACCGTCCAATTTGATTTTATCTTTGAATTGAAAGCTTTCCAAATGGTGCGGTAGGATTGCTTATTTTATTGTAATCTCTGGATGATTACTGAAGACAAATTCCAGAATTTTTCTTTTCTAGTTGTATCTAGTTTGTGTCATCAACGTTACAAATGTCACCTTTAGGTAATTTTTGAATAATCTTGATAAAAAAAAACCTGTTCACATTTCACGACATCTTCTTTACCCATACTATATAATTAAACGAAACTTTATTTTCACATTTTGTAGCTAAAACTAGAGAATGGTGAATCATAGTTTACTGTGTGTGGTGTGTAGAAAAGTAAAATCCTTAAGTTAAATAAAGCAGCTACTTAGTTAATTTCAGACTTAACAGTCTGCTCGTAAATGTTTATATTCAGCCCCTCCATTAAGCATTCACTGACTGCTAAATTTAGACCTCCCTTGCAGACGCCTAGATATTCTTAGTATTCAAATGCCTACACAAGGCGTCTTCCTAAAGTACCATACTTTATGTACAAATTGTTATTATTAAGGTAGATAAAGATAAAAAGGGTACCTTATTTGGTGTCTGGAAAATTCTCCTGGATCATCAGCCATTTAGGGAGGTCTCAGGGTATGTCGGACTCGTACCGACAAACAAACTTATTTGCCAAATAACCACGATCATGGGATTTGCGACATTCCCCACGACCTGGCAGACTGTCTAGCATCAGTAGAACCGTTTCAAGAAAAAATACCTGGAGCAGTGTGACACCACATGATCCAAGAAAAATTAGACTTATTACTCATATGTATGTGTCATGTTTTTGGAATCCAGTCGTCCTTTCCAATTTCCCTTAATATACACAAACGCCTGGACCACAGTCCAGACTCGGAAAAACTACCCGCTTAACAAATATTTGTGTGTCGATCATGCTGATTCCTCAGCTACGAATTATATCCTTTACTCTAGTATCTTATGCCACAGCTAACTTATCATAGCTAATGACATCATCATTAATGCCAAGGTCAAAACTAATCGGACCTACATTTCTTACGATTACGCCCCCAAAGGTGACCGCAGCGACGTAGACAGACCCTTTATTATAAATACAGCTATAGGTATCATAAGAATATTGCTGTATAAAGCTGTATCTACAGAAGTATAAACTTTTATGTCCTTTTAATTCGCCCGTTCAAGGTTAATTACAATTCTAATTACCACATTATATCACCCACTAGAGAATTTGAGAGTAATTCGTAAATATTTATTCCATTCGTGATTGCGAAGATTGATTACTGGTTTTGTTTATATCATTTAGATGTGAAATACTCAGCTGTGGTATTTGCAATAACAATTAAAGGTCTTTATTTACAAATCCAGAGTCTAGATTTGTACATTAATCAGCCTAGTGACTAAGCAATTCGTTTTCTTACTAAGGGTTGCAGGTTCGATTCTCGCACGGAATAAATATTTATATAGTCTTCCAGCCTTGACTGCCTCGTTGGTCTAGTGGTCCCAATCGCGACTGCTACGCTAGAGGTTTTGGGTTCGATCCCCAGGTCGAGCAAAGTGTTATTGAGTTTTTCTATGAAATTCTCAGTAGCAGCTCGGAGTCTGGATTTGTGCCCGGTGAATGGCAATAGGCTCGCCCCCTATTACATGGGACCCAAAAACATACCGGCGAACTGTGGGTGTACATTAAGTACACCTCTGCCTAACCCTTCGGGGAATACAGGCGTGATGGTATGTTATAGTCTTCCAGGTTTGCGAGTTTGTCTTTATACTCCCGATAAAGGAGCCAATGATTAAGAAAAAGAAAATCTAACAGTTAGAACGGAAATAAAGTGATATACCTATCCAAGATTTTTTCGTTAAATTTACCACGAAAATAATAATCATCAGTTTTAAAGCAATGTTGGCTCGTATTACCCGTAACGTGTTTAATGAAGCCCTACAAAGCTGTTTTAATTGCCCTCATAGCTAGGCCCGTATTCTACACTGGCGCCCTCAAATGACCCAACAAATTGACCGGAGCACGCGATTCTTTACTTATATTACTTATAGGCATTTCCAATAATGACTGTACAAATTTGAATTTTTTATGATTCGTATTAGAATTGAAAGAAAAACAAATAAAGGTATTTGCGAGTGTGTTCTGAAGATCTCAATCATTGTCATCTTTATGGCTTGTCCGAAATTGACAAATATATGTATGGCTATGGCTACCTACTTTATATAAAAACTTGTATGATAATTCGTTTCGTATAATTTCTGGCAATATTTAAAGCTGAATAAAGAAGCATCTTTTTGTAAAATGTTACCTTTTGTATCCGTATTGGCGTTGTCAGTGAAAGCTTATGACTTATGTCAAGGGGACTAGCCAGCTAGCCGTATGTCAGCTTGTCTGTGATTACCGGTTTCTGAGCTTGATTATGGCAATCTCCTCGTTGACTTTGTTAATTGTAGAGATCATTGGCAGACTTATATTTAGCAGAGCTGTGACGCATACGGGTGGATTTGATGATTAAGTGACATGTTAGCTTTCTCTTAACTTTCAATTAGAAACAATATTATCAGACATAATACAAACACAATTGCTACGATCTTCTGGAGGGTCATTGTGCTTTAATTAATTAAAGACTATGCCCGCTTTTGAGGGCTATTGGCAGCGCTTTCAATAATGCAAGGCATCTCAATTATCGACTCATTTCACTCACACATTTGCAATAGGCTAAACATTAATTAGTAGTGCCGTCGACGGTGCCAATTTTAGCGAGTATTCCGTCCCATCGCTCCAGTATGGCATGTGTGATGTGCTATATTCATAATTGTGGATGGAATGACCACTCGTTCGTACAATGTTTTAGTTCAGTGACCGTGCAATGTGCAATTTAACAGTGGTTGCGACACACACCATAATTTTTAACCTATTAGCACAATTGCAGTTTCGTAGCAGCAGTATTTCTATAGCAGAATTGTTCCAGTTCATATTTGTTATTAAATTTCTTTTTGCTATCTTGGCTTGCAGAAAAAATCTTTCACAACTGACGGTTTATCAGTCCGGAAAGTTATATATTGTAAGGGTTCGCCAGGATATTACAGTTCAGCCGGTTATGACGTGCGGCTGCTGGCACACGTAATAAAACGCGAATATCCTTGAATATTCATCAGTCAGAGAGTATGTTGAATGCAATACGCTGTCTTACTTCTCTTTGACATGTGAAATTTTCATACGACAGAAAGGCAAAATTCTAAACAGCGACCCCGCCGTTATTTTCGCTCTCTATTATAAATGAATGAATACTTTAAGGTCGACAAATTTGATGGAGTGACTTTACATTCTCGTGAAACACAACAAAAGCGTGTCACCTCTATATGAGTTAAATGAGACGCGGGGAACGCAATTATGACATATGGCACAAATATGCGTGCTAGCCGGACATAGGTAGTTATAAATATTTTTATCGTGGAAATGCTAAAATATCTATGGTGAATTTGGATGATCGAATGATTTTAGTTTATATAATTAGGTTTTTACTTAGTAAATTTTTATCGTAAATTTATTTATGAATGAGCCCATTCTTGACCTTGATCTCACCTGATAGAACGAGGGCACCCAGAAAATTGCTATTCACTCAATTTCAAGATTGACTTCTGTCTTTAAAACCCCCTTTATTAATGGGCTACGTAGCCTGGGGTAGGAATAACCGTAATATTTATATCCAATTTAGGTAATTGACGAACAATTTAGACTTAGGTCAGATACAGCCAATTTTGCTGTACGTATTGTAATAAATAATATTGAACAATTTTATCAATCTCCGAAAACCGTTAATTTCTCAATCTCAACAAAATAAGGCAGGTAGCAAAAAAATCCGCCGTAGACCGTGGCTCAGTTGATACAGAAGACGCCGCTGATTTGAATTATGCTAACGTAAACTACGCAAATGTACAGAAATGTTTACCTAGTCCCTTTGAATATAGGAATTTTTTCAACGAAACGTCACGTTATATACTAACTTTTAATTTTTTTCTGCTTTCAGGTAAACACAGAATTCATCACTTCAATTGCTAATGGGAAAGCTAGCTAGCTAGCAGGTAGAGAGAGATCGCCACTTCCACTCAAAACATTTTTTTTTATCAAACTGATTTCAAATGCATTGCTTTTCAGTTATGAAACATGGATGCTATCCGTTATGAATTTTAACAATACATGCGAAATAATATTAGAAGTACTTTTATAATATTTTTATATTCTGTGTTCATCAAAATTCATAGCGAAGTATGGCAAAATTTAAAACTAGTTTCCGGATTCCGGTACACTTTAATAATATGCTTAGTGGAAAAGTTTGGTAGTTCGTAACAATTTCAAGTTAACTTATCTCAATGGGAAATATAAAACAATGTGCGTCTATTACGTCATTATTTTGTGCGTCCACCACCTTATCAGAAGCGATCGTTACGTAAATATTATATTAGAAAGAGTAATTATAGGGAAATTTCTACACTTAAAATCTAATTTGTAACGATTGGAGGGTACGCCAACTTATGTATAATTAGCCAGTGCTGTCAAAACATTACATTCATACATACCTATATGTATGATAAATTCATTGTAATGTAATGTGGTTTTTAGAAAAATACATACATTGATACATATATATAGTGTTTTTACTAATCCGCCAGACATTAGAAACTTGAATTTGTGTTTATTCTCGTTCAAATTTGATCTCTTAATATTTTAATAAAAGATTTAAGATTTATTGGCTTTGCCATAACAATTTGACGTGCGTACGCCTCTTTTCTGCCTCAATGCTTCAAAAGCGCTTTACAAAAGCTCCTTGAAGCTTTGTGCTCCCATAGCCTAAACTGAAAATGTTATATTCCGTTCGTATTTTGAATATTATAATCCAATTTTACGATGGTTTACTTTCTTCTACTTCAATTTTGTTTCTTCATTCGGTGTGATATTCTATCATGAAATTTCACATTTTAATACTTGTCATTAGATGCGACATTGTTCTGGTAGCTGCGTCGTTACGGAGGACGAGGTAGGGGCAGGTTACCTAGAGTCTAGAGTTCGATTACGACGTGAAAAATGTTAGTGTTCATTTGATAAGAAAAGTAGCAATAGGAAGTTAAGATTTGTTTTAAGTAAGTAATTCACCGGTAACCGGTAGCTTATATAAATGTAGGTTTTACAAAGGTATCAAATCACTTTATGATTCCCAATAAAAAGAAATGAGTTGGTTCAACTTTGTTACTTGTCCCTCAATTGACTCGTAGGTATCATAATCTCAATTGGCTGAAGTATTGTCCCGCTTTGGTATTGAAGCTACTCAATAGAAGCCGTGGCTCTCAAGTGTTTGAACGCATTCGTTACTTGCAAGAGTAGTTAGTACAATATACTTTGCAGTAGTACACTCAGTATTGGACATATCTGAACGTGAAACCTTCAAAATTATATTATCTGAACAGCTAAGGAAATGAAAGTTACGTAAACATATCATTACAGCTGTATTCCCCGAAGGGTTAGGCAGATGTGGACTTAAATAACCCACATTTCGCCGTTATGTTGTTTAGGTCCCATGTAACAGAGAGCAAGCCTATTACCATTGACCGAGCACAAATCCAGACTTCGAAGTGCTTATGAGAATTTCATAGAAAAATTTGATAGCACTGCTCGACCTGGAATGTGAACCCAGGATCTCTAGCGTAGCAGTCGCGCTTGAGATCACTAGACCAATGAGGTTGAAATGAACGTTTAACTCAAAAATACTAAACATATTTTAGCATGAACACAGTAAATGGCAGCTTTCATTCTAGCATAGACTTTATCTCATTGAGATAAAGTTTAGTTTCTTTAGGAGGTATCTTAGATAATTATGAACAGTGTCTTCGTCCCGATATATTCAATGGTTACTGTACCTTTTTTATGCTAAGGAAATGGTTTGTCTGCCGCCAGGGAAGGGGCGGGGTGTATAGACTGTGTAGGGCTCTTATCGACTATAAACCGCAATTGCCTTCCCTTGATCTATGGTTGGGGCTATATGACTCGTGATAACATTCACGCTATGACCCCAACGTGGTGCAGTAGGTAGATTCCTGTAATCGAATTTAAACACACAATATCACAGGTATAAAATTTGATTCCAATTAATTAATTCAGGCTTAAGCTGTGCCATTACAATATGATCGTACAATACGATATGATCGAGCGTATGATGATGGATAGTAATGAAAAAGCTGGTAAAATCAGACATATCCAATTATCCATAAAATCTTATTTTATAACCATATTTTTAAATTGGTTATCTTCTATTATATTCAATTACACGTATACATGTTTTACGGGTAACTGAATAAGTGGAAGACCTCAAACATACCAATTAGAATATCGAGCCATGGGTGTCGGCGTTATGGCCATCGGTCTTACAGGCGTCGCTCCCTGTCTTATTGTCTTCGGTCTTTTAGCGTCGGTGTTATGGGCATCAGTGTTCCCACAAGGTGTCGGTATTATAGGCGTCGGTCTTACGGTGTCAATCTTATCGATATTCAGGCGTCGTTTTATTTGTGTCCGTGCTATAATAGACGTTGATGTTATTGGCGTCGGTCTTATGCCCATCAGTTTAGGCGTCGGACATATTGGCGTTGGTGTTCCCGGCGTCATCCTTTTTTGCCAACCATAATCATTATGTCTGCTAATTCATCCTTGATGTATTGGCTCGAAACTACCTATCAAGTCCAGTCCCAAATGGTAGTCTGTCATTAACGAACTCTTGTAGACAATGAAACAGTAATGCACTTAAATCAAGGTTGTCATTACTACGAGGCACTCGCACCTCGTCCAACTTATTAAAGTTTCAGCGCTTCATTGTCTGCCTCGTGCAGCATTGCGCTCATATCGAGCGCTTTACAAAGTAATACCCACTTTACATGCGCATTCCTGCTCAGACTGAATAAATTTTGTTTGTAGACTGAACACTGATTCGACTGCTTTGATAAAAGTGTACTTAGTATAATAAATCGATTCAAACTTTCGCCATGAACCTTGCATTTAACTCAAACGTCGTTATAGATGACGGATTGGTCTAATATTTTAAAAATTATTTGCTTGGTAAGTTGCCATGGTAACCATATAGAGTCCACATTGGGATTAAATACGGTCTAGTTTCCAAACGATTTTTAATTTGCGTAAATGTAACGGTGGTGAGCTATTATTGCAGCAGAAGTTCGGTGTTGCGATGTATTGTGGGCTGAAGGTTGAGTTGTACGAGTTGTGCATGGTCACGAGGAAAACACGTTGGCGTAGTGTACGCATGCGTATTACGCGGCGTCGCAGGGGGTGAGCGCCACCCCGCCTGCGATGCCACCTGCTCCGGCACCTCACACCTGCAGGCCTTGCCGTGTTAAAATCTGCTATATTTCACAGTTTCCGACGAGTGTCATTTATGCCTCTGTTCTCTCAACAATCAAGGAACGAAAATTGAATGTTCGATATTATTTCAGTCGCCAGGCAGGATTGCGATTGGAAGCTTTATTGACTCATTCGATTGTCTTTAAGTTTGTTTGTTACGTTTGCGCAGTTTAAGCAAATTACTTCCAAGTTGACAAAATTTTCTTTTGAAAAGCGGCTTCTATCTTGGCATAGACCGTTATTATCAGTGATTGGCAAGAAGCCAAGACTGGTATAGGGGGTTGGGTCACGAAGTTTGATTTCGAGCGTTCAGGCACTTAACGTCAAGTTGCCTTCGATAGCTTTAGATTGTTTTTTTTTTTAATACTAACATTTACTACCAAGTAGCTGGTAAGAATTTTATTGTATCTTTTATCAAATTTACAGCAGCGTTGTTTATTCAGTGGACGTGAACATAAAACGGCGGACAAATCGAACAAAACACCGAATTGGTCCGTCTGCTCGGAGCTGCACGTTTGGAGAGTAAATAAAAAGCGAATAGATTTGAGGTGGCACACATTCAAAACAAATACTACCTAGCTATATATCAATACAGTGGTATACTACACATGCCTGTGATATTTGGCATGGCTCCAGAGTATGTGCAGTATCACAAACGTTTCTTAGTTGGGTATACCCCGTTGCTGTCAAGAGTAACTTAAATTATGTGATACTGTTTCTGTTTCGTATAATGTGGTATAAATTATTACATAATAATGTCCTGCATTATTTCATCAGATTTCGAAGAACTGATTCATTTAGATGCCATGAACTTTGCCGATATGATTTCGGAGAGTATTGTTACTTGGTAGTTTAATAAGAACTCTATAGTCGATAGAACTAGTCAATTGATAAAATAGTAACTTTGTAAAGTTAAAACTAAAGGACTGTCCAGCGTAGATCATACATAAATGTTAAAGATATTACACGTGCAGTTTATTAAAATGGTCAAGTATAAATGAACTTATGAGATAAGAAATGGCGTCATTAAGTCCATAATTATAAGAGAGAAATTGAGTAACTTATAAATTTAATGTGTTCTTGATTTTTCTCAGTAATACGCTAAAAGATTATTTTTCTAATAAAAATCTCCGAACGTAGATGACGCAATTTTTGGCATTCGAGTTCGTTTCCTTAATTTCATATTCGAAAACAGTAGCCTGTTTGTGTAGGCACCTACTTGTGTGGGCCTGTGTGGTACCTTAAAAAAAAAGGGTAAAGGCCTTAAAGGTCAGGATGTAGCTGTATGGTTTCGAGCTTAACTAATAAAGGACCAACTTTCAAATGTATATTTGTTTAGTTTTTTTTTAAAGCTTATTAGCAATGTGAGTCAGGCATGTCCAGTATTCTTGTTAACACCTCGTACTAAACTTAATGCTTCTATTACGAGTACCACGTAGGTAGTGCAATGGGTGGATGAGTTTCGAACCAGTACCTACATGATGTCCGACGCCCTAGCCATTAGGCTTCCGCCGCTTCAATATTGCTTTGTTTTAAATGTTATCACACAAAAATATATTTGCCAGTGACGTGAATATTTCGTTTACAAGTTAGTCTGTAACTTGTAAACTACAACTTGCTGGGAATCTGAAATCTGAGTTGTTAGGTATAAATAAATAAACATTATTATTATTAGGTGAAATAGCTCAACACAGCGTAATATCATGCAACACTCAGTCACTGATCCATGCTCGATGCTGATAAAACTGTGTGCTGAAACTTAGCTAAATCTAAGTTAGCTCTATTGACTTTAGCCTCAGCCTCAAATCGTTAGAGCTGATATGTACTCAACAATAATAATAATAAAAAAACCATAAGGAACTAGTGGGGTCAGTATGCCCACTTTTCATAATTCACAATTACACTGGTGAAGTATAGCTCAATTTATAGCCGTGTTTTCGTAAATCATATTGTAATTCAGCTCCATAGATCTCAGCCTTATGCCCAGTAGCTGCGCTTTCTCCCTAGACACATCACTACATGCACCCCTAGACAAATAATGTAATTTGTGCCGTCTATCCTTACGATAAAATCTTAATAAGACAGGCGTTTAAGGTCAATGTATTGTAATGTTCAGTTGTGTGTGAAACTATAGCCGAAACAAGAGCCGCGGAATAGGATTACACCAAACTGCGGATTTATACTGAGGATTTAGGAAATCCCATCGGACAAAAGGGATACCGCATGGCTACAGCAGTATTAGAGGCAATGTTTGATAATACGAGCTGTTTGTATTCTGATGTTGGTACGGTTTCGTTACGACCCTACTCTTCTTATGTTTTATTACATAACTGACAAGTGTTCCATTAATGCCTTTTTTTGGGGTTATCCTTAGATATGCGCAATAGAGTTAATAATAAACATGTGTTGGGGTGGCAAAACCCTGTTGCTTGGTTCGTCTGGGTAAACACAAATATTCTTCTGAATTCTGAATGATTGATCTGTCACAGTTAGTGAATTACTAGGTACATAACCGTATCATACGAGTATATGTTGAGATTTTGCTGGTAGCCTGAGTCCTTAGGTCTTGGTCTACTATTGCCGCGTGAAGATTCCATTAATAAAATTAAATTCGATACAAAATAGCGAATAAATAATAATCATTGTATAATAAGCTATGTGCATATTTTAACGAAACAAGATAAAACTTTGTGTGTTAATTTTCTAAGTTCACGAGGGTAGGTAGTTAAAATATTTTACTGAAATTACGTAGCTACTTTGTGTGACTAATGGATGGAGTACCCTCATTTAAAATTAAATATTATGTTCCTGTTAAACTGTGTATCAAAATTTGAGTTTCTTGGTTAAAAAGTGAGAAGTGGCGATACTCAATGAAGAATATTATGGTACTATTTAATATACTTTTTGTGGTTATTGTGTATACTATGTACCTAATTACTAACGTTAAACTATTTTCTTTTCCATGCTAACCCCTAACAGTTGCACTGAAATGTAAGTATTTTTCCTCTTATTCTAACACTATGATTTTTATTATACAATATTAATAAACAAGTATCTATTTGGTGCGTAACATACACGTCGTTTTTCTCAACAATATAATTATTTTCCTTTTTGTATAATTAGGTATATTTATGACGCAGTATATTTAGTTGAGATGGCCATGATCGGTACGATACGGTTTTAAATGTTCATCCGGAATTTATTTTATGACACCATCTTGCGCCCCTATAAAATCAACTTTAAAAATCCAGCTCGAAACTACAGAATACTTTTGGCACAATGTGATAAGCGGATTGTGTATTGTGTAAACTAGTGTACCATACCAACACGACAATACAAAAAGTACACCATCCTTACACCGGCTGCGCTGGCACACAGGCCCCGCCTCCTTTGTTACCGTTTATCATGCGGTTTTTGTGGAATTTTCTGCAAAACTCTAAACTATACAACTTTACTTTTTCCGGGAACGTCCGTCAGTGTTGATTCGTGCATTAATAAATGTAACATAATTATGCAGGATGTGTCTTGTTTCTCCGAAAATTTTCACGAGAGCGGACAACCTATTTCTCATTTGCATGCTTAATTAATTCCTGCGGTTTAATGCCCCTAAGCATACTTTAGTAAGCTCAATCATTTGATAATGCTGCTAAGAGGCTTTTAGAGACTTCTTCATTGATGTGACTTCAAGGTTTTTTTTTCACTTAAATATATTTGACTGCTATTTCCATAGGGGTGCTGATAGACTTGAGTATTTTCGCGAGCGTTCGCTAGAATGATCGAGAAAATGTGCAGTCCGACTGATTCTTCAAATTGAACATCCAATCGGAATGCACATTTCGTCGATCATTCTAGCGAACTGCTCAAGTTTATCAGCACCTTAAGGAGAGCACAACCAGGTTCAAGATGAAGCAACTAATTCAAGTAAACCCTTTCGGGTTCTGTTGTTTGACACGAGTCATTAATTTTGCAGATACGGATAACCAGCGAGTAATTATCCACGTGAAGGACGTCAATGATGAGCCTCCATACTTCATCAACCGGCCCCTGCCGATGCAGACGGTCGTACAGCTCAACGCTGCTCCGAACACGCCAGTCTTCACTCTCCAAGCCAGGGACCCTGACACAGACCACAACATCCATTACTTCATCGTCAGAGACAGAACTGGGGGACGGTTCGAGGTGGACGAGCGATCAGGCGTGGTACGGACAAGAGGAACCGATCCATTCCAACTGGATATGGAGTATGTTTTATACGTGAAGGCTGAGGATCAGGTTAGTGTCTTGATATTTTATATAATTCCATCTCGCCTGTATTCCGTGAAGTGTTATGTAGAAAGGTACCGGTGTACATTCACTGTTCGCTTGAATGTTTTTGTCCCATGTCCCGACAGCATGCTTTCATGAAAAAGCAGTAATAGCTTATTAATTATCATTCATTGGCAGCTTGATGGATTTTTCATCATCATCATCATCATCAACCCATTACATTGTCCCACTGCTGGGCACGGGTCTCCTCTCAGTACGAGAGGGATTAGGCTTATAGTCCACCACGCTAGCCTACTGCGGGTTGGCAGACTTCACATGCCGTCAAGAAGATCTCTCAGGCATGCAGGTTTCCTCCCGATGTTTTCCTTCACCGTTTAAGCGCGTGATAATTTATTATTAATACGCACATGACTTCGAAAAGTCAGAGGTGCGTGCCTTGGATTCGAACTCGAGACCTTTGACTTGGCAGTCCAATGGTCATATCACTAGGCTATCACTGCACTGCACCTAGCACTGCACGGATGGATTTTTATCCATTGACAATTTGAACAATTTTTAATCCATTGGATACTTGGTGGATTAGCCATTTGTGACTTTAATGAGTTTCATCCATTCGAATCGTGATGGATTTCATTTTCATCCATTGGCTATTTAATGGATTTTTATACGACTTATTGACAACTGTGTAATTTCTGCCTAATTTCTTTCCGAATTAGTGTAGGCGAGAGATATAGTTTTATATCTAGCAGTAACAACAGTAATATACAAGAATAAGCTCAAACGTAAATATGAATTTTATAGGCATAATATTAATAATTCACATGTATTAGAATATAGATAACTACACACATCTTTTGCTTTTTTTTTTGGCAACCGAGTCGGTGTCGACTAAATCTGCCAGTGTCACTGTCACGTAGATACACACATCTTTATTTACCGCCTTTATTGTTAGAATAAAATAGTTAAGTATCTATCTACCACCATACTTAACATTTAAAACCCTTTCGTTTCCAGAACAGATCATTAATTTTATTTATGCTTGTAATATTTTCCTCCACATTCGTATACAAATGAAAAAGTATGAGTATCACCATAAAATGTTACGGAGTACAGTCGACTTTATGGCTGCTTCTTCGTAGAAAGAAACCACGCTTGACCTAATTAAGTAATTTAATATTTTATGCACATGACACAACAGTTTATGAGTCATACACTTATATTTTATGGTTTTTGTGTACTTTGAGAAGACTTTGGAGCATATGTTTTTTATTTAAACAAATACAATTAGTGGGCCAATGGCAATTAGCCAGTATCCGTAACAGAACTTAATTAATTAGAAAACGTTATCCAGGGCTGTCTTAGGTGATCCATGGGCATAACAGCATTTAGGGCCCTTTTAGAAAGTAAAAAAATATGATTTTTATAGTTTTATACGCCCTAAAAGCTGTGAGCCCTGACGGGATTGACTGACGGTGACTCTCCGGAACCCTTTGGAGAGTCACCGTAAGTTTTTCTATTGGTTTGCTGAATGTTCCTTGACAGATTATATGAGCGTCTCAGATATTTTTTATGTTTTTATAAAATCCTCCTATAATAATTCGTTTGCTCAACGTCATCACCCTTTTCCGAACTATGTAAGAGTCGGCTTTCATCCTAACCAGAACCAGATTAATATTTATTTATTCCACACTATCTTTACAGGATAACCCCAATACAATAGTGGTTTGCAAACCTACACTTTATAATAATACAAACTAATACAAAGCAATAACATAAAGAATAATAATATTTAAATATACAAAACTCTTGCGAATTCACTCAGATTGCACGAAAATATGTCAATTCTCTCATGCACTTCGTTTAATACACATATTGTGCGGGTGAGGGGTGTTTTTGACAGCAAGTTGGTTCTGGCAACAGGCACTGCCAGCAGTGGCGGCCGCCGCCGCCTCCATACATACTGGTCTGGCACGCACAGCTTCAGGTGACGCAGTACACTCGGGTTATGAGCTACTCCACGCAGGAGCTTTAGTGCATACGCCGCAAGTGTAAATTCCCGGCGCACTCTAAGTTAGTTGTACCCCACCATACCCAGTACAAACAGTGTATCCAAATACATCAGCGGGTAAAATGGGTAACACCCCATGAAGTTTAAAATACAGGTGTCTTATAAATTTATTCTGTACTCGCTCTAACATGACATTGTATTTCGCTTCATGAGGAACCCAAATCACCGCACTGTGTTCCAAGTGACTCCTTACCAAAGCGTCATACAACACCCTGAACGTGGTAACATTTGTGAATCCCTGCGACTTTCTCAGCACAAAACCCAGGTTTCTGTACGCCTTCTTGCAGATTGTAACTATATGATCCCGGAAAGTAAGATCTGGGGTAAGCAGAACTCCTAGATCTCGTACCTGAGACACTCGCTGCATCAGCGTTTTCTCTACTTTGTATTCTTTAACAAGAGGACTGCCATCAACTGCAACTCGAATTTCTTAACAGTAGGTACCAAAATCCTAAGGATAAACTGTCTTTTTGGCCTGGCAAACAGGGGTCCTGCCGTCCTAAGCTTGGCCTACCATTATTGAACTTCATAAATTGTAATGAAAGTAATGAGATCTCTGTGTTTCCAAGGCATTTAGGTACTTCTCCATTCAAATGTGTATCTTCACAATTAATCTGCACGAAGTAGTGTTTGAAACATTATAGCTCTAATTTATTAATCCAATCGCACATTTGAGAGATTACCTACCGAGTGTTGTTAGTGGCATAGCAACAGACCCTCAATAATAGGGGTCGTAACGTGATATGGTTACGTTACCTGGGATAATGTGCCCGATCCAAAGCAATCGATGGTCATTTGTATCGAAGAAACCTATAAATAGCTACTTACATTTCACATCCCCTGTCCGGAAAGCTAAAGGAAGTAGAAATCCCTCGAGATGTGTACTGTGTAGATTCAGCGAGTTTCCACCGAGGAAAAATATCATGTTGTTTTAACCTTTAATTAATACCTAGAACTTGTCGAGTACTTGGTACCGTTTATTCAGGTTGTAATGTAATAGAGGGCACGGAAGTAATACTTCGAACGTGTGTTTGTTAGGGGTGTTGTTTCTTGACCCGTCAATGCATACAGTTTCCTCATGAGGACATAACAATAGATTTTGCATTGTGTCTACAATATGCCGCTTGACGGGTTAATAATTCCTGTTTTTTTTCCCCATTGATCTACTTATTCGTAGTTACAATAATCCTAAATTACGGCACGGTAATAGCATTACCATGGTTACGGTGTGAAGTATTATTGAATAATGTAATTTGCACTATGCACTATAAAGCCAACTGAATAAAGAGAATTCTAATTTATAGTTCAGAATTGGATTAACGGTGACGTAGAGAATAGGGTTGACACACTCGACGCCTATCACGTGAAGGTTGTAATTAATCATGGCAGAAATGAACATGTCTGGTAGTTCCTAGTAAGGAGACATCTGCAGCTAAACTTGCCGAAAATTAACAGAATGTAATTGGAAGAAATAATAGGAGAAGAATAGAAATAATAAAATTTAACTCCAGAATCAGATTACTATTATTTTTAAATGTGAACAGAAATTATAAGAGCTTGTTGTGAGGGTTCGAAATTATATATTTATTTAGTTACATACTTATAACTAAAACATTAGTTGTTTAACTGCGATAGCTGTCCTTGAAACCGACTAGGTTTTTAATTCAGTCAGAATTACATCAAAGCATCGTTGTGACAACCATCGGTACAACTTGCCATATAAAAAAAAAGAATTGGATATTACATTTAATAATTCCTAAGGAAAATTTACTAGGTGAATTGCAATTAAAACACAATTATAAAATATTTATTACAACATAATTATTAAAAGAATAAGCATACAGAAATAAATTATATTGAATGTTGATAGTATTCATAAAAGGTCTCTCTGACAGGAGTCGTAGGTCATCATAAAGAGTATATAATGATAGCGTCACTCAGCGCACAAAGTGTATCAGGACGAGGGTAGATCAATTTTCTATGGCTCATAAACGCGGCACTCGAAATAACATTAGTTTGTCCGTGATTATCGTACGTGTAACAGTGCTGATAAAGTTATCGGACACAAATATTATATTGAATATTCCGATTTTAGTGCTAATAGTAGTGTCAGTGATCATGTCAGTAAAAAAAAGGTAAAATGTATTTTACTTACACATAGAAATTGAAAAATTTCTTTCAATAATTTTTTGACTTACACTTACACACCCTACAAGAAGATATGTAATTTTAAGTCGAAGACAGAATGTTCTGTTCTTGAAATTGTGTATTTTTTGTCAATGCACCGACTACATATCAAGCACCGAATATCAGTTGACAAAATCTAGGGTTTGTCATAGCTTGGTAAATACTATACAACAATACACGTGTCCTTTAATGTGCTTATTAATTACTGCACCAACCCTTGTTGGTATATTTGCAGTCCGTATTCCTAAGGGATGCTCGGTATGTTTAACCTTTCCATACTCCACGAGTTTAAGAGATAAGAGTAAATAACGTTACTTTGCTTCTACTTCCAGAACGGCCGCGTCGATGAGAGAAGGTTCCAGTCCACGCCAGAGGAACGGCTCAGCATTGTAGGTGGCAAACGTGCTCCTCAATTCTACTTGCCTAGCTACGAAGCCGAAATTGCTGAGAACCAGAAGAAAGACTCCGAGTAAGACCATTATTTCATTTTATTTCAATTGATATTTCCTCCCCAGACACCTATTACTCTCAGAGTATTTTCCACGACAATCATAGGCTTTTCGATTGCGATTGAAAAAGAGGGATGCCCCTCTACACATTAGATACTGCCTTCCCTTTCTCACAAACTAAAAAACAATCGCGTGTACACTTCATGGTACGGCCTCAGGTATCTATGTTTTGGGCCGTAGTGCAGTTTTAGTACTTACACATTATAGACAAGAACTTTTGTCCTATAACTTTTCAAAATACCTACATATTAAGGAAAAAAACAAACTCAAAGAAGTTATTAGTTAGCTTTCTATGGATTGTTCGCTTTGGTGTTTCAAAAGTTGTAGTACCTACGAAAATTATTCATGATACTTAATGGGTGCGTCAAGCCGCTATTGGGTAAACATTGTTCGAATCACCAAAGTAACTATTTGGTGTGCTTGGTTATTGAAGAAAGTTTCAATGATCTATATTGCGACCAGGCATAAAGAAAATAAAACTGTTTTAAAGTATTATTCAGGACTATTATATGTTTTCTACATGTTCTGGTCAGTAGTATCAATATTTAAAAAAATCCAACTATTATCAACATACCGTCACGCCAGTTTACCCGAAGGCTTATGCAGAGGTGTACTTAAGTGCTCAGGACCACGAAATTACGGAGGCAGAACCCAACTATTATTAAAAATACAAAATATTATGGGGTTAGGTTTAGCTACAATTTTTAAGAAGGCACGGTAAAATAACAATATAACGCTTCATGCTGAGTTTGATTCTACGCTATCTCGTTCTTGACCGAAAACAAATCAATTGTAGTTTTGTTTATTTTTCCTCCAAGTTGTAAGTAGCTAAATCATTAGAGGAAAATCGCCTATTTGACCCCTGAAGTAGACTTATCTGTCTTTTTTATTCTTTTGTTTGTTTCTGTGGATAAATGAATAACGGAATGGAACGGATTCATGGAATACATTATTAACTTTGCCATACTATTGCTTAAATATTCACGTAGGGTTACTATTTATTAGTGTTTTTTTGAATATATTTTTTTATTTATAAAATAGGTCATAGTGTACCTAATATCGTCAGTATTGTATTTTAACTGTAATTTCGGGTTGCTCAAAGAAATTTGATTATCATATTGATAGACCTAGGTAGTACCTACATCTTTTTGGTCAGTATTTCGGAAAGGTATAGGCAGAAACCTATAAACTGGATAGATAGCTAAATCCTTTTTGAATAACGCTGTATTCAAATTGGGTTTATTTAAGTTCCTGTAGATACATGTACCTACTTACACTAGTCTAAAATATAAAAGAAATTATAAGTGATACCAACCAATATTTAAAATCATTGCCAAAATCATCTTGACGCGCGAGTCGCGAGTTTTGGAGGCCATATGTGATTATTTTGATACCTCTTAAATTGATTCAGTGAGTGTGATGACACATTCAATTGTTGAAATTTCACTAAACAAGCCACATGTCCGTTCAAAAACTGTAACTAGGTCGCAGTAATGATGTATATCTCGCAGTAATATCGAATAAACAACTTGGTGTTTTATCACTTCATTAAACGGTAGTTCAACGTTAATCGCACGTTTTATGTTAACATTGACCTTTTCAATTTGGAATTTGATAGACTTTTTAAAAGCGTAGCAACTTGTTAAATTAAAAAAATCACAAGTCAAACGTTGAAATTCACACGTTACATAATGAGATTTTACGATGTGTGAATTCTCTATTTTAGTAGGGGTTACACATAGACATATAGTTATTGCTATGCACATTTCCGAGCCCTAAACATAGGACAAAGGGTTGATGCTTTCTTGTAGGTGTAGTCCCTTGTCAAAAAAGGCAATCTGCGGGTATTTTTTAAAGGTGGTTAAATTTTAAAAAGTTCGCATAGGGTAGTTCGGTTTTAAAAGGTGTTTGAAGGTTTTATTTGATAAAGGCCCCTATATCGATGATGTTTATAAAGAGTACCTATACCTTCCTAATGATTGAAAAATTCACAACAGTTTCCTAAAATTAAATTTTCTTCTATTTCAGCATAATATCAGTGAAGGCGAAGTCGTTCGCTGATCGTGAAATCCGTTACACCTTGAAGGCTCAGGGTCAAGGAGCCGGTACCTTCAACATCGGGCCGACGTCAGGCATCGTGAAGCTCGCCAAAGAACTGGACTTCGAAGACCTGAGACAACCCCACGTGTACTCCCTAGTGGTGACGGCTACTGAAGATTCTGGAGGATTCTCTACATCTGTTGAGGTTGGTATATTGTAGATGTAATATTAACCTGATGATGTATAAGACATCTAGGCGCAGAGCCACCTGACTCCCAAATTATAAGCCAGACTCAGTTTGGGGTTCAGGAACCTCTCGCTTAAACATATGATATTTCTATTCCATCATTAGGTACGTAGGTATTAGCTCGATTATCTAATAATCAATTGTATGGGATTTATTACCAAAAAAATGTGACAGTATTGAATAATATGACTACAACACTACAATTCAAGCAAATCGAACCGCATTTGATTAAGTTGAAAAGTCTTGGAGATCACATGATGTTGAATATACTCGAAAATAGATAGAGAAGCAGGCACTTTCGAAACGAATTGATCATAAGGCGTCTTTCAGTAGCAATCAATTGAAACATGAACCACCCATCGCATTCAATCATTGTGATTTTTTTCTATTACAGCTAACGATTCGCGTCACGGACGTAAATGACAACGCGCCGAAATTTGAGTTGCCTGACTACCAAGCGCACAACGTTGACGAAGACATACCGCTGGGCACCAGCATATTAAAGGTCAAGGCCATGGACGCAGACTCCGGGAAGAACGCCGAAATTGAATATTTAGTTTCAGGTAAATAATACAATCATAATGTACAACCGTAGTATTAGATAGATGATAGAATATTCTTTATTTTACACAAAACCAATGACAAGTACATGTTGTAAATTATAGATTAGTACAATGGGCGGTCTTATCGCTAAAAGCGATCTCTTACAGACAACCTTTGGATGGACTGAATAGAAAAAGTCAATAACCAGGTAGTCTCGCATGTCTGGCAGAAACTAAAAACTTACACTAACAGTAATATTCTCAAAATAAAAATACACTACATACCTAAATAAAATTAGTTAAGTTTAAAGGAGAATTTGGAATGCTAATCTGTTACAACCTATTTTACTAGAGTAAACTTTTCGTTTTGCGACTACTAGCGCCATCTGTTAAATACTAAAAACAAAACATCACTAGGTGGCGCTGTTACCAAACTTAACCAAGGTCATTGACCTTTGCACTATTTTGCACAGGGATAGTGATATCAATTATTGGTAGACTGTGACCTATTGACCCTTATCAGATAAAAGTCATCCTAAATGGAATTTAATTTGAGTGTATTTATTTTTATAGCAATGGGCAGTATCACGCTATACAATAAGATTCCTGAAATGGTAGTGTGTTACACTGCCTGTTTCATTATTGTTTACACAGTCTGCCTCTGTTTATATTTATGTTACCTTTGTTTTCCCATGTTGTTTCTATCAGAGTTAATGCTGGATATAAATTTTAATTATCTTATGTAAACCTTTCAAATACTTTAGCAATACGTGTAACACTAACGTGAACAGAAACACGCAGGATATGGTGTATGAGTGAAACAAATAAATTTAAAATAATAATGTATCGTTGCAGACGACCACTTCAGTGTGGATTCGAACGGCATCATCACCAACAACAAACAACTGGACGCTGATAATAATAACGCCTACTATGAGTTCGTAGTCACAGCCAAAGATAAGGGAGAACCAGCAAAAACAGGAACGGCAACTGTCAGAGTTTACACCAAGAACAAAAATGACGAGGAACCAAAGTTTTCACAACAAGTGTACACTCCGAATGTCGATGAAAATGCTGGGCCTAATACTCTCGTAACGACCGTTGTCGCTTCAGACAAAGATGGCGACAACGTTAGATTTGGCTTCGTCGGCGGCGGCACCAGCTCCGGCCAATTCGTAATCGAAGAGATCACTGGTGTAATCCGACTGCACAACAAGGCCATTTCACTAGATAGAGATAAATACGAACTAAATGTGACTGCAATGGACGATGGAGCTTGTTGCGTCAACGGCGATGCCACGATACACACATCGACAGCTGTTGTCGTAGTATTTATTACAGACGTAAACGATAATAAACCTATATTCAAAGACTGTCCTACTTACTTCCCAAAAGTTGAAGAAGGCGCTCCTAATGGTAGTCCTGTCATAAAGGTTCATGCAACTGATGACGATAAAGGCGTCAATGGTCAAGTAAAATACTCAATAGTACAACAACCTAATCAGAAAGGGACGAAATTCACCGTGGACGAAGAAACTGGTGAAGTATCAACTAATAAAGTGTTCGACAGAGAAGGCGACGATGGAAAATTTGTATCTGTAACGGTAAAAGCAACAGATCAAGGTGAACCATCCTTAGAAGGAGTCTGCTCATTTACCGTTGAAATCACCGATGTAAACGACAACCCTCCACTATTCGACAGACAAGTAAGCAAAATAGTGTATATAGCAGCTAGTATTAAGCACATAATTGCATGAAGTCACAATTAGATCTTTGTTTGCATGTATTTCAGCGATCCTTCGCGATTGTTGACTGTCATTGTAATGTGTCTTGCAGAAATATGTGGAGAACGTAAAACAAGACGCCAGTATAGGCACAAATATATTGCGAGTGTCCGCATCTGACGAGGATGCCGATAATAACGGCGCTATTGTTTATACATTGAGCGCTCCGTATAATCCTGCCGATATTGAGTATTTCGAAATCCAGCCCGAATCGGGCTGGATTGTACTAAAGAAGCCTCTCGACGTAAGTATGCTTTAACATCTATTAAATCACACTGATCACAATGGTGAGAGCATTTGATAAGATTGATGAATGGAAGGGATCAACTTTACTACAAAGTTTGGTGGATGAGTGCTACCTACAGGCCTTAGGATTCAATTGGCACTTACTTTAAGTTCATTTAAATGTAAATAGTTCTAAATTAACCGCTGCTGTAAATTGCTGTGGAGAGGGGTAAATCCTGGCTGTGAGGAGTAGTTGTCCATTGAACGGCAGCGCGGGCGCCTGCGGGCCCCGCCGCCGTCGGGGGCTTGTTCTTCTTGCAGCACAATTAGTTTGAGTTGCCGCCAGCGTCGGCTCCGCACTAAATCTTCGTTAAGATTTATTTCCGCAGCACCGTCTTGCATTAACTATCTTACAGATGAATACAACTTGTGTACAATACTTACCTTGTAACAGAAAAAATACTGCTGTAAATATTTCACCGTTGAGACCTATGTTTAGTTCTAAAACATGTACAGTTTCTGTAACAGCACTTTTGTATATTTCGCACAAACTAGTTTCAAAGTTTATTTTATTGTAATTAATCAATTAATTGATTTGAGAAGCTTACGCTTTTAACATACCTATCAGTATTATATGTATTATGTACATGTTTTGTTACTAATCTCTGATTTATTTTGCGGAGTGTTAGATCCCGCCGCCGCGGTCGGTTCGATTCCGGCCGCGTCATCGCTGTGCTGTAGACGACTACTCATGCAATATGACATCTATGCAATAGTAATATCATGATAATTGTGATTTTTTCCAGGGCAGCAGTGCTATTAATCTAATTTGTATAATATTAGTTAATAATTGAGATGGTCAGATTGCCCGCAAGGCAGTTTGGCCATCTGGCCAGTTGTGACATATTCCTTCTGTGAAAGGGGCAACGTTCTCGATTCAAAATTTGTACAGTTTAACGTAACGTCCATCGTTTGTAATATATTCATTTCAATGAGTGTCGTTTCGTTGTAGTAACTAAGAGGTCACTAAACCATTCATATGACAACCTGACCTTTCCGCCATGTCTTGTATGCAGAGCTGCATGCATTTGCCTGCTTTCCGTTACGTTTCTTTTAATTTTTAAGAATTAGTTTAGTTTGATTACTGTAAAAAGTACCTTATACCTACATATAATGTACAGTTTGTCTTTCTCCTTATTGTACAGATGAAACTTGTAAAATATGATAAACATTTTTATTTCGAATTTTTTTCTTGCACCATCTTATATTGGCTACAACAGTAAGTTCTCTACTGTGAGTACGACAGTGCCTGTGCTGTGAGTGGGAGCAGACGACGTGAGCGGACGTAATGTTACAAGTATATTCCATATAGAACATAACTAATTCTTCTATGTTTTTATTTGGCTTCCTGAATGTGAGAAGATGAGTGTAAGCTTTTACTTTTTTAGCACATTATACTGTGAAACAAAATATTTGCAAACAGCCAATAATGTGGAAGTGTAACGTTCTTCAGTTTATTTTTTAAATTATTTTAATTGTTTATTAGCGATGAGTACTTATGTGTTTATATTTTAGTTGTGTTATGTTTTGTTTTTCCCCGCTGACCTCTGACCCGTGTATCTGTAGCGGGACAGGTATCGACTGCGCGTGCGCGCCTCCGACAGAGGCGGCCCGCCCTCCTCCGCAGACGTGGACGTTGAATTAGACGTGGTAGACAGGAACAATAAGCCCCCCATCTGGGACATGACCACGTATGGCCCCGTTCACATCAAAGAGAATGTCACAGTGGGTACCGTAGTGACCAGTGTGAAAGCCAGGTTGGTATAAGGCGCAGCGGGCCTCCGGGCCCGCCGCACTTCCACTACTTAACACTACTAACGACGTGGTTTTGTCTGTTTCCATCGACTCTTTCCCCGATAGCGAGAAACGTACAAGTTGGAGGCTATGGCTCAAGACAAGGGTTTCCCGCCCTTGTCCAGAACCGTGGAGGTCCAGATAGACGTAGTGGATCGCGCGAACAATCCCCCCGTGTGGGACCACACGGTGTACGGCCCGATCTACATTCGAGAGAATTTGCCCGTGGGCGCCAAAGTGGTGTCCGTGAAAGCAAGGTGCGTGGGTAACTGTTCGGCACGGGCACCGCACGCAGCCCCGTCACCTGCACGCAGCGTGCGACGCCGCGGCGCACGACCAACTGTCGCATCCTGCTACACAAGCGCTGCTTTGTTATTCAAGTCGATCCTGAAATTTGGGAAAATACATTCGAATTTCACCGTCGGTTTAATAGCAAAGAAGTAGGATGAACATAGGGTGCGACAGTGCTTCGTGGAAGATGGTCTCATTTCGTAGCGCTCTCTTTTGAGTTCAAGTATCGAAATTTAAACTGCTTTTGATATTCGGAACAGAAGACAGAGCGTTTAATGAAAGTGACCGTCGTACGGTGAACCTTTTACATTGCCATATCAGTTTAAACTCTTGGAGGAAGCTGTTACGAGCGAAGTTTATTCTGATACGTCAGCGGCAGAAGGTTTAAGCTAGTGCGCCTCGTGCGTCTCTAAGTATCGTTTGCCTCTCACTTGGTGATCTGAATACGATGTGGTTGTCATTGTCCGTGATATCAAATGCATCGTTATGGCACTCGCGGACTGCCGTGATTCACCAGCGTGCATTTAGAAGGGCTCACTGCTTACGTGGAACGGGGAACACTGGGTTTTCTTGTACAAGAACATCTATTTGGGATATATTATAGATTAATGTTACAATAACCATGTCTTATTGCTTTGTGTTACTCCAGTCTGACTATTACCGGAAAGAGGGGGTTATAAATGTGCGTCATGTAAAAAAATAGATGTTTTTGAACAAGTGAGAAGTATCGAATGGGTACTCATCTAATTATTAAAGTCTGTGTCCGTTGTTGTGCATGTAGGCTGAGGCATCAATGCATTATGAGTCGTATTCGAATCTTAACAAAGTTTTTACGAAGTATGTCGGGTTAAAGTAGCATGACCAAAAATAAGTGTTTTACATAGTTCGTAGATTGAAGTAAGCAGTTCTTCAATTGTTTATTTTTTTGGCTAAGAAGTTCATTTCTATGGACGTAATTAGTGCTTGTCAATGTATTTTTTTTGGCAGATAGGATTTGAATTAAAATCATTTTATTAAAAAACCCGATAAATGTTTGGAGTCTCATTATACTAGCAGTGAGACGTTATCTTATGAATGCGAAGACTGCATTGTGAGTAGCTGTTGAAATAGAATTTGATTTATTTTTTAACTAGTCATACCAAATTATTGATTTCAAATTTATTTTTTTATTTTTACGGGGGCTTATATAAAAATAGTAGGTAAAACATACTTTTTTTAGTAGCAGAGATCTCTAATATGAAATGGAAGCTTAGTTTTTAAAATGTGTCCTCCACTATCGAAACTTGTAGGAATTATCGTTATTATAGGTTCGGATCGTTTTCTTTGCGGTAGGTTTTTCACAAAAACAGTAGGTATACAAACTACTTATAATCTAAATTAATAATAAGATTATAAAAATTTGGTATCAAACGGTAAGTATGGGCGGTATAGAACTTCTTTAATTTCCATAAACAATGAATGTGCATCACTTATGTGCCACGGGCTATTATTTATGTAACTGTTATGCAATATTAGTTCAATTTCATAGTGCATCAATCACAGAGTGCTGGTCGATGGCAAGTTTGGTTCACATCTCTATGGTCTATCTGTTCGTCCTAAACAACACACATTTCAAACTCACAATTATAATAATTCATGAAGACGAAACCATTACTAACTCACCTTACTAATATTAACAGTCGTTCCTCCATTCGAGGCCGTCTTTTTTAAAGTTGACTCGAATTGAGTGCGTTGCACAACAATTGCACCTCGCATCGAGGCATGAATGGGACCCATTCTTAAATTCATTCCGCCGTTGATCCTGTCGTTTTACCGCGACCGGCCCAACTTGCGGAGCTTAGTCGTAATTGCATTAAGTAACTCACTTACAGTTTGGTAAAGATGAATAAAGTCAATGATCTATATTGTAGACACCTGTTACCGGATAATAGATACCGGAACAGAGCAAAATAGTGCATCTATTTAACAATCAATTACCTAGAAATGAGCGCAGTATTCAGTTTAATTCAGTTCAATTAAAATAGGTTTCAATTTGGTCAAATGTGGTGTTGAAATCAATATGGCCGCTCGTTTATGAACAATGGTGTGTAATTTGAATATTGCACCGCGGCTTTCGGTTAACGAGTTGGTATGTCAATTAGCAATTATTATAGCGCATATTAGGGGAGCCCTATGTCCAGCGGTGTAGTTTTTAAGCTGATGATGATGATGTCTTACAACTTACACGAAGTTTCTACGGTCAACTCAACTTTTCTTTGTCCAGGTTTACCCAAGAAAACTAATGTACCAAACAGTAACTGAGTTACTTAAATTCTGTTATGTATTCTTTATCTCGTTAATATTTTTACGCATACATCTATAATGCGATAGAATACTTAGTAGCCCTTTTATTTAGTTGATGTCCCAATAAAGCATTCATTTAATTTAAATAAAATTTACCATTTTTGCAATTTTGATGTCGTCTTGTGCCTAGATGTTTTTTTGTTCCGTAAATTTGTTTCTTAGAGTTTGTGGTACTTAGATATGGGTTGTTATATCGTTTTGTTGTGTTTCAGCTCTGGTATTGAGAACAACCCGACCGTGTTTTATCGCCTCATGCCCGGTTCTACGGCCCAGACGAACAAATTCCACACATTCTATTTACAACAAAGGGCTGACAATGGATTTACGTGGGCCGATATAAAAGTTAACCATCCACTCGACTATGAGAGCATCAAGGAATATAATCTTACGATCCGAGTTGAGGTGAGCTTTTGATTTAATGTGTGATTTACATAGGGCTACCTACACATCATGTCCCAGTATAAACTGACCTCGGATTGTATCAGCTTTTCGTACAGAGAGAGAGCTGAGAGCTCATGTTATAGGTACTTACACCTACACCGTATTAATTTACGATGAACTGAGATTTACATTATCTTTCGCTCTTTCAGGGTAAAGATCAGGGTAAAAAATAGAACTAGCGACGTACTTAGTCCTCATTTCTGGGGAAGTACTTCTAGATCCCAATTAATCTCTAACGTGAACAATTGAATATGTATACCGCATGTTGACAGTTAGGGCATCGAGATTAGATTACAATTATTTCTATCCACTGATCAGAGCTTGGTGGGTCTTGGTGGCCCATTATTTATACTATGTATAAAATTTTGTAATAATAATTAGTTTTGGCTGCCTCATTAGTCTAGTGGTCCTAAGGGTGCGATTCCCAGGTGGAGCAGTGTTTTTGGGTATTTCTATGAAATTCACAGTAGCAGCTCGGAGTCTGGATTTGTGCCCGGTTAATGGCATTATAAGTTCGCTCCCTATTACATGGGACCTACTCGTAAATACCGGCGAAGTGTGGGTGTACATCAGTACACCTCTGCCTAACCCTTCGGGGAATGGCGTGATGGTATGTTATGTTAGTTTTTGCTGCATTAAATATTCCAAATTTATTTGTTTTGCTACGCATTTAGATGATTAACCATGTATTTCGCCGGATATCAACATAATTTTGTGGCCGGAACAACGAGTTCGGAAAATATAATTTGTGAACACATGTAATTAATTGATGATTGGCTCGAAATGCTAATATTGGAAGAATTTTAATTGAATTTATTACTGAAAGTTTTCAATTTTATCGCCTCCGATGGTTACGTTTCCGCAAACGCGATTGCTAACAGGGGCTTTGATTTAATTTTAGATTATTTTTATTATTATAGGCAAAGGTACATTGTTTGGTATATTGATTGTAGATTGTGTACATCAGATCGTAGATCGTGTTTGTTTGTCAGTAACGATCAATAGATAGTAGAGTATGATATAATAAGGAAACAGTTGGATTTTCGAACGTACTCAGGGGCTTATCAAAACTTTTATTTTTTTTTGTATTCCCAACTTTACTCTCAATTTCAATGCGTAAAAAATGCCATTACGCCGGAATGTTAGAGAGGTCAAGCAGAGTTGTATCGATGTACATACCAACACATTTCACCGGTATACCTATTTGTAGGGAATTTGGAAATGGAACCTCTGCTCCCCAATCAAGAGCATTGATTTTAGGGACGAAATTTTTCACATACATATTTTTTTAATAGAACAACGGGGCACAACAACTGGCTTCTGAAGCGACGGTGTACATCATGCTTGAAGACGTCAACGACGAGATCCCACTCTTCACGGAGCGGGAACAGGAGACAGTGCTGGAGGGGGAGCCCATAGGCACCAAGGTCACGCAGGTCAACGCGATCGACAAGGACGGCACCTTCCCCAACAACCAGGTAAGAATGCTGGACATATTTCTATAGTCTGGACGTAGTAACTATTATTTAAGGTAGAAGGACTCCTTTGTTGGACTTATAGTCGTCTAGGGGTGGTACCAACACCAGCCAAATTTTCTGCTTCTAAGCAATGTGCTAACATTATTATGTCCCAGTTTAAAGGGCGATTCAACCAGACTGCCTCGTTAGTCTAGTTCGATCCCCAGGTCGAGTAAAGTGTTATTGAGTTTTTCTATGAAGTTCTCAGTAGCAGCTCGGAGTCTGGATTTGTGCCCGGTGAATGGCAATAGGCTCGCCCCCTATTACATGGGACCCAAACATACCGGCGAACTGTGGGTGTACATTAAGTACACCTCTGCCTAACCCTTCGGGGAATACAAGCGTGATGGTATGTTATGTCAACCAGTGAAATTACTTGGCATGTGTGACTTAACAGAGGTCCTAATTGAATGAGGTATCCTCCTAATTTTGTTGTGCCCGACAGGGTCCATAATGATCCAAGATAGTCATGATGCCCTTAAAAACATTATGGAACGCAATAAAAATATTGAGTATTGAGTAAAATGGCTACCCTAGCAGCTTACTATTGGGAGATCCTATACTTGTTTATCATTATATAACTATAAAAAGTATTATTAGTTATATCTATAACCCTTCCATGGTTCGTGCTCGATTTCCATGCCCCCAACATACCCTATGCAAAGGAACTCTAGTCTGCTACTAACTGCAACTAAAGATCCTAGAAAAACACCCCATAAGTCTGCCTTACTGTGAAATTGAAGTTAAATGACCTAGCCATTTAGGCAGAATGTTTAAATCTTATACTATTCCATTAGAAATTAATTGCGTGTCGTCCTATTATAACGTGCTTGATTGATCCAATTATGAAGACCTATTATTGGAAGGAAGCCTCAAAGCCTCTTAAATTATTACGGGGGAATTTATTTCGAGCCGGTTGTAAAGGGCAATATCGCGCGTTTGTTTCAGCTCCCAAGGTTAAAATTAGCTTAAACCATTTCGGTGTTTGTTTATTATTCATTAAATTCGTTTTTATTACTCCATTAACCTCACCTTACGGTTTGTTTGGATACAAAGGTTAGATTCCACGGTAAGCTTTGAAATTTGAAGAATATTAAGAAAGAATTAGGTACCTACTTAGTGGTTAATGTTGTTTCTGAGGGTTTGGGTTCCAAAAAATGGTCTAAGATCTTGCGATGACGGTTTTCATGATATTTTTTTATAATCAACTAAGCAAACAAAAAAATTATAAACAATAGTTGGTTATCGAAATAAAATGTAGGTAGTTGCTTTTTTCAACAAATTTGAGTTTAATGACAAAAATTGCAAAACTTTTTTGAAACCTGTTAATTTTTATACATTTTGTTTTTGATGTAAAAACAATTATATTTAAGGTATCGTCTCGCTTTGGGCGCCAAATTCAATTTTTTTGTATTTTCTTAGATGCATCAATCACCTAATATTTTAAACGTCAGAGTGAGATGCACCCAGTATTTAAAGACGAATATGTATTATATATTAGAGCTGTTTGAAAAATATCAAATTCAAACAATCAGATCAAACTATGACTTAGATTTGTACGCATAATATCACTTGTAAAGAAAATACCAGCTTTTGATACAATAGTATTGTATCAAAAGTATTTGTCACAGACATTTAGAAGTCACAATAGTAACAGCAATCACAGGTATCGATTTTTGCCTAGTATAACCCATAACTATTTCAATGCCTACCACAACTTCTAGCCCCTTTCCATATTGTAGGAACTCAAAATGTTGTCCATGGTTATTCATCGACATTGCATCGAACTACAGTAAATGCTTAACTAGGTTTTAGGATGAGTAAAGTGTAATCAATTTGCTTGTTTAATCAGTTTAGCTAAAGCTTTCCCTTTAGCGTTCAGAATGTACGCCGTTACCAGAAATCTGTATTAATACGAGTATATTATGTAAAGGGTAGTTTAACTTTCGCAGAAGCTTCCTGTAATTAATTCCAAACGAAAATCACTTTTTTTTATATCTCTACTTTGTTTGTTACTATAAGGGTTGAACTTTTGTCGAGTTTCGTTAATATAACATTTTGGTTTGTTGAAATTATAATCGAGTTAGACGATAGAAAGTTACGCAGTAAAAACAACATTTTAAAATATCTGCGAAGCCGTCTACACTAGGATAATAGGACCCACACAATCAAATATAACTTTCACACACATAGGTAATATGTGTTTGAACGTGATATTTGATTGTGTGTATACGTATAAATAATATATTACCTATGTTATATAGGTACGTATACACACAAAGTCCTGAAAGTATTACAGAGTTTTTGTACATTCTGTCTATCTGTAAAGATGTAAATTCTAGTGATAGAAAAATTCAACCTCAGGCAGGGTCAAACCTACTTCCCTCCGGACAAGTAAGCTGCACGCTTTTGCTAACTAAGCTACCAAGAAAGTAATGTCTAGATATTTAGCATTCGTTAATGCCAAGTATATTGAAAAATACCAAACATTCTGTCTGTCTAAAAGTGTATTCGTAACAATTTTTTTTTAACTCACTCCCCATCTCTCAATATACTCACAAGCTATGCTTAGTTTGTGACTCACCGTTACTCGTGTCTACTTTTTGTTGTTTACTTTTCAGTCACTAAACTGCTTAAATATATTTGTATAACGCTCATCTAGGGTAAAGCTGAGCCAAAATGTGAAAGAAGTTTTTCAACGAGTTTTCAATTCAAAGAGTTCTTAATAGAAACACGAAAGGCAAATTTTCGTCACGTTAAATGAAAATTCCAACAGAATACCCGAAAGGGGTATTTATGTGCTTAGTATACATACTTACTGATGCGTGACTTGTTATGTGGGTATCATAAAATCCATGTTGACCTTTCGTCCTAACAGCGCCGATAAGGCAGGGTCTGGGTAGGTACTTGTGACTTTAACGTCAAATGTACTATGTAAACCAAAAGCGTTTGATATCAGCATTTAAGCTCGATGATACTTAGTTTCATAGGTTTTATGTGATTTTACTAGCTGTGCTTCGCGGTTTCACCTGAGGTATCGGGTTTTTTTATTTTCGCTCGGCTCATAAAGGCTATATTGTCTATGTGAAATAGCTTTATACTTTTTATACCATCAGTTATCTGCCAGTGGCAAGTCCCGTCTAAATCGGTACAGCCGTTTTGGAGTCCATAGAGAACATACACACATATTTAATAAGTAAGAGCCCTTTTGTATTGTGTTTGGTAGATACATAATTTTTTTGAGTCCTGCATTATACAATAAATAACATTCTTCTTCTACTTCTTTCTGATAAAAATCATTTACTTTTCGTTAGTCCCGCTAAACCGACTTTGATTTTTTTTATGTATGTTGGAGTTACCCTGGATGGTTTGGATTCATAATTGGACCCGGCAGGTGGCGTTGCGATTGAGTTCGGGAAGAACAACTGCGTCGCACTAGTGTACAGTATGATAGTAAAATATTTTACTGTCGACCGCCGTCTGCAATAAACAGCCCGGTTCCTCATAATGTCTGTGATGCTCACTTATATTGGTCCTTCTTTATTCATTACTGTTCACGCTCTACAAGCGTGCATTCGCTGCGTGAACCATTTCCGTAAATTTAAACCAACAATTTTAATTAATCCATGATAACATGCAGAGACACGCAGCGGCCGCTCAGCGCGTTATATTTGTACAAATATGCTAGAGTTGCAATTTATTGCGCCTATAATTTTCGTGAGCGCAAGGGAATAAAAATGCAATTTTCACCCGTTGTGATTGCGCTTTGGATTGGTGCGCAATCGTGAATAATTAAATATATTGCCTTCGTTTAGCATGTGTACTTTGTACTACTGCTCTGCAGTAGGCTGTCATATGAAATTGTGTTTTGTAGCATTTGAGTTACAAAACTGTCGGGTGTAGGATTGTAAGTGGAGTGTATATGAAAGTATTGCACAGCCTTTATGGGTTTAATCTTTTGCTGTCAAAAGTTTAACACGATTCAACTTTAGGCATGAAAGTAAACTCTTCATTGATTAAGACTTGGAACGTTAAACAGTTTCTAGTCCCTAGACCCACAATAACGGCAAACTGTGGGTACAATGTGTCCTACCTGCCTTACCCTTGGGAGTACACAAGATTGATGGTATGTTTTTATTTCCCACATTGTGTCTGATAGAAGTTATCTGAAAATTAAAAATATTTTCCCCACAGGAAATGTTTTTAAAAATAAATTTAAATATAAATTATCCGTCATATCCGAATTTCGAGAAATTTCAATTAATTTTCGCGAGAATGGTAATAAAATTGAAAAGTTTTGTGACAATTTTCGTCCTTTTGTGGATAGTAATTGCTTCCTCAATGGTTATTTGTTCGACTATAGGTATAATCAGGTATAATCACGATATCCATTAGAATTTAAAAGCAAAGTTTTATAGTATTTTCTAAATACATTCGTCGAGTAAAATGGTCGTAGTGGGTACGATTTATTCCCGTCAGTTGTCTCAAGTCTCGCGGCAAAATCTTGTCTGACATACCTACATACTTTATAGAAAATCGAACGTTATTAAAAGCACTCTAGCCCACCCTAGCAGTCACTTAGACGAATACCTATCCAAAATATATACTACCACGACTTATTATTTATTCGTAGACAATAATACTCATTAATGATACCTGGATTTATTCTGCGTACTCGTAGTAATGCAAGAACAATGAATCTGTCATTGTTTCTGATAATTAAACACTGTGAACTTCGTAATTCACTATGTTTTAGTTCCCTTTCAGCAGATGAAAGTACCTACTAATGACTATATACAACTTTCACGATGAAAATAACCCTGAGATATCGAAGGAACAAATAGCTATATCCTTAATCTGGTAAATTAAATGAATTTTACATATAGCTCTTTTTTAGATATTTCAGGGTTGGTGTCATCCCCTGAAATTATACAGTACATAAACTAATAATCATCGCTGGTATGTTTAAGGCCCATGTAATAGAGGGAGTGTTTATTATACGAATAGTAAATCCCATTACCCTAACAAGAAAATTACATTTCCCAATAAAACACTTTCAATGTGGCCGCTTCAAAATTATGAAGTATGATTGTATAACCGTTTCTGTCATTCGATTCGCTAATTGGCTCTGAATTATTATTCCCAAGTTTCAGGTAGACTTTGCATAGACGTTTCATCTTTCAGTAGAACAGCTGTTAGGATTTGAGGCTATGGCAAGATTTACTTAACCTACAACATTAGGTGTAGATGCGAAGCTAGGTGCTCTGAACTTGTAGACTCAGCTGTATCTTTAAGAGCTTTTGAATATTAAATGTTTGCGTTGAATATAGTTTTCGCAGTCTGTTACGGGCGTCTTGCAGGGAGAACTCAATTTAAAGTGGCGCTGTTTCTGATTGTGTTGTTTACAAACTAATTTAGTCTCTTTCTAATATAAATTATGAGGAAACGAAAGAAGATATTTATGTATTGTTGTATTAGTCTACTGGTTTCTTATCAATTACAACGTTAATTTAGTCGCAATTGTTCAAATATTTTCCGGTACCTACATGACAAATGGATGATGACCTAAAATTACTTTGAATGGTCTTTATTCCAGATTGATTGCAAGAAAGGGTCACCTTAAGATTTAAATTAGTTTTTACCGCGATCTGCAACTGAGTAAGCACCATTAGCTGCAATATAAATGTTTTTTTTTTCTTTTATGTGGGATATTCAAAAATATAGGTACATACGTGTCTGGCTATGATAGGCGCGTTCCGTGGTTAGTGTGATCCTATGCTACACTCTTCTCTTCTAGCAGAGAATACTTATGTGTGCGAAGTTAAGTCCTGATCCCTTATGCTGAGATGACATAATTACAGTTCGGATAAAATAATTGTGAGTGTCTGAAGATGTATGAAAATGACACAAGTGTTTTGCAGTGGTAAAAACATTAATGTCAACAAAAAAATATTATTGTATCAAATTTTTTTGCATAAACTCAGTATAATATATTTTAGTCGAACTCATCGTCTATTAATTCCCGATACAATAGAACAGTACATCGGTTGTCCTTAAGGGCTTCGCCAAATATCTAACTGCGTGGCCGTCTGTGACGGCAAATTTCAGACATGCACAGTTATTTCGTCCGTTCTGCAGTAGGAGGATAGTAAAGGGAATTTGGGCGAGTTATTAAGGTGCAATATGTAGCAGCCTCATTTTAAATTAAATTGAGCACACTCAACATTCAAAGTCTAATAACCTGTTTCATTATAGCTGCAAGCTTCGTGTATAACAGCCATCATTAGGGCACCTAAAGTCTGCGTGTAGCATCCACTCCACTGCACAATGTAGATAGGCGGTATGTACAATGTACATAATGGCTTGTTCGCCACTTAGTTCTGCTGCACCGAGCTTGGTGAAACCTATTTGTTATTTAAACTGATGTGTTTAGTAAAGCGCTTCTCGGTTAAGACGGCTTTATAGATAAATTAAGTTTGTATAACCAGTTCTCGACCCAATGTCTTCTATCAAATTATTCAATAATTATGTGCACGGTGTAAAAAATCGATACCCATTTTTATGAACTGAAAATTGCAGCTATCGCAGGTATTAGAACAGATTTTTTTGTGTTTCACATCATATTGAAATCAACACTCGATTCCGCCATTTATTTTTTCCGTTTCACATCATTTTTATCTGGTTTTTCGTGAATAAAAGCTAGAGAATCTAATTGGACGCGTGTCAGATATAACAGCGGCAGGTTTCGCTACCAACGAAATCCATATTTTGACGACTGTCACTTTTTATAACGATTTTCATGGCAGCTGGAGTCTCCGAATCTGTTTTACCGATTTTTCCGCAATAATTTTTGCCTAAACGCTTTGATGTAGGTGTACACATGTACATGACAGCGAATTTTGTAAAAATCCCTCGTGAGTACTTATATCACATTGCGGATATTAAAACGCCACATTACACAGAGTTTGACTGTAATTTCGTGATGTGTGTTTGGATATCACGCGGAGGACTATTTGATAGTTTTCGTCACCTTCTGCGATATTAGATAAACTGTATAAGCTTGTAACACTCGGTTGTGACATGACAGCGCTTCGTTTTATTACGGACGCATGAAAAAAGAAAGTATATTCGACTTTCTCTGACGTATTTTATGAAGGGTTTGCTAGTTTTGTTTGTAACAGTAAACAGAGGACCCTGAAATCTTATCATATGCGGGGCACGTTGCGGTCTTTTGAATAAATCACTCGTTTTTTTGTAGGTGTACTACTACATAGTTGATTCGCCGCGGAACGAGGGGAAGGATTTCTTCGAGATCAGCATGCAGACCGGGGAGATCTTCACGAAGGTGGTGTTCGACAGAGAGAAGCAGGGGGCGTACGCCCTGGAGGTGGAGGCGCGGGACGGAGCACCATCAGCGCGGCCCAACTCCGACAACCAACCCAACTCAGGTATGTTTTGTCATTACATCATTTAATAACGACTCAATAAATAACCTAGCGCGTAGTTAATAAAGCCGCTCTATATTAAATTGATGTTAATTTAAGCGTTATTTGGCGCAATTATATCATACGAGAGTCTCAATTATAATTAAATAAGATTTCAGCACAATATTTAGTCGGAATTGTAGGTCATAACGGATTAGAAATTACGTACAAATGTCGTTGTAAATCTTAAACATTTTGTATGTACGAATAAAAATATCTTAATATTGTAAAGGAAACTTATTGCGCTTATAACAAAGTCTGCCACAATTAAGCCGAATAAATACTTCCCAAACAAATCTCTGGTAATAATAAATGAAATGGGCCCATTTATGTCGAGGGATCTGTTAAAACCATGATTTACAAGTGGCACGATGTTTTCAATCGCAGCCGGGGGTTGAGAGATGATCACTCGGGGGACTGCTGCGATAGATATAGTGAAATTGTTGCATTTAAATGTATTGGAAATTGGACGTTCGAAAAACGAACGACTATTCGGTGACATGTTGGCTTGCGCAGTGCACACGCTTTGTTTAGCAGTATTGGTTAGGTTAAAAAACAGTTTCGAAATTCGAAATCTATACTCGTATTATAAAGCTGAAGAGTTTGTTTGTTTGTTTACTTGAACGCGCTTAACTCAGGAACTACGGGTCCGATTTTAAAAATTCTATCAGTGTTAGATAGCCCATTTATCGAGGAAGGCTATATATCATCACGCTAAGACCAATAGGAGCGGAGCATAAAAGAAAAATGTTGCAAAAACGGGAAAAAATTAAATGCAGAAAAGCCGAGAAACCGCGCGGGCGAAGCCGTGGTCGGAAAGCTAGTGTTATAATATTTATGCTGTTTAAACTATTAATTTCTTTAACATAAATATTTTTTCACGTATTGTGTTTGGGAACGCCTTTTTTCAATCAGGCAATGTCTAAACTCCGCTTTTAAAAAAGTCCTACTACAATTTTATTTAAATAGGAAGGTTGGTGTTGTTTTTAAATAAGCTAAAACGACCGATGAATTAAAGTTTTTCCGCAACAAGTTTATAGAAAGACGGGGAAACGGGATTATAATGAGATTAAGGAAATTATTTCAGTAATTTTAAGTGCAAAAGGAAAATAATTCTATATTCATGGGACCGGTCAACGGTCTCAAATGGATAATTATTTTCAGACAAAACCTCTTTACTTCTTTAATAAAATATAAAATAATAGATTAACTAAGGTACGAAAAAGAACTTAACAAATAAATTAGACATTTTAAACCAGTATTTCACAAAATGAGCTCTCGTTTAGAGTTCTCTTAGGTTTATTAAATTACTTATCCTGTGTTAGTGAACGTTTAATTTCACTGTGACTACCCAAACTCTCAAAGACGGCAGCGGTCGATAATGTCCTTTAATGTAGGTATGTGTAGAGACTGCGGAACCCGAAATGTTTTCACGGATATGACTCACAAATGAAGCAGAAACATTGGTGCCTCATGAACTTGAGGCGAAAGGTTGACGGTACATTACATTACGTATAAACATTTTATGCGTGGGTCATCGTCGTAAAAATATACTCTTTAAACTTTATTCGCACACGCCACATATTATTTTCGCTGACTTAACAGCGCATATGATAATGCGTAAACGTTTATGTTTGATACCGATCGTGAATTTACCTGTCAGCCCACCATGGCGCATAAAGCATTATGTAAATTTGAAATTGATCCCAGGCCCATATCGAAGTAAGGGGTTTGAAAGTTATTTTATTATCCTAAACGACTTAGAAAAAGGTACATACTTACAGTGGAGAACGTCGGCAGCTGAAGGAATCGTTCAATTCACGTGCGCCGATGTAGGGTTGTACGCGAGCCGTTCCCTGAGCTAATCACGGCCACGACCCGCATTTAAATGTTTTTTTCTCTCTAGTAAATAAACGTAATGTGGGAACTTGCTTGATTGTCCAGTGTGGCCTTGCTTACTGTTGTATATACGCCGAACCCTTTTCACAGTAGGTACTTGCGGACACGTGGGTCTCATATTTCAGTTGTCCTTGTCGTCGGGATTTGGTGGGAATTGATTGTATAGGCACGTGGCACACTATAAATTGTCCGTTTTGGTATAACTCCGTCCATTAGGTAAGCAGGTCGGCGTCGCGCTGCCGTATCGCGTCATCGTAAATCAAGCAGTAGAATAATCAGACGTCGCCCGCGGCCATAATCCGGTTAAGCTAGTCATCCCTATCTCCGTCTCACGGAGACAATAGGTAGCTTTAGGTCTCAGTATCACCCTTATAATCCGTAATATAATTCATATGATGCAATAAACGTTAAAGTAACCGGGTTCCAATCGCCACGTTGTGTTAGTTCACACGCGCAGAATACTAATTCCCAGTATTTATATTCAATGAAATAGTGCGTGTTGTAACTGCTGAAATGTGAGACGGATTATATTATCATATAATGGCCGTGAGGTCGATATTTAGCTGTGAGCTAGAATATTGTGTCTCCGGGCCACGTACCAATTTCAGCATATTGCAGCTGGTGGCGTGGCGACGTGGCGCGGTATTTACACGCGTGACGGGCATACTGATCAGCCTGCGACCACGTGGTGGCTAAGATAAGGATTTTCTCATCTCGCTTGTAATAACAAGAAATTAATCATATACACTTTGTAACCCCTGCCTTTTCTATATTCGATTTTGTTAAATGGTATCTATTTTACACGGTGCAAAAAATGACTTTTTCATTTCTCTAAATCACTTTGATAGCAGACTAACGATTGATGGGAAAGCTCAACTTTTGAACTTTTGCATGTTTGAAAAAACGGTTCGTATTTTTATTTAGGTGGGCGTCGCAATTTTTTTATACGTAGTGTATGCTTTTATGTTTTTATACCTGACGATGAATTTTGAAGTTAATAAATTTGTAAATAAAATATGGTGGTAGACTCGGTAAAGTTTATGTACATTTACAAGGCTCGACATTTTTTGCCACGCACGGCTTTTATGTCCACTATATAACGTGTTGATTTGCCTCCGTGCCATATTTTTAGGGAAAATGCAAAAAAAAGTGCAAAAAATAACCTTATTTCCTTCCTAAGCATGCAATCTTTCTCTCACTCTCATTTAAGAGCTCAGCTCTTGTCGGTGGAGCAATTGACACTGTTCTCTATTCTCTGCCTTCCGTTTGGCCCCTTGATACGACTCCACTTCCACTTTTTCCTGCACTTGTTCAATAAAACTTCTTGTAGGTCCATGCAATCTTTATCCTTGCCTAATTCTATCGAAACCTGTTCAGCGGTTTAAGGATGAAAAGTTAATAGGCAAACGGAATACGGATGTAAGTGTACTAGACGTAATTCCTTCATAGAATTATAGCCTAGATTTTTTAGGGGCATAAGGCTGAGTCATTGTAATTTGTTTCTGTATTTGCTAGTACTAATAAATTTAGAAAATTATTATAAAAAAAATAGTCGTATATATAACGTCGGGAATTTAAAATAATCAATATAACGCGATAAAATCCGTAAAAAGTAGTTTTATTTCAATGTCTAATATTCGCGTAAGTGTTAGAAACCAGTATAAAAAAAATAGTTTCAAATATAGCTTTTATTAACAATACAAATGTTGCTCGGTTAAGTAATACCTAATATTTAATAGCTTCGCCCTATTACGTGGGACCTAGTGCATCTGTCAACCTCTGCCAAACTCTAATTACACGCGGGATGGTATAATATAAAAAGTAATCTTCGTAAAATTCGACGAATTTTTTGCTGCATTAAAGAAATAGGTATTTTAATAACGGTTTATAAATATATACTTACGGTTTATAATTCAATAGTACTTCAACAGTAGAATACATTTAGATATAGACTATTCTAATTTTGTTTAACGACGTGGGGTCAAAAGTCCTGATCAATTTTGTGACGCATAATGGGTTTTGTGGTAGTCGGAAATGTCGATACTGCTGTAACCGTGTATTTCCATATTATCCTCCATTGTGAATCGACAGAATAGCAATTTTGAGCTGTCCTTTCACAGTGCATTTAGCTTAAAACGTGTTCAGTATTCGGAATGTAACTATGACCTTTTAAATTTGACTACATTGCTGTATTCAACATTAGATATCATTAATGAAACATCCCAATTGTTCATATGTTTAAAACTGGACATGTGCGAGTTTGACTCGAACATCGAGGCTTCCGTATAACTTGCTACTTGCACCAATATCATTAACATGCACGAATATTGCTCTTTGAAAATATAAGTCGGCTTAAAAGACGAACTTAACTTTTTTGTTGTACGGTCATTCCCCCCTAACTGCAATTGTAATTGTTGTTTGTATTTTAAGTATTGTTTTATACAATACTTAAAATGTTTTTTGGCTTTATTTTTTGTCTGGAAATAATAATAACATAACATACCATCACGCTTATGTTCCCTTCTTCGGTATGTTTAGGTCCCATGTAATAGGGGGCGAGCCTATTGCCATTAACCGGGCACAAATCCTGACTCCCAGCTGCTACTGGGCATTTCATAGAAAACCCCAATAACACTTTGCTCGACCTGGGGATCGAACCCAGGACCTCTAGCGTAGCAGTCGCGCTTCGGACCGCTAGACTAATGAGGCAGAAAGGCAGAAATAATGATAATAATATATAATTTAGTCTTTAGTAGATAATAGATAATTTTGTCCTTTATTTCGTATGAAAAAATCTGTATTGCGTCTTGGTGTATTTATTTCACATCATACGACAAAAAATACCTAGCTTTAAAAACCAAACAACTATGACATATGTCTTCTAATATCCAGAAACACAAACACCTTATTTTATTTTCAACGAAAAAAAAAACATTCGGCATCCGATACATGTTATTTTATAACGTTACGTTTATATTGATCGCAAGCTCAAATAAATGAACGGTAGCAGTAATATTCTAGAAAATTTAATACTTTTGCTTTGTAGCAACAGTCTCCGAACCCGAGGCTTTCGATCCGTTTACTAAGGGTCATTCCATTCTTAAGGCAAGTACCTATAGTAATTTTGGATCTCTAAGCTGAAAAAAAAAACAAGTACTTAGGTAGGTAGGTTGAGGTTTGAAATTCGGTCACCGGAAATAAGGAACATAACCGCATCAAGTGTTTTTTTTTATCGTGCGGAAAATCCGCATGGATCGTTCGCTGCGAAGGGAGGCGGATGACAACCCGTGCTTTCCTTCACGGTATTTATGGTCCCGACCGTAGGATACCATGGGTCTTGTGATTTCATTATCCACAACCCTGGCCAGTCTTTAAAAGAAGAACGAGAGTTAATAAATTGTAAGTGCACGTAATTTTGCCTTCAAAATTTATGAGCGCTTTGGCAGATATTTTCATAACAATATATAATAAATGCCTGAAACGCCTAGTCTCAATGTATACGATTCAATGTAGAACATTTTTTTGGTTTTTTGTTTCTTGCAATGGGTAAGTTTTGAACCGGCAATCACATGATGGCAAGTCCGACACCCTATCCATTAGGCTACCGCCGCTTCATTAATTTAACATAACATTGAAACAGCCCTGTTAGGTTCTATAAATACTTGTATTAGGGTAGGCTCGCTTCTATAATTCATATCAATGGTTGTTATCATAATAAAAAGTTTATTAAGATCACAACGATTGATACATATACTTAGGTAGGTACATAAAGTTCGTGTCAAAATATAATTAGGAACACGGTTTGTCACCGCGTGTTTGATTGGTTGGCTGTGTCGTAAGCTTGGTATCAATCAACACCACACACTTGATGTTCGATGCTAATCCCATTATCACGCAGTACAAGATAATCATCTTATAGTGTTATTATTAGCATAATAACCTAATATGGTTAATAATGTATTTGCAGCTTGTTGTTGCTTTTCTTTCGATTTAATTGCATGGGTGTGTAAAGTAATATTAAATTAATGCAAAAAATTTAAGATATCACAATAAATAAACTTATTGCTAGGATCTATTGTTCTGCACGCTAAGAAAATAAATCATGAATACGTAGCTTATGCAGGTAGAATAACTTGAAGTTGATTTGTAGATTCTATTCCCAAAACTTAAAATTCAAAATCGATGTCTTATTAATAAGTAGATGGATGTTCAGATGATGCAACGCCGTAGTCGGATTATTCAGTAGTAATAAAGTATATCTTGCTAACCCATGACCCTATTCAGACGTATTAATTGATTAGCTGACCTTTCTTGTATGTATGTACTTGTATTATGAAGCTCTTTCCTAAAGTTCTAGAGTTTGTCTTGATGTAACTTATACTTCACTCGAGTGTGTGACGTAACGAAAGTAGAGTTAGTTCTTCGAACACAGCAAAAAGTAGGTACCTAACTTGCCCGTATAACGTCTTCTAGTACATTGGATTTTATTTTCCTGACTTTTATACGACGATATTTTATGACATACCAATTCGGATTCAACGCATTCTTAAACCTCTGCCTTATTCAGAAAAGCTGCTATGTTACGATCTATATAAAATTTTATTTTTTAAACGAACAAACCAACCACCATCAAATTTTATTTTGTAACCCTCTTGGTCTCCTTGGGTCCGTGTTTTGCGGTGTTTCCATCCGACCTCTAGGTCCCTAGGTAACTGTTATCTTATATTTATGCGACAGTTTTAATTAGACTTCGCTATTGTTTGTTTACTGTTATATTTAGAATAAAAAACCAGAGTCTTAATGAGACGGGTTTTGTAGGCTATTTTTGCTGTGGAATACGACGCTCGTTAGTTTGGGCGTTACATCGCAGACATAAATTGGTGGAGTTTAGATAGAAGCAACAATACCAGCTCGGGACAGGGATGTTCCAGTGGCGCGGCTGCGGCGCTGGGGCGGAGCGATGTTGCTATAAGTCGTCTATTTCAACTATTTCCAATTACTTGGGCTTAGAGAAGCTGTGCGATGTCGCCAAGTGACAAAGCAATATTCCGCTTGGCGGGCGGTGGGAACTTGGTGGCCTACATTTAACGTGGCGCCCTCGGGAATTCGTGATGAGGACGCGCTCGAGTGCACTGCCTGCCGAGGATTACTGTCAGCCTCTATTAAATATTGCCCTTTACTAAACAATCTGTGTCAGTGCTACGCTCTGATTGCATTTGAGCTATAATTAGCTGGAAATGTACACCAAAGTTTTATAAGGATTTATAATGTGTTGACGACGTCCTTTCCAGGTTCTTTTTGGGTGCCGCTTCGTGCATTCGTATAGGTAAAACTTGAGTGAAGGTCTTTTATTAGCTGAATTTGGTTTCTTTATTACTGCCTCATGAGTCCCGTGGACGCGACTGCTACGCTATAGGTCCTGGGTTCGATTCCCAGGTTGAGCAAAGTGTTATTGGGATTATCTATGGAATTCAGACGAGCTTTTGGTAGAGTTTAGATTAATGGCAATCGGTATGCCGCCTATTACATGGGACCTAATCATAACTGTGGGTATACAAGAATTAGTACGTATACCTCTGACTTACCCTTCGGATAATCATGCCAGATTGTATGTAGGTATTGTTTTTATGATTGGGTATATTTACAGAACATCGCACTCATAAATCGAAACGGTAGTTATTCAATTCTATTTAAAGTTGTTGTTGTAAATTCAACAGAACTAAATTGCGTAGAGCACCAGAGTTATAGCACCTCGTTATATCGTTATGTTTGCAATACCACTTTTCTACGGAATTTTCCTTGTCGTTACTACAGCTATTGACGAGACGAATTCGGGTAATTTGAAAGATTTCCAGCGTCGCGGCGGCAACACGGGGCGAAAAGCGAAATTTTTGCTAAATCGACAAGTCGACACGAGCGAGTTTATAGGCGCCATAAGTTCCAGGAATCACTTGCCTCGGCCGTCATAAAGATCACTTCACCCCCCATCTCGTTGGTGTATATTAGCTCGCCTGCTCTTAACGTAACTTGTGTGGTAACGTTCATTACTCGCCTGATTACATTCTAATGATTTTTTGATTGTGCAAAAATATTTGAGTTAAATTTGTAGGCTATAAAAGGCAGATACAGAAAGCTTTCGCCGGCCGGGCGTAAGTTTAATTAAAACCGAGCATCGCTCGTAGGACGGAGCGCTCGGAGCGGACACAGCGCTTCGCTCCAATACTGCGCCTACCGAGATACGCTTTTAATCGACACTAATTAAAAACAATATGATAATTAATTTGAAACATTTGCTGTAACGATGAGATTGCTTCGTTAAATGTTACGTCCTCACTACCCAGGTTTACAAGGAGACATTTTGTCGAGGACACTGATGTTATGTCGGTGAGTGGAATAAATAATATCTTGACCTACTGCCAAACGAACGAACTTTAATAGTTGTTTCGCATTTTGTGAAAATCCTTTAAAAGTTAAAAGGTTTAACTTTTCCGCAGTTATCGGACACTATTTTCAAGGAATTTGTGAAAACTGATCGCATTGTTTAATACAGACAGGTCGATGACTTTAGAACTATACTACACAAAAGATCTACCAAAAGGTAGGCAAGGCTTGAAGGGCAATGTCGAAGTTGAAAATTAGACCCATTAGAGTTGGCGGTCTCTAGACACCATTATTTATTTTAATTGGCGATTTAAATACTAAAACTAGACAGACAGGTGATAAATTTACGATTTAGAAAGTCACTTCTAGAATGGAAATGGCTTAATTACGCTCTCGTTTTGCGAAATAAAAATACTTTGTAGGTAAGACTTCTTCGTAACTTTATTCTGCTGAGTGATTGAATTCAGATAGAATAGTACAAAGCTATCACATTGTGAACCGTCAGACCGCTCTTTGTTTGAGCTCGTACTAAGTAACGATTTCACTAGGTTATTGTCAGACCGGCTGGAGGAGAGCGTATCAGAATTGGGCGTGGCGCCATGAGTAATGGTACTTTGAGCTCGCATGAGGAGGGTCCACTTATGTCACGAGAAATACTATGATTGATAATACTACCTACCAGTAAAAACACCGATCTTTTGTAGCGTAACGATGCCATTCATATACCTATTTTATAGATAAATATGTGTACACTCATGAGCTTCGGGGCGGGGCGGCCATGGCGCGACGTATGTGGTTGAAAATGAATAAATAGTACCTTCCGAATATTATCTGAAATTATTGAGACCAAAATTGTAATATTCAGATACTTTGTTTCAAATAATTCGTATTTAATGTGGGTCGAGGTAGTGTATGTGGATGGTGTGAAACCAATAAGCAGGGCCGCGGTCTCGCAGGGTAAATTAGCTAATGTTTAAAGTTTTCAAGGTTTAGTTAATTACTGAGGTTGTAAACGGGCCAGCAGTTCGCCCCGATAAGCGGGCGGATACGTAATGGCTTGTGAAGGAGGCCGTGTAAGATTCCGCTACACACAAGTTGGCGGCAGTAAATACGACTTTTGAACTAATGCAGTGTTTCGTCAAGTCGAAAGGCGAAAGTTATTGTTGTACCATTTGGGGCGAACTTCGTCGTTTTGTGTTCGTCGCGAAATACAACTCGGAGTAAGCACTTTTATTGTTTCAAAATTGAGTTTGTCAAAACGACCGCGCTGCAAATTCGCGGAGTTTGCGTTGATTTCACTCATAATTTAAAACCTTTTTCATAGTTTAAAATGACATTTTAAATTCCAACTTTAAATTAAGTAGAGTTTTAACGATTTTTTTGGAGTATAGACAAATTATTCAGACTGGACACTTGCGGATAATTTAGTTTTAAGAAAATATATTTGTATATAAGTGTAAGTACGCGCATCATTTATATAATCGACCTTACGTAACATGTAGTGGTGATACGTAACATGAATACGGATACGTTAAAAAGGGTGCTCTTTTTTCTAAACATGTACCTATTTATTATTCTGACTTACCTACCTACACAAATATACCTTGTGTATTATTTAGAGGTGTAAACAGAGTAGTACAGCTACGAGCATTTTAGCATGCGATAAAAAATATTTTTAATAAAGTTTTACCACCGCAAGTAATATTTCCTTTTTTATTATTTTAAATAATTCATATTGCCTGATGCATAGTCTCCGTTTTAGTGAATAAACCTACTTTTCTCTACAAAGTTTGTAGAGACTACGTTTACAAATTAACATCCCAACTTGAGAATAAGTTTGTAAGATTTTCACAAGTGAAATTAGGGGAGTGTTTAAATTCTTGAACGTAAATGCAAAACTGTGGTGGTTGAAGCTCTGTTAATTAATTGAGTAGAACCGTTGCGCTAGTGACGTCGATGTATGCGTCAACTTGAATACTTATAACTAGCATATTGTTGTACAGTCACCATCAATTATATCGGAGCGAACAGACTGATCATAATCATCTGAGCAACTAGGGAAATTAAACGTTATATCAATGGAATAAAATACATGTCAGAATGACAGCTGCCGTGTGTAGTGTTCATTCTAAAACCTACTTTGTGTCGCTGAGGTATGGTTTAATTTCTCTAGGTGCTCAGATAATTATGAACAGTCTGTTTGCTCCGATATATTTGATGGTGACTGTACTATCCCGACCATTACGGCACAGTAAGCACCACTAAACACTTGAAAGAAAACAACAATACCTAACTCCAAAATATTGAAGCAATAATATTGACGAGTCATTCGTATCCATATTTCGGTGCGAGCTAAAATAAATATGTTAACCCTAAACGGGGCATAAAAAATATTGTGCAGTAATAAAGCTTGTTCAAACTTCATATTGAACATTACAATATTGCTCAATAATATTCAGTTCTTAATTAATATTGACTCCCAGCATTTTTACCTCAAAAATCGTATTTCTAAATTGAACATTCACAAAAGGAACCGAGTCGTTCGTAGTGTACCGGGATAAAATTATTATAAAACCCTGTGTTTGAGATTTTCAATTCATTTAAAAAGCGGTAGTGTGCCGCTTAAGCGGGCATTAGCACTGTAAAGGACATCTCGCAGATTCATTATTAAAACCTGTGAATGAAATAAGCGCAGGCCGGCTGCTGAATCAGTGTGGCTATTCAAAGAATCTTCAAAACCAGTTGAAATTAAATTTAAAAGGAATGTTTGTGCCGACAAAATTGTTCATTAATTTATCTGGAACGTAAAATTTTACACCTCGAAAACTCTCGAAGGTTTGAGTTAATTTTGTTGAAATTCGCAGTTTCCTCGCGGCCGCAGCAGGTGTTAAAATATAGAACACAACTGGGGTGTCTTCAATTTACCCACTACTCCACTAGTATTTTCAGCTCACGTGCAATTGTAATGTACTACGTAAGTGATATGGCGTAAGTTGGCTACCCAACAGATTCCGCACTTTGTTGTAATAACGAAACTATTTACCTGTAACAAAATTGAACACTCTATATGATAACAATACTTTTTTCTCTTTCGCTAAGTAAATTTCAAAAAGCTTTTACATGGATTTTAAATAACGATAGTCGAGTGTTATTGTAATTCCTAACTCTGTATCAAAGTATGTTTAAAAAAACCTTAGCTGAGGGAAAACAGTTTTTGTTTCGTTCATAGTGTTAATGTTATGCAATTTTAAATACACATAAATCTTACACCGCTGCGGTGGTGGTGGACCTGCAAATGAAAAACCATAAGACATACTTATGTTATACTATTACAAATGCAGTCGTGTGTGTAGTCCGCCATTATTTTTATTTAAACGCCGTATGTAACTGGGCAACAAACAAAGCGAATATTGCGAGCTATAACTCTTCATACTTTTTTTAGAGAAAATGCATTTATTTAAATTTATTTGAAAGGTATAATATTCAGCTGGGAAAATTACTTTCATTGTTGACGCTCGCGAAAATTTTTCATCTAGAGGAGGTGAAACAGAACTTCAGTAGCAATTTTATTTATAGGCATGTCTTATAAACCTTTTTTTACTTATCAAATATAAAAACGGTCCGTGTTTATTAGATTTTTCAGTGTCCACTTGGCTGAACAATGAATTCGGAATGCTATCGACTGGGCTGTCTGTGTGTGACATATGTTTGACCGATGCGAAGTAAAAAATTCTCTGTGGAACTCACGAAACATTTTGCCGATGAATGTGTTTTCGCCATAGGACTAACAAAGAGCCTACCATTTTGAGTTATAAACACTGGAATGTTTGAATTGAATCGTGTGTGTGTATTTGTTGGGTGAATTTGCAATTTCAGGTTAATATAATTTCTGTGTAGTTGTGTGCCATAATTGACACAAAATTCACCATTGAATTCCATGAACCTCAATTCCATGAAAATTGTTCGCATTTGACTTAGTTTTTAGTTAGTATGTAGAATACTATTCGACATTTACGAAACTTAGACTTGACAATTTTAAACAACAGAATAACCCTTTATGTCGTGACCTACACTCGGACAGCTAACGGAAATGCGGCTCGCACTTGACAAGCTTTTTAAAACACTTGGGCGAAATGTTCCCAGTAAGCAGGTGTACCAATAAGCGCTGTCTTCGAAAGCTTTTCAGCTCACGTTCCCGGCAAGTCGTAACACCAAGGCACTTCGCTTATATGAAATACCGCCTTTATGGTTACTTATTGCTACGAATATGATCGCCATTCTGATCATTTTTTTTTCTACGTTTTTCTGTTGCCACGACAGCTTTTATCGCGTTGTAATAATAAAATACATTGTAACTACGCATGTAGTAAATATGTAATTTCATGTTTAGCATTAGTTTCGTGGTCATTTCGGATTATTCAGTATTCAAGCGTATTGCAATTATTGCGAATTCTGCGTATAAATACACTATTTAGTAATTCGGTCAGGTTTTCCATGTGTACATGAAGGTCGATTTTCAGCTGAACGTTTTCCGCTTCAGGCATCACGTACACTCTTCTTGTCTACTGTAGATAATATAGAATTAGGGGTAAAAGGCAGTAACGAAAGGGTAGGTAGGATAGGTCGCTGTAATGTGGTTGTTAGGATCGGGTAGATTGGGGGTATGTTAGATTAATTGAAGCCTTTAAAACGTGCTCTCTGTTTAGAAAATAAGTAGAAGTGTTGTTTCGGAATACGTAATTAGTATTGAGTAGTCTGTCTCAGCTTGTACTACATACGCCGGGCGTGCCACATAGAGGTTGATATAATTCTAAGCGCTACGCCGAGTCAAAGCGCTTAAACATGTAAAATACGAGCGGTTTGTGTATGAATTGCGCAACTAAATTGCTGAATTTTGTGCTTTGCCTTTTGCAATTCTCTACGCGAGTGAACTCAAGTCGCGGTGTATGTATGATTCTTAAATCTTTTTAACCAATCTAGAAGTCTGCAATGCAACCTATGTATGTTTACATTTAGGTACGAGATCTTTGCACTTTTATTTGTTTCCTATAATTTGATTTCATCTACCTTTGGGTACAAAGTTCATCTGGCGCTATAGTGTCGAGGACCTATCTATACGTTTCATACTTATTTAATTGAATACCGGTCGGCTAACTAGATTTGAAATGCAATCCGCAAGGAGATAAGAAATTGCTATACCTGATTCAAGGTTCGACTAAATTACTCTTACAATATAGGCCAATAAATTCTGCAGTGTACGTACCTACGATAAAATAACATAATGAGTGTTTTCTGCAACTACCGCCTGTATTTTATGGGAAGAAATACTACTACATAAAATTTTCATTTAAGCTGTATAGAGTGTAGTGTATACACGCGTTCTAACTGTGAAAACAACCGGTAACATGTTTTGTTCTTCTCCCCATTCTTAGAACGTGCACATGTCTGGAACTATTCTGTCCAAGTTTAGTCTTGTGCGAGAAAATATTATGAACAACTTTGAAGAATATTGTCTATAGCTTCTGCTATATGAAAATAGTTGTCGTACCCAGCGGTAGGTCACAGGTGATTTATACGTAGGCGCCCAGATGATAAATAGGTACACAATGTAAGTGGTAATTTATAGATATGTGATAAATCAAAACGTGAGTCTCTGGGGCACAAGCACACGAAGGTGAACGAATCAATCATGATAAATTATGCCGTGTGCTGGCGCCGAAACGTTCATATACGAGGACGAATACGCTATTTGGAGATAAAAATTCAAAAATTTTTAGCCTTTAGAAAATATATTTTTATAAATCAATGTAATTTTTAACACGCTTTTATTTATGAACTAGAAATTGCCTACGGATTTATTATCTGGTTATCCAGTGGGATGATAAATATGTTAATCGAGAATAATATACCTTTCTAATTGGGAAAGAATTATTAAAATTTGTTCAGAGTTTATCAATTACAAACAAACAAACAAATCTTTCCTCTTTATTATCTAAATACATATATTAAAATTGTAACAGGCGATGTCTATACATATAGATATTTATGAAATACTTATATTATGAGTCTTTATTAGAGCAACGAAAGCCAAAACAATCCTTTTTTGAAATTTTTGTCTGTCTGTCAGTATGGTTGTATACACATCAAAAACTACTGCACGAAATAGGATGAGGTTTTCATAGTAGTAATGCTGGAAGTCTAATTTAAAATCTAGAGCGTGTTTCATATTAGTACGACGTCTAGAAACAGAGTTATAGTAGGTACGTACATTATTTTGGGATGTGACTGAAATCGCGGACGTATAGAATTATAGATTGGGACAAGAATACCACTGATCCATAAAGTATATAAAGGAATATCTAAATTTTTAAGTTAGTTTTTGTTTTCAATATTCCACTAGTACAGATTTTATAACTAAACGTTTACAGACAGGTTAGATTAGTTTTGCTCTATTGGTGCCTAGAGGAGAATGAAAATAAAGTTGTTGTGGCTAGAAAACAAAGAAATAGTAGTGAGGTCCCTTGCGGAAAATGCCGACGACAGGTGTGGAGCGCGGCTAATGTGCGCGTGACTACCTAACAATGACTTGGGGGAAATGATATAACTTTATTTCATGCTGTTTTCTGACCGAACTTTTATACTTTTTAGGAACTGTTCTACTGTTGTTATTAGGTATTATGAAAAAATATTGACGTATTTCTGATTGGGGTTCATGAGTTGTATTACATTTAATTATTTTTTACTCGGTTTTTGAGGTTGTGGCCTTATTTTCTGGCTCGGTCTTAGAGGTTGAATCCTTATTTTCCGACTCGGTCTCAAAAGTTCTATTGTATCTGCTTATTCTCTGAATTAGTTTTAGAAGATACTTACATAATGCTTACATACTTTCTAACTCGGTTTTCAAAATAACATTGTTTAATTTCTGAGTCTGTTACTAAGGTTTTTTTTCTGGTAGGTATAACTCGGCAAACGAGCAGGCGAGCTACCTGATGGTAAGTAGTCATCGCCGCCCATGGACATCTGCAAATCCAAAGGAGTTGCAGATGCGTTGCCGAGCCTATTTAGGGAAAGGGAGGGGAAGGAGAAAAGGAGAAGGAAGGGGATTGGGGGAGGAATTGCTTATGTTGTGACTCGGTTTCAGAGGTTGCAACTCTCGGAAATGTTGTAGCACAAATTGAATTCGAAGTAAAAATGGTTAACAATATGTTGTAGTTTATACACAGTTCCTTTAATTTTGTCTGTTGCCGCACCTCGAAGGATCAGGGGGATCAATTCCAGGTGTGCTGACACCACAAGACGGTGTTTCCTTTGAAAATGAAAATCCACGTGAAGGAAACACGTACATTTAGTTTATAGAAGACACGTAGCTTATTTGGTGCCGAGAGTTCGCGTTGATGACTGCAATGTAGACCTTATGTCTTATAAAGTAAATCAGAGGCATCTGTTATGCACTTCAGAGTAAGCAAATAGTATATTCATGCATAATGCTAGTAACTAAAGTCGCTGACAGTCATAAATACCTAGGTTGCATATTCGAAGGACCTTTATACTACAGCCTAAGCACAATAGCAGTTCCAGAAAACTTACAGGTCCCAGAGTACCTACATTACTTCGTATTATATTTCTTTAATACATTTCTCGTAAATATCAACAAAGAGGAACTCTTATTACTGAACGTTTCAGGAAAACACGCAGCCCTCGTGACGGGGCTTGACGTCTAGTGTTGTACACTGGTATTGGTACAAATCGCTTCCGATTTTATTGACATTGTTCATGTGTCAATGTTTTACGTCCATAAAAATAAATACCTTCGTATATGTCTAAAACCCAATATTCGTTTTGTGTGACGTATAGTGATGTGCCTATGTGAGGATGTTCAGTTTATAAAAGATTTTTTCTTGTAGGAATGTTGGATAGTAAATTCGCTCAGCTTTGGTGAACACAAGTGCCAATTTTGCTGTTTTACGTATACACTGCGTATAAAAGCGAACATTTCATAACGAACTATTGCGTATAGTATTTAGATATCACCTAAGGATTTGAAACATGGGTGTGTTAGTTAAAAAATATTAATAAAAAAAACTGACTTCACAAACTGATACATAGTTATAATGACTAAAAACTCATCGGAAGTAAAAGAAACGGATATACGGATGTGTCGCAGCGGTCTTTTAACCAAAACGTCATTAATTTCACTGACCGATTTGGTCTCCTGAGACTGAAACAATAATTTTTAATTTTGTCTATAATATTTGACTTGAAGGGTTTAAATTGAGAATTTTCGGGGATATGAAGGCAACATCAATCCTTTAGTTAAAAATAAGTTTTTGGAGAAATCCTAACCGCGTTTATTTCGGGGTACATGCTTAAGCTTTATCGGCGTCGTCAAAGGAATAGATATCAATATTGGGTGGAATAACTGAAATGATGCGTAACTATTGATAAGTTGCCAGCCCATCTCGTTGGAACCGAATCGTATTCATCTTCTACGTTGGCTTCTGAATTTTGTGCGATGTTCACTCGACGAAACTGTCTTTTGTTTCATTCACAACAGCACATGGAAATCAAAACAGCGTTTCGTCGTATCTTTTCCACTCATCTTTCACGTTTTTGTAAACAAGAACTTACTGTTGTTTTTTTATTTGGTTTTGTCGTTGTATTTTTGTGCCGTCGGATTTGTTTTTACGTAGCACTCGAGACTCAATATCTTTTCTTATTGTTTCTATGTAGGAGTGATTTACACGCAAGTTTATACCGCCATTTTAAGCCCAGAAGGCTTCCTTACTCGCTATTACGCAGGGATTTACCCTTAAACCCAAACTAAATTTTATTCATGGTCATGAATAATTACTTAACATATAGACGTGCGTAGTTGCCTTTCCCTCTGAATAAAACGCTTAGGAGCTTTTTATCGCATCACTGAACCCAAGCTACATCGAACCCGTCCACGTACTATGGGAAAACGATTATTTGAACGGATAAAAAAATCGATTGCGGATTGCATTTGTGGAGTCGATTGGAATTGCGTTGCAATACTACGGTTATTTTCTTAGGCACTTCCGATTATCTTAGCGCGGTGAATCATTAGAGGCTATCCGGGGCTTTAACGTGACTTTATGCGTAGCTTTCATCGAGTTCGAGTATAATTATAGCTGCATCCTCATAGACCCAGATTATCCTTTTAATTATGTTTAGTCTTGTGGTTCCAAGCGCGACTGCTACGCTTGAGGTCCTATGTTCAGTTCTCAGGTTGTGCAAAGTGTTATTGGGTTTATCTATGTAATTCTCAGTAGCTCCAAGTTTGGGTTTGTGCCAGGTTAATGGCAGTAGGCTGGCACCCTATTACATCGGACCTAAACATGTGCATACTGTGGTTATACATTAGAACGCCTCTGCCTAACCCCTAGGGGAAAACAGGCGTGATGGTATGTTATGTATGTTTAGTCACTTAGCTATATTTTATTATTGTCAAAGCGTTAGCAATAATGTAAGTGCTCCAAATCTTCCCGTCGAAATATTGTTTGGCATTGAACTGGGATCTTTTTCTGATGGAATGGTTTTCCTACTTTTTATTATTTTTATTTCGGTCTCTGTTTTGGTTAGGTATATAAAATATGGGCGAGGGCGTGACGTTTTATTTTTGTGACTTTTTTATTGAAACTATTTCCATCAAATTATTTTATTATTATTATTACTTTAGTGTACACCAAAACAAAATACAATAGACAGGACACAAATTCAACTTAAAACATAAAATTAGTGGCCTTATCTGCTATATCTTCCAGCCAACCTTAGGATGGACAAACTGGAACTGAACTTAAAAATGGGTTTGGTCACCGTGCAGAAACTCATATCGTATATATAAAAATATGCTTAATATATACATACATAAATACAATAAAAGTACATGATACATCACACAGGGACTATATAAATATTATTATTATAAACAAGCTATCCGCCCACGGCTTCGCCCGCGCGGTTTCTCGGCTTGCAACATTTTTCATTTATGCTCCGCTCCTATTGGTCTTAGCGTGATGATATATAGCCTATAGCCTTCCTCGATAAATGGGCTATCTAACACTGAAAGAATTTTTCAAATCGGACCTGTAGTTCCTGAGATTGTAGGTACTTAAAGAATTAACAATCAGCAACAAGAACGAATGGTATTAAAGCAACAAGGAAGTATCAAAGATAAGTAATATTCCTTCACAACCATTCTAAACACGGGGAGTATGTATATATTTTATTGTTTGAATACTATTAAAATAGGCCAATATTACAATATTGAACAGTAATTTCCTTTAATTCAATAAAGTGAATATATTCATAAAATACAACTTCAGTTTCAGTTCAATTAACGTTGTTGCAATAATGGCGTCCGTGTTTCCGGGAATATATGATTATTAACAATTGACAAATTACGAGTGACAGAATAAAGCCTTTATTCTGTTGAAGTTGATAATGGTTTCAAATGTTATAGTGTTTAATATAATTAAAAACTACCATAGAATACCCTAGTATTACTCAGAAGTTAGCTTATGGAGAGGTCTGATGGCTGTCATCATCATCATCAACCCATTTTTTTGTCCCACTGCTGGGCACGGATCTCCTCTCAGTACGAGAGGGATTAGGCTATAGTCCGCCACGCTAGCCTATTGCGGGTTGACAGACTTCACACGCCATCAAGAAAATCTCTCAGGCATGCAGGTTTTCTCACGATGTTTTCCTTCACCGTTTAAGCGCGTGATAATTAATATTAATACGCACATAACTTCGAAAAGTCAGAGGCCTTAGATTCGAACTCGAGACCTTTGACTTGGCAGTCCAATGGTCATAACACTAGGCTATCACTCCACTCCTGATGGCTGTCGCTTCGTTGAAAATACTGATATTCAGCCGTATCTATTATATTAGAAGCCGACCCCAACATACTTCAATAAAAGAGGTATTAAACAATATACCTACCTCTTGCGGTGATCGAATGATCCCGATCACCCGAGAATTTCCCATAATTGAACCGAATTTAAGGCATAGTTACAAAGAAGATATGAAAGTTTCTGCAGACTTACATACCATCACGCCTATATTCCCCGAAGGGTTAGGCGGAGTTGTACTATGTTCACCCACAGTTCGCCAGTAATCCATTAGTCCATTAATCGGGCACAAGTCCAAACTCCGAGCAGCTACTGAGAATTTTATAGAAAACCCATAATACTGCTCGACCTGGGGATGCCACCCAGGACCTCTAGCATTGAGGACTAGTAGAACGATGAGGCAGTTTCGACAGGCATCCTTAGTCAAAACTAGGTTTGACTGTTTTTTTTTCAGGAAAATTTAGTTTTGACCAGTTATGTGTTTTGCCTTTTGTTACCGTCCTCACTCCTCGCGGATGAAAAAAGTTGAAGATCGGACTCTGTCCCCTTCACTTAATAAAAAAGACCTAAGTCCAGTACTGGAAGAATACAATAATAGATATAAACGCCGTACTTACCCGGTGACGATAATTCAAAAGCTTGCGCCGTATTTAATTTATTATCATGTTTTCCTCGGCTTTGAGCTCTATGTAAAGAGTAAGCACTTAAAAGGTACCTACGAGTGCTTGAATACTACTATTAAGAGGATAAAACTACTCCTTTTACTTCGAGAGCGTGTGGCTATTATGTTAATTAACACAAAATATTTTAATAAGAGACGCTGTACATTTTAGTATTTATCAGTTTAAAAAAAGGATTAAAGATAATCTTCTATTTTATGAAAACTATTCTCCTCAAATCTATTAGTATTAGCTGTTTTATTGGTTTCGTAGTCATAAATGGCTGCAGAGAATGACGTCGTGTGCTCGAATCCCAGTCGAGAAAAATGTTAGTGGGTTTTTATATGAAATGTTCTTTAGTAGCACCTCAGATTTTATATTTGTGTCCCGTTAATGGAAATAGGCTCGAACGATATTATGTGGTACTGTCTAAATACCTATATATAACTGTGGAGTGGACACACTGTGGGTGTGCAGCAGTTTATCTCTGCCTAACCTATCGAGGATACCTGGCGTGACGGTGTGTGAAATTCGTTAGTACTGTTTAATTTTTTTCTTTTACCTGATATAAAATAATAAAATCTGATATAATTTTGTTTGATATAGGTACCTCGTAGTATTGTTGTCTCATTTATCATTCATATCGTGTATGACAGGTCATTATTCCAACTTCTGTTTATTATCCTGTGCCGAAACAAAAGTTTCAAATAAGCTTGATTATCTATTCTGGACCACAAGCCTATTACTCTCGTGAAACGATATGTAATGCGTTTTATTTCCTTTTCGGATAACCTTTTTATATTCGTAAAGTTATGAATATTGCCAATCTAAATAAAACGTTATTTTCTTCGTAAAAATATTTTATTATTGACCCGTGGTATTTATAAATGGCCAGCGCTGGCCAATCTACTGAGGTATTCGTAAACTAACATACCTTATTGTGTGTCGAACGTACCTATAGACTTGGCAAGCTACTGGTTAATATTGCATAAGCACATATTTACAATATACTTAATGTACCAACGGCTTCGGGGCTTGATCGACCAATCTTCGAGCTACGCTTGCTGTCAGTTTATGAATAAGTGACCATTTAAACATGAAACATACCATCACGCCTGTATTCCCCGGGTTAGGCAGAGTGCGTGTGTACTTTAGTACACCCGCACTTCGCCGGTATGTGTAGGTACAAATCCAGACTCCGAACTGCTCCTGAGAATTTCATCAAAAAAACCCAATAACACTTTGCTCGACTTGGGGATCGAACCCAGGACCTCTAGCGTAGTAGTCGCGCTGAGGATCACTAGACTAATGAGGCATTCTATACATATCTACCAGATACAAAAAAAAAACGGTGATAATTGAACTCAGGAATTCGGTTGCAGAGGTCTGATGGAAATAGCTTAGTGTAAAATATTGATATTCTGCCGTATTTCAAGTCTGAAAGCCGACCCTAACAGGAAAAGGCCAGGATGATGCTAGGTACCCCTGCCTATAATTTTAGTATATGTAGGAAGGGTTCTGTTAGGGTTTAGTTTTCGCCTGAGAATTCAATAGCCAAATGCTTTTGTTGCTTGGATTTTTTGCATAATATCAACATATAGTAGTACCCTTGGAGACCTGTTAAACCCCTCTTAAGCCCGCGGAGCACTCGTGCGGTTGTGTGCTTTGAAACTTATTTACATTGAAATACTTATTAGTGTACCTATAAATAAAATCAGAAGTGTTTGTTTGAAGAAGATGAAACTGAGACGGGTGAAGCGGAGACATAGAGGTGACCCCACTCAATGAGACTAGACTACACTTAAAAGGGGATACGGGCCGTCTACATATCTTTGGCGGGACTTGAAATAGGTTTTTCTTTTATTTTTATTTTCATACGGCAAAAAGCGGCAAGTGTTGTCATTATGTGAGGGCCAGCTTCCAGCCTCTACCCAAATGCGGAACGTAAGTCCAATCGACTGCCATCAACCGTAACTATTTACTTTGTAATTTTTTTTTATAACTAGAACGGAACACTAATACTATACGTACCTACGATATTAAATTGTTTGTCAAATTAGGGTTTTTGATTCTGATAGTTTCATGCGTTCATATAACCGATGTTTCGTTTGGACTTTCTTGTTTTGTTTAATGGAGGAAACCTTCAAAAGGCGACCGATTTTCAGCAAATCTTACCCACTAAAAAAAGTTAAACCGCCTTCAAAAAATAATAAAATAATTTTGTCTAAAACAGTTTGGGAAGTCGGTGACTTCTATTTGAGTGGGTCTTCTGTTTTTGCCACCGACTTCCCAAACTGTTTTAGACAAAATTATTTTATTATTTTTTGAAGGCGGTTTAACTTTTTTGTTAAAAGTAATTTTATTTTGTATTTTTTAGTGGAAAGTTTTGTTTAGAAGTACTTGTTAGCCAACTAAACGCACTGCTCCAATAAGACAGCGATGTTTCAGAGTAAACGATAATATCATCGACGTAAACAATTTTTAGATTTTTGTTGATATTTTCAAAACTGCCTAACCGATGTTGATAAAATTTGAACGGGACCACCTCTGAAGTATGACATACCAAACAAAAAAACAATAATAAAAATCGGTCCACAATTGCCGGAGATATCGCGTAACAGCCATACAAAAAAAAAAAAAAACATACAGACGAATTGAGAACCTCCTCCTTTTTGAAGTCGGTTGAAAACTGACTCATTCGTCTAGTGGTCCTAAGTGCGACTGCTACGCTAGAGGTTTTGGGTTCGATTCCTAGGTCGCGTGAAGTGTTATTGGTTATTTTAGTGAAGAAAAAGTTCGACCGCGGGCAGGATTCGAACCTGCGTCTTCTGGTTAAGTACACCAGACGCTATGACCGCTATGCCACAGCGAGTCCCACCCGCCAGATCGAAATTTGTCTTTACATTTTATTAAAATAAAAATACAAAAAGAAAGTGTTATTGGGTTTTTCTACAAAATACTCAGTAGCAGCTTGGAGTGTGGATATGCGCCCGGCGAATGGCAATAGGCTCGCTCCCTATTACATGGGATCTCAACATACCGGCGAACTGCTACCGGTGTACCTACATTAAGTACTAGACCTCTGCCTAACCCTTCGGGGAAGGGTCATAGGCGTGATGGTATGTCTTAAAATCACCCCGTTAGCCATCATTAGCAAAGGAACTCCTTTCGCAACAACTCCTCTGAGTAACGCAAGATCTCCCAGACACGCAGGAGTCTTATTATTGCGGCAGAATTTAATCTTACAAATCGATTGGTCGATTAATAGTATGTATACATTAATCAGTTAATATTATGTATATACGTTACAGGCTAATGCGAGTCGTATCTGTGTGAAATGCGCTTAGTATTCGGCTTGTAAAGTAATCTGCAATAATCTCGGAATACGTGGTAACTGAACAAATTTCCCAAATATTTCCAACCGTTAGCGCGTGATTGAGTTACAACAATCTGAACATCAAAACGTTCCCATTTCTTAGTAAAATTGTATTAATCTCCTCAAATCGGCGTTCATTATTTTTCTTCAGTAATTCAACGCTTTTCCTTCTAGATGATATAATACTTTGCTGTAAAATATTTTATTGTATTTTCTTTACTTTTCAGGTAAGCTTGGAGTCAAACGTGCCTCGTGTTGAGTGAGTATGTGCTTTTAATTTGAAATACTAGTAATGTGGACTAGAACTGACGTTAGTGAACTTATTGTTTTTGAATAACAAAATAATTTTATTTTCATGCAATCATATTCAACCTAGAATTAGGTTACATTATTACAAACATATCTACATGATTCCAGGCTTTGAGTCTGATTTTTTATCACCTAAGAGACCAGTCGATTATGACGTCACTGACCACAACAAATCACTGAAATAGCTTTATCTGGTTGTCGCTGTCTCTGAAAAAATGGTTTTGACATCCGACATGGTAACTCGCTTAGTACGCCAGGTCTTTATTACATCTCGCACTTAATATAATAGCAGCAGACTGATCTTGTTTGTCTTGCACGACGAAGCGACTAACACAATTAAGCATAGAAGCAGGCAAGCTGTAAATGAATAATTCTGTCTCGGATATGACATCACAGGTCGTATATTCAGTAAAGCTGTACAAGACGATCGATTGCCCGTCTATGGCCTGGCGTCGTCGAAAACTGAATTCCGCCTAGTAAGCAGTAAAAATAAATGGCGGCAAACAGGGTTTGGTAGGTAAGTACGAGCCGTGTTTACGACGAAACGTTAACAGGTCGATTATACGAGGCCATCGCGCGTAGGTACTTAAGCGATCCCGGACCACTCCGGCCGCGCGCCTAATGACGGGTCACGCATTTAAATGGGCGGTCTGTTCAGAACCAATCAGTTAATCCAATGCAATAGGTATTCATACGAATCCTTCTTTTTCGTAGATTTATGTTCGCGCCTGCGATAGGTCCAGCTCGGTGGTTAAACATTTCTCGGCCTTATTAGTTACAGCGTGAGGTCGAATATGATTAACGACCAAAATTGCCGATATAAGGGGTAGTGCACACAGCTTATTCGTGTTAACGCGCTACATTACACCGGAGTAGCTAGTGCTGATTTATTCTGGACATGAAATTACACCATTCCTGGCAGTAATGCAGGTACACGGTGCTACATAGTATTTTATGTCGGTATGCCTTACCTATTCCCGTTTCCAATTGTACCCGGCTAGGTGATGTGAATAAGTAAGTGTGTTGCTCACATTTTGTGGCCATAAAGTCGGCACTTTGATACATAGTGTTTTATTGTACCCAACGCCATGTTATGAGAAGCCATTTGTTAATGTCGAATAGAGATGTTTAATACGTTCTGTAAATAGCCTTAGGCGTGTTGCCAAAATTGTAGCCGAATAGAAAATACAGGGTGTTTGGTGCATCGTTTGCCAAATGAAAATGGCCGATAGAAGAGGTCATCAGCTATGTCTTCAGGCCCAAAAACTCATTCCTTGTCACACCAGTTTTTTTATAACAACTTTTGAAAATTTATTTGGAAAAATTCCAGAACTCAAAATTAAACCTTTAAATTAAAAAAATCTAATTAGTATTACGTTTAAATTTCAGTTTAATTTTGATGTCTACTCTTGTATGGTTCTATAATATTCAAAATTACTTGCTAATAACACCTAGTTCCTTTTTAAAAGCATCACAAAGTTTTTTGAAAAAGATGAATTTTATTAAAGCTCAACTTAAAATTGTTGTAAAAAAATAAATAAAAGCGATTGGGATCTTCGAATTCTTTTAAAATGTTCTCTAGTCTGTCCCCTTTCCAACGGTATACCATAAGCTAAAAAAAACTGTTATTAACTTCACTAATTTGCTAAATGTGTAATCGTAGGCACATCAGACTGATTTTCGATATTACGGTAAGTAGCACTAGTTTTCGCATTTAACATGCTTTAAGTAGGTAGATACTGTTATTTGACTCTTACGCAGTCTCTTATCTCTTTCTTACATATGATACAGTCGCCAGCACATCAGTTTATACATAACTGTCAAATTCCTTCAAATGATTTTAAACCTTAAAATGTTGCCGATTAAGCTCAAAATCACTGAGAAAATTTGACATATTGTGATAGCTTGATGTACCCGTACAAACTTTCCTCGAACAAGAAAAAAATAGGAAAGTAGTAGTAAGTAGTAGCACGACCGTGGAAGTACTACCCTCCCACAGAAAATCGACGTCAAGTAGCTGTATGCATACTGTTACGTTTTGTCCGGTGAGTGTGAAGCGCTGGAGGCCCAATTGCTCCCTCAGTATCTCTCTTTTCTCCTTCTCCTTTTGTCTTTGAAATGGGGGGGGGGGGGAAAGGATTCTCCCCGCAGTGAACATAACTTACCATCAGGCAGCTTGCATGCTCGTTTACCTAGTTATGCCATAAAAAAGTAAGAACCTAATTACAAATTTTATTCCAATTGCCTGACTCTATTGCGTATGCACGCGCCATATCTTGTTTTGACTGTCGTGGTGCGTAAACGTATTTCTGCTTTGATAGTGATAAAAGCCCTAGCTTCAACTTCCGATGCGTAAACAAGTTCTTTCTCCGAAGATGTCGCGCGTGCATATGCAATAGATTCGGACAATTTTAATAATATTGGTAATTAGGTTCTTATTAATAAAAAAAAAATCATGTTCCAGGATAGTTAGTTCCCTATGTAAGAAAGAGATAAGAGACTGCGTAAGAGTCAAATAACAGTATCTACCTACTTAAAGCATGTTAAATGCGAAAACTAGTGCTACTTACCGTAATATCGAAAATCAGTCTGATGTGCCTACGATTACACATTTAGCAAATTAGTGAAGTTAATAACAGTTTTTTTTGGCTTATGGTATACCGTTGGAAAGGGGACAGACTAGAGAACATTTTAAAAGAATTCGAAGATCCCAATCGCTTTTATTTATTTTTTTACAACAATTTTAAGTTGAGCTTTAATAAAATTCATTTTTTTCAAAAAACTTTGTGATGCTTTTAAAAAGGAACTAGGTGTTATTAGCAAATAATTTTGAATATCATAGAACCATACAAGAGTAGACATCAAAATTAAACTGAAATTTAAACGTAATACTAATTAGATTTTTTTAATTTAAAGGTTTAATGCTGAGTTCTGGAATTTTTCCAAATAAATTTTCAAAAGTTATTATAAAAAAACTGGTGTGACAAGGAATTAGTTATTGGGCCTGAAGACATAGCTAATGACCTCTTCTATCAGCCATTTCCATTTGGCAAACGATGCACCAAACACCCTGTATATCCAACCACTGTAGACGCGTAAGTGTAAGCAATACCATTGTATTAAAAAAATTGTCAGTATTTTTTTTTACATTCAAGTCTCTGAAATGTACTCTATAAACATAAAATAACTTCCCTATTTCAACAACGTCGCTTTACAAATAGCATAATAATAAGTATCTTTTTAAGATCAGGTTAAAATCAAAATTTACAAAAAAAATGTCGATTCATTTCAAGATAATGAATGGACTTCGGCAATTCATTGTCCGTGGAAAATAATTAACTGGCTGACTCGACACAAATCGAAGCATCCCGAGCTTGTAGTCCGAAGATTATGCAAAGTTATAATCCTCTGGTTGAGTGCACGATCGTGACAACGGAATTAAGACTAAATTAATGTCAGATATGATTTTAAAAGAAGAAAGCACTTCACTTGATTTGTTGTAGTCGTTTTGAGATAATTTATATAAAGCCAACAATCCTTTTAGCGCGTTGTACATTATAATTTGTCCGGTGCAAGTGGGCGGCGGTGGCGGCCTGGGTCGTCATTGTTTTCAGGCGGTAATTTATATTGCGCTTTAGGAAATTAGCGCGGCTGTGGCCACGGGCTCAGGTGCCACCGCGCCCCATTACCAACCAGATTTACTTCACAGATCTCGCTCTGCTACTAAGACGAGTAATTTGTTGTGTAATTATTACAGCTCATTAAAAATGTATTAACTACGCTCCCTTTATTTCATTTCGCAAACAGATGATTTGTTGAGTTTAGTGAAACAGCACAGTTTAAACTTCCATTTTTATTTAGGTACATATTTGCAGGAATTTTATTTGATAAGGAAGAATTATAATAATGAATTTTTCCGTCCGTTGAATTTTGACAAATTAATTTGTGAGATCTGGCTTTATCGAGCTCTGTGTTGTTGTTTGTTATTAATTAACAGATATTAAAAAGTATTTGCAGACAGTCCACTGTCGAACTGAACAGAATTTACTAGAGTAGTGTGTTTTACGTGAAAAATTATAATGATGAACGCAATTTTCGACAATCACAATGAAATCATAGAGCATCATTGAGGTAATTAGGTGCTATTCAAATATAATTGAGAGAAAATTAGTCTTTTCTACTTGTGATCGTCCTCATTTTATCCGTGGAATTATTAAATTTTATCCGTGGCATTATTAATTTTTATACCCATTTCCAGGTTAGATAATGTTTGTTAGCATAAAAGAGCTTTGTGGTTACAAAGACCGGTTAGAAAGGAGTTCGTAAACGAGGCATAAAACTTCATAAAATAATATGTTCGCCTGATGTTTTCGTCTTATATGGTGGGCTGTCATTTCGCGGAATTCCAGCCCGTTTTAATGCGAATCTCTTTTTCCTTTTTTTGCGGTAATGGTGACAGCCTCCGAGTTTTCCCCGGCGACCATTTATAACGAGTTTTAATCGCGACACGGAAATTAGTTATATTACGCGTCTATCCTCCTCGCCGACTATATTATATGGTTATTAACTCTGACGAGGCTCACGAGCCCGAGGGTGCGCGCTCTAAATGAAACACGATAATTATGCCACTTTGATAAAAACGACTCCCAACTTGCCGAGCTTGCCATCCAATTAATAAATTCGCACCTGAATATATGTTTATTATATGACGATAAAACTGAATTGCAGTAGGTATCATTTCTCTAAAAGCAATAACGTTAAAATATAGTGTCATATTCTCTAGAAAGTTTTGCACACATTTGCATCGTTTATATCGTAACTAGATCATTGTGTGCGGTGTAAGAGCGTGATAGGTTGGAAAAAGTCAAGAGTATGTTAAGTTAAATAAATGTTTATTATAATCAAATGTTATGTAAAGAAAACTATCAACTAAAGGGTTTGTTAGTGGTTGTTTATGAACGTAAATGTTATGTATAATGTTTAGGTATGAATGCACCCGGTCGCGATGGTTCCGTGTAATGCACTAATTAGTTTACTTAACTCATCGCTTTATAAGTGGGCACGTTTATGACGTCAATAATATCTGTTCGGTAGCATTACACCGAACATCTTGCCGAGGGGCAGATGAAGGGAGGAGGATGAATAGGGAACGATACAAGATGATCAACAATGGTATAACTTAAAGTCTAATAATTGTCTAATACATGGTTTCCTAATTACGAGTCTGCACTAAATGAAATTTTACGCAACACAGGGGTTGTACCCCTATTTTGATGCGAGCACTCATTCACAGAAACACTTTCACGACCCTCATTTGTTTGTTCAGAAGTATGAGAGTTCACTTCTCCAGATGTTCTAGGCGTCATTTCCGCTCCCTCCACCGTTGCAGACGTCACTGGCCTGCAGCAAAGTCTTCTCCGTCGATATAAATATCCTATGCTAATTATGCTACTCGCCAGTCCGATGATCCATATAAATACGTAGTGGTGAACATCATGGATAGTAATACCGTTGGGCAAAGTAGCATCGCTGTCTTTCAGTGTTTTTATTTTTTGTTCCAATTCTTGGAGTTCCTGTTTATGGTTCCAGTCACTAGTAATGTTAAGGTCATATTGGTTAAGACTTATATTGAAGACATAATTTATGGGATCTATCTTGGGAATTTCCAGTTTGTTCCTTAAGTCTACACGGCTGCTCAGGATCTTTTGACTGTGTATCATAAAGTTCTCCGTTTTCACCATGCAGTCATCTTCGATATTCACCACGTGCGTTCCCGTAAACTGCTGAGCGGTCACTTCGTCGTGACATATAACCCGTAGTTGGCATTGATCACAACAGAAGTACAAATACTGGTTTGGTTTGCTCAAACTAATCCATTTGTTGATGCATGCCGCGATATTTGTTTTGCATTTGGTTGAGTTGTCCTTATCTTTAACACAAAGATCCTTGTAAGAGTTCAATTTAAAAATTGGTGTTTTTAGGTGGCATATATAGCTGAATGCGTCTCGTAGTACACAATTCTCCAAGTCAGCTTGAGTAATCGGTATATATGAGTCCTTGTGCAAGTTCATAGCCACGTGATTTTCAACTGGGATAACCGAAGCAATATTTTTTCTAACTTGATGTGGTATGCTTAAGATATTGTAGAGGATGTAGTTGTCCCTACTGATCAAAGGAATTGTTATTTCAATGATCATGTATCTAACTGTTATCTTAGCCTTTACTTTTAATAAATGATAAATATTCGGCATATCTGTTTGTATATTATTTATTGGGAGTGTCACTTCTTTTGCCAACTGCCCAGAAATTATGTTAAGTTGCCCTTGGAGTTGTGTCGGGTCAATCAGGTGTATATTAATTTTTCCGTTGTATACATTAGTGACAGTGTCTAGTAAAGTTTCTTGGATGTTTCTTAGCTGGGTTAGTAGATTCATTGCAGTCATTGCGGAAAGCGTAAAGTCGGTCTTGTACCCGAAATCGTTTACATACTTCGCGAGGGTATTTGTACTATTAACTAAATTGATAATATGTTTGTTTGTTATTTCTTGTAGCATCTTCATGGATTTTTCGGTACGTTTTAATAAATTGTATTCAGCTTCAATAACAGATGTTTGATTCTTCCATAGATTGGCGATATGTTGCTGATTAAAGCGTATGAGTGCAATGTCCTTTTCGTACTGTTCGGCGAATCGGTCATCTAATACTCCGAACAATGTGTTGGCTAGATATCCGACACCGTTGATTACACCGCGCCGCCGTCTGCGGGCACGAGCGCTTATTTGCTGATGTAGTAAGACTTTATTACTATGTTCTAACTCACTGTATGCATGATTCAATTGTAACATGAGCGCCTCACAATTACTTAATTGTTTTATAACTGCACAAATTAAGCTTAAATGATTATAATATTTTTGATATGCCACTGTCCCTTCCCAGTAGGGCTGCATATCGTAATAAGCAACTATCTTCCATTCATCTCTGATAAGCTGCATGTTGGCTAATCTGTCGAAATAGAGCCCTTGGTTTTCATCTAATTTGGTAGTTTTAAAACACAGTCCACTGGTAATCATATTCAAAATATACAAACACATTAAAGCTATAGTCACCAGACTTGACCTTTGACCCGATTTCTGTTTAATCTTTTGGTTTGTTGGTTCTTTTTCTTGGTATGTAGATTCTTGTTCGGTTCGCGTATCTAAGGGTAACACCGACAGTTTCACAATAGGCCTCTTGATGTAGCCATTTTTAGTTTTTAAGGTTACTACCCTTACGTAACCGTCCTTTCCTGGATGAACCTCGACCACTCTGCCTAAAGCCCACTTTCCAGGGGGCACATTGTCATCGTGAATAACAACAATATCTCCTTTTTTGAGGTTTTCTTTGGGTGTTTGCCACTTTGGTCTGGCGTTTAATTGAGAGAGGTATTCCGTTTTCCATCTCTTCCAAATATCCTGAAATAATTTCTGAGTTAAATGCCAGCGCGTCCGAGCATCTTCAGGTGTTTCAATTATTGTAATTCCTGCCCTTCCTGTTAGAAAGTGTGCAGGTGTTAGAAAATCGAAATCCTCTATGTTTTCTGTTAAAGCACATAAGGGTCTTGAATTAAGACAAGCTTCTAGCTGGGATAGGATAGTGGAGTACTCTTCAAACGTCAGTTTTTGTTCGCCAATGACTCTTCTCAAGTGGTGCTTTAAACTCCTCACTGCGCGTTCCCACAGCCCACCGGCACTAGGCCAGGCTGAGGCATTAAAGTGCCAAGTAATGTTCATTTCGGATATATCTGTTAGCAAACTATCATTGAAGGTGTTTTGAATTAGTTCCCACTCTTGTTTGAGTATGCGGTTCGCCCCGACAAAGTTAGTACCATTATCGCTGTATAAATGTAGTGGTGCTCCTCCTCGAGCGACCATTCGCCGTAATGCGGCTAAAAACGCTGAACTGCTCAAGTCTGAGACAAGTTCCAGATGCACCGCTTTAGTCACCATACACACGAAAATAGCAACGTATCCTTTAGTTGTCCTGGCTCCTTTCCCTTTGTTATATTTCACCTCCACAAATCCGGTATAGTCCACTCCAGTGTGTTGAAATGCGTGAGCAGGGTTGACACGTGCTGCCGGGAGGTCTCCCATTAGCTGTTGTAGCTTGGTTCCGTCGCGTTTTCGGCAAGTCACACACTTTCGTAATTGTTTCTTAACGTAATTGTTGCCCCCAATAATCCAATACTCTTGCCTCAGGTTCGCTAAGGTAAGCCTTGGCCCCCCATGTAGTGTCAACTTGTGAGCCTGATCAATCAGTAAGTCGGCCAGACAAGAGTCTTTCGGGATAATTTTTGGGTGTTTCATCTCCATGCTTAAGTCTGCTTGGGATAGACGTCCGCCTACCCGCAAGATATTGTTTTTGTCGAGAAAAGGGTTCAAATTCAACAATTTGTTATTAGTTGGAAGTTTTCCGTGTTTACGTAAATGTTCAATTTCTACTGCGAAATCTATCGATTGCATCACTTTAATTATTGTTAATTTTGCATTGCGCAGTTCGTCAACTGTTAGGTAGCGTGGATGTCTGTTTCGTTTAGGTGTCAATGCCCTTTGTATCCATGTTACAATTCTTGTTACTTTAGTGAACGTACTATATTTTATAAGTAAGTTAGTTATTACGTTTTTGCTTTGTGTTTGTTGGCCTACATTTGATAGACACTGTTTTTGTTCCTCACAAGTTTTATATATTTGATTGATGTTTTCATGACTTTGAAATGTTGATATCCAAGATGGAGCTGACCACCATAACGCATGTTCCTTCAACTGCGAGGGGTAGATCCCTCTGCTAGCTGCATCTGCGGGGTTCTCCATTGTATTGACATAGCGCCACTGTTCTGTAGGTATTATGTCTGTTATTTTCTGTACTCTATTGGCCACAAAAGGCTTCCAACGGCACGCATCTCCTTGCAGCCAACCAAGAACCACTTTGGAATCTGACCACCCATACATTTCCACCTCATGCTGACTCAACGCCGATTTAACTTTGCTAATGAGTTTAGATAACAAGTGCGCGCCACATAACTCCAATTTAGGCAATGTTATTGTTTTGTTGAGTGGTACAACTTTGGTTTTGGCGGCAACTAGGACCACTTGTTGTTGTTTTTTGATATGTGCATATACCACGCCAGCGTAAGCTTTTTGTGAGGCATCACAGAAGCCATGTAACTCTATGGTGTCGAGTTCATTGCATAATATCCACCTAGGCAATTTAATTTCATTAATAATATTGATTTCTGCTCGTAATTTCTCCCACTCTTTACGAATATCGTCGGATACCTGTTCGTCCCATTCAATGTTTCTTTTCCATATAGCTTGAAACAGGATCTTCATTTTAGTTACAACTGGGGCAAGCCAGCCCAATGGGTCAAAAATTTTGGAGATCTCAGAGAGAAGTTTTCGTTTTGTGAGCTTTGACGTTTCTTCAGACAAATTACATTTGAAGGTGAATTTGTCCTCCTTTGGATTCCAACATAACCCAAGAGTTTTTGCAGTGCTTTCTGTTTTGAAATTAAAAATTAGGTTGTGGTCCATGTTTGATTGCTTTGTTAGGTTTGTTATGATGTCTGGCTTATTTGTTGACCACTTTCTTAAGTTAAATCCACCTAATTTCAAGAGTCTGCTCAGGTCGTCGACTGTCCTTTGACCCTGTTCAATCGAGTACGCTCCGAAAACAAAGTCATCCCTGTAAAACGCTTCCTCCAGTAATTTTGATGCTTCCGGAAAATTGTGGCGCTCATCAGCAGCCAATCTTTTTAACGTCATCATAGCCAAAAATGGAGCTGCCTTGGTGCCATATGTTACAGTGGTTAGTTGGAAGGTTGTTATTTGTTGTTCAGGTGACGGTCTCCATACGATCTTCTGTAACGGTTGATCGACCTCATTAACTAATATCTGACGGTACATTTTTTCAATGTCCGCGGTAAAAGCGTACGGATATTGTCTCCATTTTAATATCAGAGCTTGCAAATCTTGTTGTAGGTTTGGTCCCTTAAACATCAAGTCATTCAGTGAATATCCTGTTGAGTTTTTAGACGACGCATTAAACACCACTCTGTATTTTGTTGTTGTTGAATCAGCCTTTTCTACACCGTGGTGAGGTAAGTAGCACTCGAGTGACGTACTGTTGTTGTGAGAGGGTTTCATATGCCCTAATTCCTGATACTCATACATAAATTCTTTATAAGCTATCGCTAGTTTTTCTTGACCTAGAAATTTTCGTTCTAAATTACGAAATTGAGCTACTGCCTTTGATTTTGACATACCAAGTTGATTTTCAAAATTTGGTTTCATTGGAAGTCGCACCTCATACCTTCCATTTTCATGTCGATTCGTTGTATTTTGAAAGAAGTCACGACATTGAATATCTTCAGAAGACAATTCTTCATCTTCTGTGACGTCCTCGACCTCCCAGAATTGTTGTATATCCTCTAAACTGTTTATAATAACGTTACAGTGAAATGTTTGGGCGCTTCCACATAAAATCCAACCAAGTTGTGTTTGTTGTGCCATCGGTAGTGTTTCTTTCTCCGGTTTTATCAATCCATTGAGAATAATGTTTGAATAAATATTAGCTCCTAAAAGTAAATCAACAGGCCTACTTATATAAAATTCGGGGTCGGCTAAGTTTATGTTTTGCAGGATGTTCCAAGAAGGTTTGACAAACGTTCTGTTAGGCAGACTTTTTATAAGGTTATTCATGATTATGACTTCCGCATTGAACGTGTAGTCATTGTACATTGAAGCACAAGTAACGTTAATTTTTCCCTTACAATTGTTAGATTTTTGTCCTACTCCGTAGATCACACCTTAGCACTTCTCTCGTTTTATACCTAATAGCTGTGCCGCCTGTTCAGTTATAAGAGAAATTTGAGAACCTTGATCAACTAAAGCTCTCATGTTGTGGAATGTGCCATCAGCTCCCTGTACCTTTAGTTGGGCGGTACCTAATAAAACCTCAGGGCAGTCTGCTTGTGACACATGTGAGTTCGCTGACCCGGGATTGACCGATGTTGCAATTGTTGCGCTGGACGTGGACTTCGAATCTGACCGCATTGTTGTCTTTTCTAACGCGTCATGAATTATTGTATTATGTTTACTTAGACACTTGCGACATGTTTTTGTAGAAGTGCACGGTTTACCATTATGCGAAAACAGACAATTTTCGCACAGTCCAAGTTTATTGACCGTGTTCAATTTCTGATTATTGGGCATGTTCATAAAATCCTTGCACCGGTAAATACCATGATCCTTTTTACAAAGGGGACATGTGTATTCCGACAAGTGATATGATTTCGCCTCTTTAGACGATTCATAGTGGGTTTTTATATTTCTGTTACCAACGTTCTTCTTAAAATTTGAATAAGGTTGCGGATTAATTTTATTCCCTTGTTTGCCGTGACCCGATGTTTCCAGCGTGGTAAACTTGACTTCTAAGAAATCTAAGTACTCTTGCAAAACGGGAAGATCTCTTGGGTTTTTAATAGACTCCAAGTAGTTAGTATACGTTTCGGAATCAAGTTTTTGGGATAACATATGTACCAATATTGGATCCCATGTTGTAATATCCACTCCAAGGTTCTTGATGGCATGTAATGTTTCCACGGTTACATCATGCATTTTCTTGAAAATAGTTGAGGAGGGCTGTTGAACTATCGGAAGGCCTAATAAAATGTTAATTTGTGAACTAAAAATGAGTCTTTTGTTGTTATACCGGTGATTCAATATTTCCCAGCATGCTAAATAGTTATCGGAGCTGATGACCAAGTGTTGGATTAGCCGTTCGGCTTCTCCTTTGACCTTACCTTTCAAAAACTGCATTTTTTGGCCATTGGATAGATTGCTGTTATTGTGTATGGCCTCAGTAAATAAATCTTTAAAAGACACCCATTGCGTGGGATTACCGTTGAAAATGGGGATCTCTAATTTCGGTGTACATTTTTCTTTATTATTATTATTATTTATCTTTATACATTTTTTGTATCTCGGCTGTTTAGTGCCGGGTTAATAAGATAGCACGGGCCGAAGCCAAGTGCTACCCTAGAGCAGTATACTATTGGATTGCTGATTATGAGATGATATTCCTATAGTGTGATCTTGTGATGAGTGTGTTTGATTGCAGTGTGACCGTGTTGTGACTGATGTTTGTGTGCGTGGTGTGGTGATTTCTGTCTCAGAGTCATTTTGCAAGAATTTTCTGACAATTCTACATGTGTTTAAGATGGCTGCTTTCTGAAGATTACAATAAGTGTAGGGTGGTAATCCAAGTGTATTTAAGGACTGATGAAGTTGGGTAGGTATTACACCCGTTGTTGATAAAACAATAGGGACTATAGTGACACTACTGAGGCGCCACATTCGGGAGATTTCAATTTTAAGATCTGTATATTTGGCTAGTTTTTCAGCTATTGTGTTTTGTAAGTTGTGAGTGTTTGGTACGGCTATGTCAATAATCTGAGCTGTTTTATTAGTCTTGTCTAGCAGAGTAATGTCTGGTCTATTGTAATGTGTTGTACGGTCAGTTAGGATCGCGCGGTCATAGTAAAGCTTGTGTGTTGTGTTTTCAAGAACGGTTTCAGGTTGATATTTATAGTAAGGTGTAGGTGGTGTCGGTATCAATTTATATTTTATTGCTAATTTTTGGTGGATTATATTGGCTATTTGATCATGCCGGTGTTTGTAATCGGTTTGAACTATTGCTTTACAGGCCCCTGTGATATGTTGAATTGTTTCAGATGCACTATTGCATCGTCTGCAGGTATCAGTCGGTATGGGGACGCGCATTATGTGTTTCTGGTAATTACGGGTTTCCATAACTTGGTCCTGTATTGCTATCATGAACCCTTCAGTCTCGGGGAAAAGTTCACCACGTCTTAGCCATTCGTTCGACGCTACCTTGTCGACGTTAGGTTGGTTAAGGTCGTGGCGATGTCGCCCATGTAAAGATTTCTGAGTCCATTCTCGGATTTTGGTGTGTCTATCTGTCAGTGTTTCATTATTTTGTGTTGCTATGTCGAACATATTTAAAGGCGTAAGTTTTTGGTCGTTATATGCTATTGCTTTATGAAGAGTTGATGTGGTACTTTTAGAGTGAAAATATTTCCTTAGAGTTGTAATTTGCGTGTTATGTAAGTTTACTATATCTATAATGCCCCTTCCTCCCTCCTTCCTTGGCAGTGTTAGTCTTTGCACACAAGATCTAGGGTGATGCCGTCTGTTTTTAGTTAGTGTGGTATTAATGATACGTTGTAGTTTTTTAAGTTCAGACTTGTTCCAGTTTATTATGCCAAAAGAATAAGTGAGAACGGGGATAGCATAAGTGTTAATGGCTTTTACGGTGTTACGAGCATTTATTTGAGTTTTAAAAATTGTGTTTAATCTATGTTTGTATTGTTTGGTAAGTGAAGCTTTGATTTCCTTATGAAGAATTTGTTTTGATTGAATATGTCCTAAATACTTGTATACTCCACATTCATCTAGTGAACCTATGTTGTCACCTGTCGTCATTTCGTATGAGTGTTGGTAGGTTTTTCCTGATTTCATTGAGTTAATTTTACATTTGTCAATTCCAAACTCCATACCTATATCATTTGAAAAATGTTCAGTAGTGTTGGCGAGTTCAGATAAGTCTTCGGGTGTGGATGCATACAATTTGATGTCGTCCATGTATAGGAGATGATTAATTTTAAAATTTTGCTTGTCAGTTAGTACGTCAGAGGTTGGATCATCAAATTGAAGTAAATAACCGGATTTTAATGAATTTAATAGGTTTGAAAGAGGGTTTAAGGCAAGACAAAACCATAGCGGGCTGAGAGAGTCTCCTTGAAATATTCCGCGTTTGATCTTTATTGGTTCTGTCTCGAGAATTCCTGTAGGTGTGTTTAAGTGTAATCGTGTCTGCCATTTATCTATTATGTTTTTTAAGAAGTTTGTAAGTTGAGGGTGTATTTTATATATGTTTAATACTTCAAGCAACCATGAGTGGGGAACAGAATCGTAGGCCTTTTTATAATCTATGTACATCGTGCATAAATCTTTTTTCTTACGTTGGACCTGTTTTAGTATGACCGAGTCTATTGTTAGCTGTTCTTTACAGCCTTGACTAAGCTTTCTGCATCCTTTCTGTTCTTCAGCTAATATTTTGTTTGTTTCAAGATGGTCGTAAATTACATGAGTAATGCATGATGTCATTATTTTATAAATTGTTTGCAAACAGGTAATTGGTCTGTACTTTGCTGGGTTAGCTGTATCATTTTGGTCTTTTGGTAGCATGTACGTTATTCCTTCAGTTACAAATAAGGGTATTGTGTTCGGGTTTTTTATAAAATTGTTAATGTGGTTAAAAAGGTATGGATGTATCTGTGTGAACTTTTTGTACCAGAAGTTGTGTATGTGGTCAGAACCTGGTGCCTTCCAGTTGTGTAGCTTAAGAAGAACATTGTGAAACGTTTCAATGTTTATATAATCAAAATTCATCGGCGCTGTGTTCCTATTGCTGGTCAGCTCTGTTTTAATCCATTCTGCCCCAGCATTATGGCAGACGGGATTTTCCCAGATTCCAGCCCAAAACCGCTGTAAATCGCCTATGGGTGGGGTTGAGGTATTTGTATTGTTTCTACTATTGTTCGGCGTTGTATTGTTGGTTGATGAATTTTTTAGTGTACGGTAAAATTGTTTCTCATTATTATTGAATTGGTTATTTTGTGTTTTACGAAGTGTACATTTTGTATATCTGATTAATCTACTATTTACAACTGAAAGTTTCTGTTTGAGTGTGTCTAAAAAGTGTTCAAGCTGTGTGTTAGGTTCTTCGTGTAATGTATGTGTACAGTAATGCTCTTTAATTGCATTCACTTCCTTAATCAGTTTTCTGCTTCTATGACCCTGTATATAATGTGTTAGTCGTCCAATTTTCGCCCTTAAAGCATCTCTTTTATATTCTAATCGTTTTTGCCATTTAGGTTTATGGCTCTTCGGGAATCTATTATTAGTTTCGTTAGATTCAAGAGAAATTGTACTTCCGTTGGCCTTAGCAGCTGTCCACGCAGCAGTGTATATGATTGTTTGAAAATTATTAAAATCTGTATCATTGGTAATGTGTTCTGGGAGTATAAAGTTGTTAATATAATTTACTATTTTTGCAAACTTTTTTGAAGATTTTTGTTTTGGTATGTAACTTCTTCCTGTGGGGTAAGTGTTTGTATAATATTGTAATGCTTGTGAGAATATTTCGTCAATTTCTATATCTCTCTCGGAATTTAAATTTAGGTTTGCCTCTGTATGGTGTGTATCTTGGTGTGTAAGGTATTCTACATCTATGTTATTAAAAAAATTTTGCTCATCTTCTCCTTCCGGTGGGTATGTTTGTGACAATTCGTTATTTCCCGACTGTGTGTTAAAGTTTGTGTTTGATTGTGTTTGAGAGTTCGTGGAATCTGTATGGGATTCTTGTGTGATTTGTTGTGTTTCGGTTAATTCATTCTCTACCATTAATTTAATAACCTGAAGCCTTGTTTCTGAAACCATACCATTATTGACGATAACCCTTTTCTGGTCTGATATACGCTGCTCTGATAAATGTGACAGATATGGATAACACTCTATAAAATTTTCTCTTAATGCTCTTCTCCATGCCGTCATATCAGTTTCCATTTTTGTAGCTTTAAAATAACACCTCATAATCGTTTCATTAAGTTCATTGGACCATTTCATTCTTCGTTTGGCTTGTGATTGTGACTGCGAGTCAGTTTGTGATGTAGGAACTTGATGTAGTGTCTGATTGTTTAAGTGTGTCTGTGTGTTTTGTGTTTGTAAATGATTTCTTACTTCAAGCCTAATTGTCTCCAGTGTATTTAATGCTAATAACTTTTTATAAACAATTGCTCTCCTTTGATCTCCGATTCTTTGCTTGGATACATTCATGTGTGGAAATTTGTCTATGAATTGTTGATGTAATGGAGTTAAATATGTATTTGTGTCTGTTTCTAAATTTGTGATGATAAGGTAGGTGCGCCAAATGAATTTGTTCATTTCTACACTCCACTTGCGGCGCTTAATTGTTAAATCAGTAGCGGGTGAGGGATGTTCGGCAGCAATTGCAGCCTCCGACACAACGTCTACTGACATTAATGATGATGATGTTGATGATGATCGTCTGGAACGTGAATATGAAGGTGGTGTTGATTCTATTGATGAAAATATTGACCTTGAAGAGGTTGATGAGGAACTTGGTGATGTTCTATTATCCGCAACCGCATTATTTTCTTGAGTCGCTTTTTTTGTTTTGGATCTTGTTATCATATTAATCCCACGATTAGCTAGAGACAAAACGGTCGACCACGGCAGAGCCCTGCATTCACCGTGGCAAGGGTAAATTAAAACTGGATGTCCCCTATTGTCCAGAGTCCGCATACTAGTGACTAGGCCCCCCCCTAGCCATGGAGCCCTCGGCGTACGCTGTTCCACCTTGGCTTGGGTTGTATCTCTCTTTGTCTGGCTCCTCAACTTAGACCTACCCGGCATGAGAAGCTCTACCGGTATAGCCCTAAGAATCATTGAAGCGCGCAAGCCCCACCACGACGACGACGTGGAGATACGGCGGTGGGGTTATTATTATTATTATTATAAGCATTTATTTCAGACCAAGTCCATATTCTTGTTAGTAACAATGTGCTTATTTAACTAATGTTAGTAGGTACTAATACAACACAACACAATCAAATTTTGTCATGAAGCCGCACCCATCTTTGCAGCATGGGGGACTCCCACCAATCAGCAAAAACACCCAGTATAGTGCTAGTACTATCACGAACGCGAGTGAGTAGGGAGGCGCATCTTTTTCTAATGACAGCAGCAAAGCCATCAACCCTCGCCTCAGCAAACATCCCAGACGCACTGCACCGCCGCGGAAGCCCCAACAGTACCCTGAGTGTATTGTTATATTGGACACGCAAGTCGCTGTATGCCCGCTGCGAATAATTGACCCACAGGTTGCAGGTGTAAAAATATTGGCAATAAGCTTTAAAAAGCGTGATTTTGACAGAATTTGTACATCGTGCAAACCTGCGGGCCAGCATGTTACAACGGACAGCCAGCGACCTGCGTTCCCTTTCTATGTCCATATCATCACTTAAATCATCAGTGACCCAGTGACCCAAATATTTAAATTTAGATACCCTACACAGTGGAGTGCCACAAAGTGTCACATTTGGAAATGTTGGGTAAGAGAAACCCCTTGCTTTAAAGAGCATAATTTGACTCTTCCCAACATTATATTTGAGCCCATGAGTCACCGCATATGATTCACAGATAGAAACCAACTTCCTCATAGCACTGATTGATGGACTCAGCAACACCATGTCGTCTGCGTAACTAAGATTATTGGTACACACACCGTCAATATGACATCCGATCTTGGTGCTGCTGAGCTCAGCAATCAGCCGGTTCATGTACAGGTTGAACAAGCGTGGCGAGCTTAATCCCCCCTGCCTCACTCCGCATTCCAACCGGTACACACTCGACAGAGAACCATTCCACCTCACAGAGTTGCATTGATTTCTATACCAATATTTAAATATTGATATAACCTCAATTGGTACCGATGTTTCAGATTGCAACTTATTCCATAACACGTCATAACTGACAAGATCGAATGCCTTCGATAGGTCCAAAAAACAGGCAAATACAGGTGTTTTTCTTCCCTTGTAATACTGTACAGTCTGCTTAAGACACAATATAGCGCTTTCGGTAGACAGCCCAGGCCTAAAGCCAAACTGTGCATCATGCAGTTTGAGATGCTTAGCCAATTGTCTGTCTAGAAGACTGTCCAGTACCTTGGCTGTAACAGTTGCCAAGGATATAGGCCTGTAATTGGAGGCATCAGAGGCATTTCCAGTTTTATTTTTAATAATAGGCACAACAACAGTAAACATGAAATTTTTTGGCAAATAACAATGACTGATACACAAATTCAAAAACATGGCAAGTACGCGTGGCAAGTGCACTATATATTTATATTTATATTTTATAGGAGACCGACCACATTTTCTTGTTAATGTTTTTCTTCAACGTGTGATACTGAATTTCGTTTTTAGTGAATTTGGCTTCGTATTCTAAGTTCTTGCCTTCCAATTCACTATCGATCTCCAAATGGAGAGAGTCGATTGCAGACCAGCGCGTCTCCAATGTTTTTAAGGCATCTTCAAACTCCCACTTTTCAGTCAGCGATTCCCAGTTAATGTTAGCTATTGTTCTACTAAAGGCCTTAAAATTTGCCTGCTGTCTGCGCAACGCCTCGTCGATTTTGCTGTACGTTCCATGCTCGGAAGTTAAACTTAACTGTTGATCAGGCTTCGATTGCCCCGAACTTTCTTGTTTATCTGAAGATGGTCCTGCAGCTTCCACGCCAACGGGTTTCTCCTCAGTACCGCTGGATTGACTTGTGAAAGCGTTGTACTCTTCATTTATTTGGTTCTTGAATTTCGAATACAACACCTTAAGTTTCTCATATCTCTGTTCGATGAAATATGGGTCAGTACGACTCACATTGGAGCACAGTTGGTCATGGTTGAATTGAAACTCATTCCATAACTCCTCTAACCTGTTCCACCGTCTTTTAAAATATTCGATATTGTTCTTCCTGCTAGCCCCATCCTTTTTATAATTTTTATACTCCTGCTCAATCTCTTCAGCTAGTAAGTATTGAGATTCAAGAGATACCATGTTGATGGTTAGAGAAAATAAAGAAAAGGACAGATCTTACTTGAGAATCAGCTGTCGCTAATGCTGACTTACAGACCGACGACTGCTACTCCTTGTTCCTCCTTCCGTTTCCAACACTGTTCACTAATGTCTTTCACCAATGTTTCACTAGTTCATACACTTCACTCGCGACACTTTCACGTAAGAAACACTTCCGATCAAGACGCGAGATCCGGCTCGAAGGACCAAAATGTGCGGTGTAAGAGCGTGATAGGTTGGAAAAAGTCAAGAGTATGTTAAGTTAAATAAATGTTTATTATAATCAAATGTTATGTAAAGAAAACTATCAACTAAAGGGTTTGTTAGTGGTTGTTTATGAACGTAAATGTTATGTATAATGTTTAGGTATGAATGCACCCGGTCGCGATGGTTCCGTGTAATGCACTAATTAGTTTACTTAACTCATCGCTTTATAAGTGGGCGCGTTTATGACGTCAATAATATCTGTTCGGTAGCATTACACCGAACAATTGTCATACTTAATAGGTAATATTACTGTTATTTTTTTTGTAAATTAGATTTGGATAAAAAGTTATTCTATATTCTAATTATATACGACTCACTTCTAAAACTTTTGGAGATTTTTCATATTACCATTGTATGAGAATATTTTTATTTTTGTAAGAAATATTAAAGCTTCCGCTTTCTGATTAACTTAATACCTTAGGGGGGTAACATGATGATACTTAAAACCTCACGCAAAAAATGATGTATTTTATTTTAAGTACTCTTTTTGACGGATAGTACAGTATTAACACAGAAAAAGTTATTTACTTTGTTATAAGATATGGTCTTGAATATGTACGTGCCATAAAAAAAACTGGTACCCAAAAATAACTGAGTTTTCGCTTCGAAGTCGACATGTACCTCGTAGCGGCCCTGCGAATAAAATGGCGCTTAAAGTTTAACGATACGATGGCATCCACGAATTAGCACTAATCTGGATATCTTACCTTGTTAACTCTGCAATTCTTTGTCAAATTGAACGACTCAAGGAGAATGGCGCCCAAAACAAAATGCTCGCAGGGCTTATTCAACGCATAGTTCCACAACCTTTTTGTAACATTGTTGCTTGTTGTACTAACGACTATTTTGGCCTGTGAAACAGGAATTAGTTGATAAAACATGTAGGAGATGGAAACTCACTTTTGTCAAATTTTAATTAAAATACCTACCGCGATCACCGGACAATCCTTGGGAAAATCCAGGAGGAATACTACGTCGGACATATTTTGTGCATTTTTGATTTCAAACTTGCCGCAATCGCCCTGTTTGGGGCCTTTACATGTTTCAAACTTTTCCCATTCTAGTCGGTATGGGCCCTGGAATTATAATATAAAAGTTTTCATTATGTATTCATGCTTCATTTTAAACCCTATTTCAAGAACCGGTAGGGTTTATTTATTCGTTTAGGCTTGTGATTTTATTTACAAATAGCTTTCTTCTATACAAATGGATAATTGCATGTGATTCGGATTAGAAATACCATCTGATAAATAGCTACCGGATTTGAAGAGCTACTCGGGCGTGAATAGATTTGTTTAAATATTGGGATTGAATAAATGTAGGGAGAGCCTCCCTTTGTTACGAACTATAGCCGTTACGCTTGATTTAATTAATGGTATCTTTTTGTATGAAGCTGTTGAAGAGTCATTTTAGACGGCATAATACAATAGCAAAATTAACGGATGATTAGACAGACAGTTGTGTATGATACATATATCGGCACGAGATGAACGTTTGATCTTGAGCAAGGGTGTTCCAAGATCAAAATAATCGTTAATGATCGTTAGATGCAATGCATAAAATATTCAATTTACTCATAAATTCAAAGAGATTAAGGTAATCTCGATTAATGTACATACTTACTTTCAAAAGATATGATATTGATCGCGTTTATTGGCACTACAGTTTTGTCAAAATATCTTTGCGTGTCTTAGATTGTCCGCAAATTGTTATGCTGTGGTAAATTTTAATATCAGAATTTAGTGTTAAGACAAATGCATTCATGATTTGCCCATTTAACCCATTTGCTGTCCCACTGTTGGGCAGAGGTATCCTCTCATATTGAGAGAAATAAGGCTATATCGCTAGCCTACTGCGGGTTGGCAGATTTCACACACTGCTGCCGAGGAAATCTCTCAGTAATGCGGGTTTTCTCGCGATGTTTTTCCTTCAAAATTTTAAGCTAATGATCATATTCAAATACATACATACATACCATCACGCCAGTATTCCCCGAAGGGTTAGGCAGAGGTGTACTAAAGTACACCCACATTTCGCCGGTATGTTTAGGTCCCATGTAATAGGGCGCGAACCTATTGCCATTAACCGGCCAAAATCCAGACTTCGAGCTGCTACTGGGAATTTTATAGAAAAACCCAATAACACTTTGCTCGATCCGGGAATTGAACCTAGGACCTTTTGCGTAGCAGTCTCGTACCTGGGACCACTAGACTAACGAGACAGTCCTTATCACATTTCTTGCGCGGCTATTTCAGACATGAAAAGTTATTTTAGCCAAACTGTACTTCTATTGCCTTCTATTGCTTTGCTCGTAGTCGACGCACATTTTGACAATAACGTGATTATGCGCTGTCAAGAAAAATAAAATATAGGTGAGCCGCAACCGGTGTGGTTAGGTCGGTTATTGGATGCGCAAGCCGGGCGAGCCACGATACCGCTGACAGCTAAACGTTCCGATGAAGTAATGGTAAATCGGTTCCTTGGCTGACTTTAATGATAGCGGAAATTTCTGCTCAGCAAATCTGGCTAAGTTAACATACGAATCGATATTCTTGATATGTTTTGTTTCACCGTTGCAAATGTTTATATAAAAGGGTTCTTAAACATTCTCTGGACGAGTTATCTTTCTTCCGAGATTTTTATTTATCTACCATCAGGCCTTTATTCTCCGAATGGGCAAAGGTATATTTATTCTTCTATTACATAGATTTTCTTGGGAGCTCTTACAAACAAAAATTAACAAATTTACCCCGGCCTGGAAAAACTACCCGTAGGTCACACAAATATTTGATCCGTGCGGGGATTGAACCCATAACCCGTGGCGCAGAAGCCGATCGCTCAGCCGCTACAAATGATTAAGTATATACTTACATAATTATTTTTCTCCATTTGACATATTATTACTTTAACGATTAACGAAAGCAGTATGAGGATACGCATTGCTTGTCGCTGTAGACACAATATTAACGTTGGAAATGTAATACGCTTGTCGCGCGTTTGAATAATATTCACAATACTATTACAGCACAAATTAAAATAATTATTGTAATTTTGTATACAAATTTTGTCATTAATAATGTTATTTCCGTGGGTTTAGTTGCGGATATTGAATATCGGAGAGAGATGTAATCTTTATAATGTAAAATTATTATTCTGTGCGGATTTTCTTTGTCCCAGGAGATAAGCTTTTGGCTCTTTTATGACTGATTATTTTAATGTATTATGAGCAGAGGTAAAAGGTATTCATCGAAGCGGTCGTTACGTGGTGAACGTGGTCCCGGCAATCATTAGTGCATTTTATTCACGCGCTGCGCTGCGCCGCTTAACTTTGTAGGTGGCTTAATGCGTTTCCCCATTACCTGTCACATCCACCATATAACTTTTAAGCTGAACCTATTATTGTTTTCATACCACAGTAGGTCCTTCATTATACCTGAACGGTCGACAAAATAGCAAAAAATGCAGCAAGAAAACATCTGTATACTGATAAAGATTCATATGTCTGACGTTCGCTGCCTATATACCTAAATATTTTGTCCATTGTAAATGTTCAATTATTTCGATGAAACATAACAACATTGAATTTAGGCTTAATTGTATTCAATATTCATATTACCAAGGCATTCAAGCTCAATTGATTAAATTGAAAATGTTAATGTAGGTAAGTATATATGTTTACAATATACAGGGACATAATAAACACTGATCAATAAAACTTTGATGCTAACGAAGATTGATTTGATAGAATAGTTCAATCCAAGTGTTGTATGTCAAGTACGTTTAAAGTGTAGATAGTGGCGGTCGACATTGTCGAAATGTTCTTGTGGAGCGAGCACTGACTTAGTTAAGTGGTTTGCTCCGCCATTTGTTATACGAAACTAGATACTAGTGAGTGCACTCCGTTCGGCTGCTATATCTGAGTCTTCCCGCAGACCCTCGACCTCTCTGTTTGCTAGCTTATGTGGCGATCGCTGGGCTTAGTCTAAATTGCAATTAAACGAACTTGCGCTTTTGCCCGTTTGCCTCTGTTATTGATCTGTTTGTAGCTTGTGGCGTCCGATGGAAATTTGAAACGGACAAAATGAATTTCCTCACGTGGTGAAATTCTGTAGAGACAACTCGTCGTCCAGTCAGCTGTTTGATAGATATAATGTTTTCACACTTTCGGTGACATTCACAACGTAACATCTTTAGAAATGTTTCAAAAGATAAAGTGTGAGAGAGTGTCCTTCTGACCTATTCAAGGGATCATAAAGAAATCGTAACGTCATGTTGTATTTAGCCGGACGCGGTGGGCGCGTACTGTGTGCGGGTTCTGTATGGTGCTAAGGTAATTTAGTCAAATCGATTCACCGTCTTACGTATTCTACTGTCGGCAGGTTTAATAACGTCTTTGATAAAGACGTGTATTCGGGACGGGTTGGATGAATGTGAGGCCCTAATATGCTTCGCCCTCGTCGCCCCCGTCGACCGCTGTCGGCTGCGAATATGGGTTCTACCGTCATATTCGTTCCCCGCAGCTCACGCCATTCATATGGATAGTGCGGCATAGTTTACATATTTTGATGCGCGGCCGCTTTAATAAAGCCATTAATTTTAATAATGCTTCGCTCATACGTTTAACATTCGTGGTCGCGTTTAATAGTTTCTACTTACCTATATCTTGTTACCAGAGTGAGTTATTAGATAGCTGTTTAAATTTATGTCACACAAATATTTACCTTTTATGAACGTAGAAGAAATTCATGAAAATCTGTGTTTAATGTTGGCTCAAAAAATAGTGATCTAATTTCGAATCCAATTAATTCTTTGCTCAATAAATATTGGATTTAGATTTTCCATTAGCATTCTTAAGTGATGTTGTAAAAAATTGTGAAAGTAGAATTTAAAAAAATCGCCTTAAGCGCGACCAGAGGTCGATCAGGTTCAATTCCCAAATAATAAATATAAATCCTCAGGTTTAGTTCAAGTTCTCAGTTGCAACTCGGTGTCTGAATTTGTGCCCGGTTAATGGCAATACGCTCACCCCCTATAACATGTTACTTGCATACATAAGTACACCTCTGCTTACCCTTTGGGAATTAAAAGACGTGATGGTATTTTATATTATGAAAATAAAAAAGTTTCGTTTAAAGTTTTAAGTGAGGGTTAGGTACAGGTGCGTCGTTGTGGTGAAAATGTGTGTCATTCGTCGATGGTTATGCGATCAGTGCAATTTCCCAGACTCTTCCGACCATACTTACTAACGATCTCGTAAGCCGAACTGCTTATCTAATCTTTATAAGCATGACGAATGACATTTTCCTTGTTCCATCCCGCATGATTATGGATAAGAGTTTTAACGAGCTCAGTTCGGATCTCAACGAAAAATATTTACGTTCATAAAAATTCATGTATTTAAGTCTGACGGTAGATACTTCACTAACAATAATATTTTCTGATTTTCATTAGAATATTTAGTGAGTCACTCTTAACTCACTAATTGTTCTTGTTTGTTATGTTGTGGCGACATGACTCTTCTTGTGACTGCAGAGCGTGAGTTCCCAGGTTTGATTCTTAGGAACAGTGGTATATGGTAGCTATTTTGGTAGCAACTTAAAAAATGGATTTCGTAATTGATGGATAGATGACCTGGTAAATGTGACTGGGAGGTGTAACAAGCAGGCAGGATGCGTAGCTAGTCCTAATTGAGGACCATGGGGGAGATGGGCCTATTTTGATGATGATGAAATTGTAAAAGGCTCGCCCTCTACACGCAATCATGAACACTCACAGTCTGAGGGTATTAATACACGTCTGAAAATTACAATACAATTATACAGGCGTAATAGTATGTGCTATATAATAAAATATCTATAAACAATTTGTCCTTTCATATTCCTACACTGTTAATTTTCGATGCTGAAACGTTATTTTCAGTGTTAGGATAACAGAGTGCTAGGATTACGAACGATTAGGATTAAAATGGATTTGGTGGAGTGGATTTAGAAGGAGCAAATGTGGTTGGCGTGTTCATTGAATACTACGTACCTACTTATAAGGTTTCAATACAGCGACGCGATGTAACAATAGAAGATGAATCGACAGTATTCGTTGTACTTAGTATCTAATTGAGATGATACGCAGGCTACTTAACAAAATGCCGATATAAGGAGTTGATTATAGTGCACTAAAGCACTTAAGAGAGCTCGAAGTGTGATGAATGATCGTCTCCGGGCGTCGGCAGCAGTGGCAGCGATGTGGAACACTGCGCGCGCCGCCGCCCGCCCATGATTGATAGTGCTTTATGTTACATCAAATTACTTCAACCATATTCTATATATTTATATTACATCTAATACCCTAATATACCTTAAGCTAGACCTAACGATATTAAGACGATATTGAATCAAGTTCAAAAGGAGCAACGTCCGACTTAAATTTATTTAATCCCTTTAACATTATCTTGCAGAAAACGTACCTTGAAAATCGGCAAAACGCCCGATGTCTCGTGTCGTGCTTGACCTGACTATAGTGTCTAAACTCGATTGTCTGATAAAAATCAATTTGAGTCGCGTTAGTAGGTATACTATTCCCAGGCTATAGTCAGTAAGAACTTATCCGTCTTTGTGAGCAAATACGTTTATTAGCACGTATACTCACGAGAAAATATATCAAACACCCGTGTTAGTCAATAGTAGTGGAGTTTGTCCTGTGAGAGTTAAGTGTAGTCCCCTCACCTCGGACGCACTTGAGGCAAACAAACAAACGAACGACGCGTAAAATGGCTTCGATGCGTTCGAATCGCACCTATTTGTCTTTCTTTATTTTCTTCGCCTTGGCATAGAGCTCGTTCTATTTTGATTAACTCATTTATTTTCGAAATTGAAGTGTGCTAGTGGACCCTCTTGTGACTTTCCCGTTGAGCGAAATTACCTTTAAGACTATGTTTGCTCTGTGAACGTGTTGAGGCTTTGAGTACCTCGGCCTGTTGACTTTTGTTGTTACTTGTAGACCGTTTATCATTTAATACTCGCGCATAAAACTAAGAGTAGAGGTGACTGGTATAGGATGGTTCTATTAATTGCTTAAAATATACTGTGTCGGAACAACCAATCGGGCTAGTAGGTAAGCACGGTTGTGTAAGGGTAAGAATAGTTTTATCAACATCTTCAACCCAACCTCAACTCAACTCTCAAAGTGCGAGGGGTTAGACTATAGTCCACCACGCTAGCCGACTGCAAGTTTGCAGATTTCACACGCCGCACTATCATGGAATCTTTCAAGCTTGCAGGTTTCCTACTGGGGATCGAACCCGAACCTCTAGCGTAGCAGTCGCGCTTAGGATCACTAGACTACTGAGGTTGTCACTAGACTAATGAGGCAGTCCAAGACAGTATGATATGACGTTACATATATAAGCTGGTTAAATTTTTCGACTTCCTAGTTTACGGAAACCTTCATGCATGCTTCCCTCATAGGGAAGACGGGGCGCCTTATCTTAGACACTCAAGTACACTGCACACTGTACACATAAAAGCGCCTTTAATTTGGTCGGATCTTTTGTTTTTACCGCCACGGCCGACTTACGGAACTGTTTAGCCGGTTTTACTTTGTTTTGGTAAAAAGATAATTTATTTCTAAATTTGGAGAGCCGAGTATTTTGGCTATACCTTATTTATGTTGACGATGTCAGCGTTTTACGAATGATACATATAATTGTTATTTTTTAATTTAGATTTATCAGATCTTCATCAAATTACGTGACTTTCAGACAAAAAAATATTCAAAACCGGTTCCATATCAAGAAAGACTTAGATCTTCCTGTGTTTTGAAGTCGGTTAAAAAGTAATTATAGAAACAGTAGCTAACTTCACGAGTAATATTTGGGCCTCAGATATCAACACAGTTTCCTTACGACAATACGGTACGTAATTGGTCACCTCTATTCAGAAGCCATACATTCCGGTGTTAACCTCGAGAATATCGAAATAGTTCCCATTCCTGGTGCCATGTGCCATATCTATATTGAATAGATGCTTAGTCATTCAAAGAGACACATTCTAGGGTATGACTATCATTGAAATTCATATCCGTATTAGGTATGTAGAGTATAACATATTAATATTATGTTTATACATAGTAGGAACGTGTAAACTAATACAAAACTTACATGATATAATAAATAATGCTACATCTAAAGTTTTATAATAAAACTGAAATACTGTGCTCTAGTAAAAATGTATGCATTAAATATTATTTATAATTATTATGACCTGGTCTTAACTTAGTTGGTTTAAGTATTATTGATTTCCCCATTTATTTATTTCTTTAACATATTCATATAAATATAAAATATTTCTAAAATATTAAAAAAAATAGCCGGCCACGGTATCGGAAACATAGTCTTAGCTACCGGTGGTGGAGATCTCCTAAAAAACGCCCTTTACCTAGGAGTACCGTCTTTTATTTCAAGCTCTTCATTCAGCTGCCTAACGAGAGCTTATTTATTATTAATGTGGTCAAGCGCAAGCCGATCTGTGATAAAAAAAATAAATAATCGCTTATTTTTGGTAGTTCTTAATATTCACGTGTCACTATTCAGCTACACTAATAACAGTTAAATTTTTGGCTGAATCTCGCGTTGGCAGTGCTCAGAGCTCGTTTACACTGAATGAAAAAAAAACCACGAGTATCCATAAATCTAGTTACGATTGTCAACCGCAGAAAAATAAACGGACTCCATAATATATCCTTCATGACGTTTTCTTTGGGGGAAAAGTAGGGGAAAACACAGAGTTATTCACTGACACTATCCCACTCTGAAAGAATTGAAGTTAACTAAGCAAGCTTTGTCTAGCTTTTCAGAGGATGTATAAATAAATCCTCATTACAGATATTGCAAATAAAATGTTTGTGTGTCCTGGCATCGGAGCTCCGGAACGGATGAACCGATTTTGATTTTGTTTTTTTTTTCGCTCGAATGGTGAATTAGTTCCGAATTAAATAATAAACATGATTGATTTTTTTTGTGTATCTCTATAATTATCGACTTCGCTTTAACCTAGATGGCAGTGCCTCAAAATATTGGTAATTCTGCTCTATGTTATACCTTCGTAAAATTGAATATAACTTGAGAATCGAATCTTAACGGGCAAACATAATATACGAATAATACGATACATTTCATGCAAATTAATTCAAAGTAATTGGATTCTGAGGTTTGTATCTCGTAGGTGCTCAAGTGACTGTACTACCAGGAAAATAAATGAATTTGTTTGAGAATCCTGTCTAGTAATCCTGGGCATTATAAATGGACAGCTCATATTAATGCTCCGTTTTCGTTACATATGGCTGTTTGGACTACCTATATACTGGAAAATCTTGTGAGCCAAAGCTGCAGAATGCTCGGGCGATCGTAACATAGAAATTTCAAGCATGAAAATGATTTCAACAGACAGTAACTTGTTGCGTATTCCATGTACCTATAGGAAATAAGTTTTTTATAACAACCCAATAAGTAACTTTATAAGAAAAGAAAACTGGGCTTTTACCTGACCATGGTCTCCTTGACCATGGTCTACCTGACCATGGTTTGTTCATCCTACCATCTAAATTTATATAAGAAATCTACGAAGTATATCAGTACCTATATCTGTATACATATAAGATAGTGACTGCCTCGTTGGTCTAGTGGTCCCAATCGCGACTGCTACGCTAGAGGTCTTGGGTTCGATCCCCAGGTCGAGCAAAGTGTTATTAAGTTTTTCTATGAAATTCTTGGTAGCAGCTCGGAGTCTGGATTTGTGCCCGGTGAATGGCAATAGGCTCGCCCCCTATTACATGGGACCCAAACATACCGGCGAACTGTGGGTGTACATTAAGTACACCTCTGCCTAACCCTTCGGGGAATATAGGCGTGATGGTATGTATGTATATAAGATAGTAAAATCTCAATTGGTTTAATTCGATCGATAACGATATTGCATAGCGTACATGAAAAGATATGCAGTCAAATTGAGAACCTTCTCATATTTTTGAACTCTGCTAACTGGATTTTATTTGGAGAACTAACAAATTTCCGAAATTCATGCAAAAGGAGATATCGCAGATATCGAAAAACAGTACACACATTTATTACGCTCGTGTCGAATTGCTCCCGAATGATAAAACAGCTCGCATAACATCGCAGTACCCAAATAAATAAAATGTTATTGATAATTAGACTGCCTCACTTATGAGATAGTCTAATTATAACATACCATTACACCTGTATTCCCCGCAGGGTTAGGCAGAGGTGTTATTACACCCACATTTCGCCGGTATGTTTAGATCCCATGTAATAGGGGGGGATCCTACTGCCATTAACCGGGCACACAAATCCAGACTCCGAGCTGCTACTGAGAATATCACAGAAAAGACGGCAGAGGTGTACATTTGTACATCTCTGCCTAACCTTTCGGGGAATACAGGCGTGGAGGTAGCGTAGCAGTTGCACTTAGGGCCACTAGACTAATGAGGAAACGAATTAATGATTGACATTTCCAATAACCAACTAAAGTACATTTTGTCAAACGTTGTGTATACGTAATATATAATCGATATAATTTTATTATTTGGCGTACGTGTATAAACTTTTCTGAATATCATAGCGATGGTAAAAGTTTTAGTGAGCGTTTAATATTTTCATTTTCACTTTGGCCAAATATTGTGTTCTGGGTCACCTTCAAAGAACCTTCGTATATTAATATAAGTGCTCCTACTTTACCTACACTCGTTCGTTGATATATTTATACTTTCTATGAAATTTTATTATAATTTCATACATTAGTGTTAAGATTTGAGTCTTGTAGCGAATTAGGTTACATTCAATATAATTACTGCCAAACTTGGGCGGTTTGTGTATAGATTTTTTTTGTTAGGCATTTAGTTCAGTTTATTGGTCGTCCTGTTGTGATTAAGACTAGCCTAAAGAACTAGGAAGTGTGTCGTCACCTCTTTATATGACAAACAAAAGAGCAGTAGAAGCTCATCAATGCCCTAAGATCTGGGTATTGAAACGGCTTTAAAAATATTAACCCTATATTTGGCAACTGAATATAGGTCAATCAAGATCTAAAACTCAAAATATGCCAGCTGAATATTGAACTCTGTCAAATATAACGAAGCTGTTCTTTATTGAGATAAGTATGAAAATAAACATCGAGAGTTTAGTCGAAATCTTCAAACTTAAAAAGAGTTTTCCTAGTTTTACTAAGTTGGCGTTCCATTTAAAATTTTAATGAATGCTCTCGTTGGATTTTGTCAATGGATAAAAAATTGCGGCAGCTTGCTTCTAGTAACCTCTTTTTCAGAGCTAGAAAATCTACTCTTGTAACTTTATATATTCAAATTGAAATAAAAAGTCCCAGTTTATCTCAGGAATAATAAGAGCTATATTAGAGTGTACTGCAGGTATTACCTACAACAAAAAGTCTTTCAGTAGGCGGAAAGTAAAAAGAGTGTCTTAAAACTGTGCTATAACTCGCGGCAGGCACCAGAGATGTGATATTTCCAAGATCCCTTTGTACACGTTAAAGAAAATAGGTAACATTTTTCTTTTGATGTCATACGTATGTTCCTTCATGTATTATGCTATTTTCTGTTTCCATCACTATTGTCTCAACAAAAACAAAATTCCTAAAGCTAATATCATGGTCGGTGTTACTAAACGCGAAAACAATTTCAGTTTTTCATCATTTCATTTCATTCGTTGAGCTGACTGATGTATGCGAGCCGTTAGTTAGGAAAAAACCTGTTCAAATATTGCCCTACATTGTAGAACTTACATAACTGATAAATACTACTAGTGTCGGGACTTAAAGAACAAGATTTTCCGGGTTTATTTCGGTGTGTCTTCCGGAGGTCGTGAGATCGAAAATTATAGCGACGCCACATTGTAAAAAAAATGATTAAAAGATGACTTGTGTTTGTGAAAGTGTTTTTAAGACCAATTCACAGAAATAAACTGACACTGACTCTCCATGGAACATTCCTAGTAAAACTAAATAATAAAAATGTAGTAAAACTTTTTGGCAGCGCCCCTGTAGCTGGCTAGACGGATCATTAGATCCTACCACCAACATCGGAAACGGACCACGGAAAAAATAAAGATTTTTCCCGGGAGCATTGACATACTATTACACTTGTATTCTGAAGGATTAGGCAGATGTGTATTAATTTCCACTCACAGTTCGCCGATATGTGTAGATCCTACGTAGGTTGCCATTAACCGGACACAAATCTAATCGAGCCGCTACTGAACTCTCAGTAGCAGCTCGATTAGATTTGTGTATATATTTTTTACATAGTAAAAACCCAATAACATTTTCCTCAATCTAGGAATTGAACCTCTAGCGGAGCAGTCACGCTTCCGTCCACAAGACTAATAAGTCCTTAACCTGTAGAAAACCGAACAAACGATTTTATAATAAAAAAAAACAATGGAAAATTTACATTTTATAAAATCGCTTTACGTCATTGATGTAGATAAAATAGCTATTTATATCTAACATTCGTTAACGGTAAGGCTGTGTACACATAGGTATTTTTAATCTAATTCCATTCCTTGGATTCGTTTCATCTATATCCGGATTCTCTCGTTGTTGAGCCAACTTGATCCATTGCGTAAATTGTGTGAATCATGCCGGTTGATAATGGGCCTTCGGATTGATCGCGGGCCTATTGAAGGCGGAACGAAGTTTTGTGAGTGCTACTAATTCGCGATGTGGCGCAAGGCGGCTCGTTTTGTAAGGGAACCTTTCTCTATCGGCATCTGCAGCCCAAACTTCATTTACATAATTAATCTGCGTCCGACGACCGTGTCCGTTTCGCTGGCAAGTTCTCTTTAAATGGCGATATCTCGGAAAGCGTTCGTTCACATGTTATTAAAATATCGATACCCGTAATTTTAATTAGATATTTTTGATATTTAAACTTGATATATGAACATTGGACTTCCAGTCGAACAGTGAGGTAAAACAACGTAAGGAAACCTGCATGCCTGATAGATTATCTTGACGGCGTGGAAATTCTGCATCCTGCAGTAGTCTAGCGTGGTGGACTATAGCCTAATCCCTCTCGTTCTGAGAGGCTACCCATACCAAGCAGTAGGATAATGTAATAGGATGATGATAGTGTTTCATCAGTCCAGTTGTTGCAGCGTCTCTACCAAGCATGACACGTACGGTTCTTATACCATACCAGACAGAGCAGAAGAGATATTGAAAAATAAAAAATAAAACCACGTTGTACGCTACTACAGTAGTAGAAATGCATATGTTATGTTTTGATTTTTTAAATCTGATGTTGCACTATCCAAACGCACACAGTTCATGTGCACACATTTAGTTTCTGTTAAAATTCAAAGCTTATGTTCGGATACAGCGGAAAGCAAATGAAAACAGTTTTTCCGTTAGGAAATAAAAACGAGAAAAAAATATACACGCATTTTAAATATGCTTTGCTCTTAGCTACATGATACAGTCAAAGAAATAGTCGAGATAAAGTTTCTTTATGAATCTATAAACGCACTAGTGAACTGAATTTAATTTAGTAAATGGAAAAGAAAACACAAGAGTCTTATATATCCGAGAACAAGTTAATTTTAGCAGATAGAGTTAAGTAGTATATGGTATAGTTTTATGCTGGGAACCGCGCACATAGAGCAGAGAGACTGCCATGCCTCAGCCCGGTTCATGACGAGGGCGCTTCAATTAAAACTGTTCAAGTTTAAATGTTTGTGTCAGCCCATCGCCGACTAAGAGTTACGGCGCTACAGATTTCACTGTAAATTAACATCCAAATACTTGGCCCATTCTTGGGAAATACGATTTAAAGAGCATCACTGGAACTATTTAAGGTGATGTCTTTAAAACTGTTTTTATTATTTAATTTATTTTCATAACATAACTTGACGTCCGTATTTTTCGAAGAGACTTGAAACTTGCAACTCTATACTCATAATAGTATACCTAGTCTATTTTCATTTCACATAACTGGGTACGGTGAATAACTCGATCGTCGATACTTAATACTATTAGGTTGTGGTTGCGGAGAGATTCAGATTTTCCATCGTTTCTAGTAAAGTTGGGAGCCCGTCGGAGTCGAGCTGGCTTCGGCGTTACATTCTGGATACAACTGAACTCGGATTAAACCTTGATGCCAAGCAGTGCGACTGTATTGTCAAACTAATTAGCTGTGCTTGTCCTATCATAATATAGGTAATAAAATTACAACTAGATCATGCGATGTAAGAGGGTGTCGAGAGATGTCAAGTAATTCCAATAAGTGGAGTGTTTTTAATGTTTCTGTTAGTCTATCTGTGTATTTGTACACGTATCAAGAAAAAGCGACTGCACGCAATTGGATACGGTTTTAACAGTTGCTGGAGGTTGTAATTAAAGAGTTGTAATAATTAAATTCTTAAGGTATAAGCGTAAAATCGCGGGCAGCAGCTAGTTATACATATTCGTCATTATTTACTTTACATAGGTAAGATTTCTCCTTTACAAAGATAATGTCGAGTCGGACTCAACTCGCAGATCTTGTCGCCAAAGATTGCTCAGATAGGACCTGCTCAAATTAAACCTAAAATTAAGCCTACACTGGTTGTAGAACTAAACCTTTTCTCTTTTTTTTTTGTTAAGTAGATTGTCTTTGAATATTTATTTCTTCAGAGGATTTGCAGTTTTCAGAATTTAGCGTTCCAAATAGTATTTTTATGAATTAATCATATCTAATCTGAATATGCTTAAGCAGTCTGGGATGTCTGTGATATTTATGTAATTCTCAACTAAGCCGTTTAATCGTCCATCGCGTACTTAATGTTTAAGCTTCTAAGAAACGTGCGGGGGGAAACGTAAGGGGCAGAGGGGGAGCGGGATCCCAAGGGTCGGCTTCGTTCTAGCTAACAAATCGCTCACCCCACCACGTACACGTACAGGTAGTGTCACGCCTCATTATGTTCTCCAAATCACTCCACTAACGTCATGAATAACCAAGATTTAGGCTTATGACCTTCAACAGCAACTAACAACCCTTACTTCTTTTTTTTATGTATCCTCTTTCGTATTCCACGGCTGGGCCCCTAACTTCGTCCAGGATTGTCTATCCTGGGCTTCTTTATACCACGTTGGCAAAAACCGATTGAGATCATCCCACCAATGTTTCCTCGGCCGACCTGGTCTACAAATGGTATTACGAGGTTACTTACCTTACCTTACTTTTATAACTTATTATATTTGAAGTATATTTTTATTATAATATCGATTATGATATTAACCGCCTCCTCTATAAACCGTCTGAGAGCCAGCAAATAGCTATGGAATTAATTTAAACTTTATTAAAATGAATTCCATAGCTATTTCAACGTAGCGCAATCCAAATAGCTAAACATAAATATTAATTAACTCGCTTAATACAGTACTTACCTTGGTGCTTGAATTACTAACATAATCTATTTGAGTGTTTGTTGGTACAACGAGTTCAGGATTTAAGAGTAAGTACCTAGTCTTTATCTAGAATTAGTCCTACGGTCTGACTTGGGGAGTTCGCCGCAAGTCCAGGCAATAGCCCCAGTAGGTGACGCATGTGTATATAGGCAAGGCCTTGCCTTCTGATGGGGGTCCAAATCCGAACGTTGGTCCTAGGCCTGACATATTCGTGGCGAATGTCACGAATAACATGACCATTACTATATGGCAAGGTTAGGCAATTGCAGTTTTTAAACGCTACGAGCCCGACATCTTCTCAGGCGGCAGACGATCCGTGAGGATATTCCGTGATAAAAAAAGCTTCAGAATATAAATAGGTTATTTATTCGCCGCAGTAAAAGTTTTTACATAACAAGAGGTCTTGGTTATTCTACAGTTTTTGTTTTGAATTCCTTAGTAGTTTGCTTCTATTCCCGGTATCTTCAAGAGTTGGAAATTAAAAGCGTGTCATGCTATGCAAACAATAGGATTTATAAATTAAAACAGTCGTTTTATCTTGTTTTCTTCGGAGATGTAGTAGGTACTACTGTAACAACTTTTACGAAGTAGTACTATAATGAATCTATCCAGTGTTTGCTTTAAAATTCAATTAAATTAAATTTCGTTTAAGATTAAATATTAATAGCTTATCAAGTTTATATTCTACTCATGGATGACGTGAGTAATTAATTATAACGTGATACATTTTAATTGTTTTCATGCCTTGTAGAACAATGATTAGTAAAATTGTTTCTGGCCGTCGCGACACGCAGAATATCAAATAGAATATGTCATCTAATTTGATAGGCTAAATCGATAAATTTTATGATATTCTCTGTGCACAAAATAAATCCCAATATACATACCTACCTTGCATTTTACTTTATTACAACTCGCTACACATAACCAGAACTGTTCTTTGACGACTCCGCGATCTAATTATGTAGAACATTCAACAAAAGTTTCAAATGGTCATAAACTTTCACATGTTTGTGTTGTTCATATTCGCATACGCAATATATTAACGAACTCCAAATTAATTTTGGTCGCAGTTGTCCTCGGCAATTTTTACGCTTAGTCAAAGTTATGACCCATATATGGGTAATCATATAAAACGCTTCGAGCTGTGTTTTTATATTACAGATGTACTTAGTTATATAAAAACAATTCATTGAAATCGGTGCAGTATATATCTCTCCTTTTATTAATTTAGGTACCTACTTTTAATTCAATGAAAGCCCACCGAACAGCAGTAAAAGTAGCGATTGCAAAATGTAAAAGTGAAACGCAAAAAAATTGTGAGCTTCATAAAAAGAATATTCGTGGGCTAGCTATTTGAATAAATATCAAGAGGGAGAACCATTTTTCAACGCGTTGGTGATAATAATGACGCTATTTATCAACGACTTGAAAGGGTAGGTAATTATTAACGTTATATTTCGGTTTCGTTTGTTTACTTACATACATTTTATGCGATATTTTTCACTGTTAGCGACATAACAGTCAGGTCATTTCGTTTGGCTGTGAGGCGATGGCACCCAATGATTTATTGTTGCGTTGAATATGCATGTCGAGATGAAAAATGACGACGAACGTGCGACTGGTGAGTGTGTGAGGATCGGAGCGGCTGGGTACGCCGGTAGGGCGGGCGGCCGCGTGGCGGCGTGGCGTGCCCGCAGCGTGCCACGCTCGCGTCGCCAGCCGTCGCGCCTCCGCGTGCCCAAACGCGTCACATTTCGGAAGTCGTTAAGAAGATAAATCGCGAACCACACAAGACCCCATAATCCTTTTAAAATACCTAAGTGAAACCTTTTTTCACTATTTGCCTTCAAGATCAGGAAATGTTGAATATTTCCGCCACTATTTTGGTTTCAATTTAACTTTTATTACGCATATAATTATGTATACACGTAAGAACTCTATGTGTAATGTTTTTTCGTTCCACCAAGGAAAATCTGAAAGTTTCGATACAAGTTTCAACCAGACAAAATTTTCGAAGTGTGAGACATTCGCAAAGTGCATCCAAGAGCGAACTTAGAGGTATGGGTACCAGTTTTAATAGTTGCCGAAACAATAGCGAAGAAGTTTTACTTGCCGCACCGCTCCAGTTCCGTTCTCGTCTCCGTTCATTAATGCGGCTGGAGCACGCCATGGTACGTTAACGCGTTAAATTTTCGTAAAAACAGCTTTTTTCTAACATGATACATCCATCAGGCTGTAGAGTAGCTTGGCTTTAATTTCCGCCACGGTAACATATCGCTTCGAATTAAGAAGATAAAATAACGTTGTGGTCTTAAAAAGAGAAAATTTATTTAACGGCTACTCTCTTCAATACTTTACTGCTTTTAAAGTAGGTACTGTTCCAGTTCAGTTTTCTATTTACATTTGAAAGAAATGGGTAATTTTAAGAAAAATAATCCTACTGATGTCTTCTTGAGTATTCCTCATATAAAAGTCCGAATGTTGTTGAAATACTTGTTATCAGCCATAAATAAACATATTTATTTAGGTTACTTGAACTGAAGTTAGTATCGAACACCACCATCAAGCATGATTTGAGCTCGGAGCGTTTCGTTTTTCATGTCAAATCCAACCGGTACAGTCGTTTTGCTGCCTACGCAAACAAACAGACTATTCAACAACAATTTTAGACGACGTCTCATCTCTCCGAAATATTGTCTTAAACAATAAAAAAATATCCTGCTATAATTACCCATGTGATAAACTATTTTTTTAAAGTTATGGTTTTATGTTATCTAAGGTATGCTTAGAGGCATAAATACCATAAACGTAACCATTTTTGCCTGAAGGAATCGAACCCGTAACCGTAGCTCACAGAAAATAAATTACTGAAGTGGATGCGTCATGGCTTAAAATTAAGAACTATTAAAAGAAGAAAAAAATAAAGATTTAGGTACCGACGTGCCTTTATTAAGTAGGTATTTTTATTCTCTGATTGATATATACATCATGATATTCATTTTTTGCTATTCACGAACCAATCATATGTCTAAAGTCTATGAGCCTTTTATGAGCCGAAAAGCAACCGTTAAGGAAAATAGCAGAAAAATAGGATACTCTCGCTATACGAGAAGGGTACTGAACTGTTTCATGCCACCTTCCGAGTGGGGGGTATCGGAGCGCGAAGTCTGTCGAAATGCAATACGTTCGTCATGATTACTTCCTGTTTTTTACGTCTCAGTCCATATCGTGAGTCGTAAGTAAAAATATTTTTGTACGTAACGTTTCGTACGTAACGTCCATTATGGTCTTAATATATAAAAAATCTGTACTTTCTGACAACTACTTTCCAAGATGTGAAAGTACAAGGGTTTGCTAGTATTGTATCAGTGTTATAGTGGAATGTATCCTCTCTTCATTTTCAATTAATATTTCACGATACTGTTGACGTCATTTATGTCAACTTGCAACTAAAGATAATAAATAGTGTAGCAATATCTATAATATATTTTGAGGACTTCGTTTTGTTAACAAGATGCCAAGACGAAGAAATACTTATAGATACGTATACGATTATAGTAAAATATTAATAATATTCATAACTAACTAACATTATTTTCTCTTTTGCTTACCTGCTTGTAGTACAGGTAACTCCTGAAAGCGGACACTTCGCAGCTACATTTGGGTCATCAACATCGTCGTCATTTTAACTAGCTGCTGGTCGGTTAAAAGCCATAATTAGTGGTGAACATTATGCGGAAAAACATTTTCTTTCAATGTTCCATTTGATTTTTGCTCTGTTTTTTAGTTTTGTATTTGAAGTCGCCAATCTGCAAAAGGGGAAAACGGCAAAACGCTTTGTAATTAGGGAGTTGACTCGACAGGAGCTTAATAACACTCAGTCCTACTCGGAAGCCTTTCTGAAATGAATTCTAAACTCCCAACTAGTATGACTTCGGGATATTGTGCTTGGAATGGGATGAAGTACATATTTTAAATATTCTATTACGGAGATTATTAGTGCAGTGGTAGCCTAGTGATGTGACCGGTGCCGAGTTGGAATCATAGGCACGTACCTCTGAATTTTCGAAGTCATGTCATGCATACTTAATTATCACGCGCTTAAACGGTGAAGGAAAACTTCGCGAGGAAACCTGCAAGCCGGAGATATTTTTCTCGACAGCGTTTGAAGTCTGCTAAACCAGATTGGGCCAATGTGGTGGACTATAGCTTCATCTCTCTCATTGAGACTGGAGACTCCTGCCCTCCAGTGTGACAATATGATGGTTTGACGATGATGATGATTACGGAAGCTTTATAAGAATGTTTAAGCTCAAACATATCCATACTTCTGAATAGTGATGGGTTCACGTTTTGAGTGCTATTTTCGTTCGATAGTGATAGATTATGGTAAGATTTCTGTTTCACATTTCTTGTATAACGGGGAATATGAACCAGACTATGTAGATTCATAGGAATTTCATAACAAAAACATCTACAATAAACAATCTCGTGCTCAAGTTTTTATAAAATATATTAGAGGTATACCGCGAACAAAGGTATTAAGGTATTGGAAAAGTTTTGAACGAGACAGAGCTCTAGCTTGCAATATATATAATATATTTTTTGATATGTTAGAACTTTAAACTAGAAACTTACGGGCGGTGATACTTCCCGTTTTATTGACGTCCACAATAGTGTGCGGTATGTACACTGTGCAGTTTTGAAATAATTAGCAATTTCGTTCATAAATAAACAACTTTAAAGCAAAAATATTTCACAACTAAGCAATATTGAGTTAGAAGGAAATCTAGATAATCTATACAGGGATGTTTCGTAGTTATACTTAACTATAAGTGCAATCAAACAGCCCTCAATAAACGGCGGTATTGTTTTGCCGGTTATTGCGATTCCGTTGCCGAGACACGTCCAGAATAAATTAAACTGCAATTTGGGGCCTTTAATATGGAGTGTTGTTCGCGCTATTGGCCCATAGTGGCGCGTGGCAGCGTGGCGATATGAGCGGCATTCGAATGAGTACACAAAGGGGTCCGGAGCCATGCTGCCCATCGGTAATGCAGCCAGGCACATGATTGCTGCACGCGACTCCAGGGACGTCGTTCTGTTGCATACATGCGTACCCACGCCTGATCGATTCATGTCAAATTTTCGTTGCACATTTAGAATTTAGCCGGAAGCTTCTCCGGGTGGAATTGTAGTGAGCAAGCGCTTTCAATAGTCATTGGGCTGAAATAGACACGTACCGCTATTTTCGGTAGAAACAATTTATATTCGAAGAAATTCGTTGCATGTATGACTCAAACATAGTTTTTAATTGTACCTACCTGCCGGTCAAGTCCTACAAGAACGCTTTGAAGTTATATTTAGATACCTAGCTACTCTTTGAATTTATTGTCAAATGCAGTAAAAGTGTTGAAAACTAGACAGATGCGTGAATTATCGGTACATAATTTTGCAAACCTATAGGTAATTATCCTATGGATACTTAACTTTGTATAATATATGTCAATGAAGTAAAGCGAATAGCAGCCAGTCATGATGTGGTCGTAATAGTCATTGGTGCAAGCAAAAGCACCATAGTATAGTGTTTATTGCTTTCGGGGAGTATTGTATGGCACCATTAATACACGTAGCGAGGCGTAAGGTCCAGTGGTTCGCTCAATTTGCGGTATTGGTCTGAGCTACCGTCACATAAACAGAGTCACGAACACCTACAGATCTACAATCGTCCCGTTGTTTGTACGCCCACATTCCTGAACAGAGCACGTAACGGCTCGCAGAATGCATTAGTACTTCCATAAACACCACATCCATTGTGTGCACACGTTAGACGTTGGAGCCATTTTCAATAGCATTTATACACGATGTACCTGCAGTTCGGTTATATGTAGGAGTCATTCAACTGATAGCTCCAGTCATTGCTTTGAGGTGTGTAAGCGTATGGCATTTGTTAAGGCGCTCCCCTGGCGACAATACACATCAGAGAAGCTTCTGTTTTTGTTCAGGAGGGGGATCGCGATCAAAATTAACGAGACTTTTACCTTCATCCCCCTAGTTTGGCCATTAACGCAGAGGTAAGCCCGATTTTGCAGTACCTGTAAAACAATGAATTTAACTGATAAAGAATATCTCAATACTTTTATTTTATGCGATGTATTTAGATTAGAGACTCGTCCTTTAGTTACAAAGTCCCTCTTAAAATGTTATTTAAATTAGATAGGGCTTTTAATTTCAAGGCCCGAGAATTACAATTAATCGTATTACCCATTTGCCTTAATGCTTAGATCTACGACTGTTCGCTTTTTGTTTGGAACTGGTCCAAATAAATGTCTATCAGCGGCACTTTTATTATCTTTAATGCGTTCGATGTGCATTTGTATGCTTAACCTCGTTTCAACAAATCGATTTTATAGCGTATGGAGGAGAAAAATAATGTTATTGCTGACAAAGTAAGATAATAGTTAGTCTTGTTTGAATAAGGCTCAGTGATTATAATAGGTATAGAGTTTTTGTCAAGCACTAAATGAAGCTTTTGATATTCCGATCATTAATAATGCTTCAATGTTACATTCTGCTTTAAAAGTCATTAATAACAGAATTCAAAAAACGCGCGACCTATTAAACGTGAACCATCACTAGATGTCGCTGGCTTAGTGTGTAGTCATCTAACTATGTCCGCTCACTGTATACCTTCCTAATGAGATTCTATCTTAATTATTTTCCAGTGTTCGTCGTAAATTTCCTTACCGAGAGTTGCTGAGCCATTCCGTGGTGGAAACATCCCTTTGGAGCTTAATTATTTTCTTTTTTTACCGTGTTCAATATTCATTCTGATTTTCGCCAAGCAGACATTAAAATTCATAACTCATCTATTACACTTATCAACATCTGGCGCAACTTGAACGTTATTATCTTTAACTCTCCGAAAGACATTAATTAAGAAGTTA